>CM021108.1:68991208-69248205 GCA_007115665.2 Sequoiadendron giganteum | reverse complement strand
TCTCTCTCTCTCTCTCTATTTCTTGTCCACCCTACACCTCCTGATTACTCTTCGGTCTATGTGTGGCACAAATCAGATATCTGTTTTGTGGCACCAAAATTTTACTGCCACAATACATTTTTAAATGTTTTCAAATATTGCCCAACCTTGATTTTTTGTACTTTTAAAAATCGGATATCCGATTTGTAAAAATAAGGCTTAGGCATTGCTATGGAGCAATTTACTAACACCCAACCCAAAAGAAAATCAACTCGGGATTTCTATATTTTTTGGCAACTGAAAAACACTACTTTTTTCTATTGCCACTTTTTGGCCCATCATGATCCTGCACATGCCCATCACAAGGAAATGCTTTAGCTCAGTCGAGTAACTAGATGGTTCTGCTAACCCTACTGATCCAGATAGTTCATCCTAGTTCGAATAAAGAGCTGGTGTATAGACAAAACAATTTAGCCAAAGACGCCAATTCATGGTGTTTTCCTTGCAACGATGCACACATGACAAGAAATTGTCTGCGGGGAAATTTGCAACAACAGATCGCGGACCAACGTAGCCAAGGCGGTGCATCCATTTCTGGCAATCCACCATATGCCTCTCAATAGATGGACAATATAGTCCTCACCACTCAAATGCAAGGGATGTCCATCCAGCAAGAGTCGGACATTGTTCTAGACCAAGCTCTCTTTTCTTGGATGGAAGGAGAAGAGTCAAAATTTTGGAACAACATCCCTATAGATAAATTACCCCAAGTGAAATCTGACTACAACAAGAATTCAAAGCGTAGATTCACTAAAGAGTTCATAGCCTTTCCAACCAATGCTTCATCTCAACCAATGCCTAGCCTATCAATAGACCTATTGCCAATCCCACCACAATTTGAAGCGGTTATTCCTAGCTCTCTAAATCCACTTCCTCTGAAGGTGAAGGATCCTACAATCACCCCTACTGTTGCCAAACAACCAGATGCACCGACCATTAGGCCTGTACCAACTGTCAAACCTAAAGAGCAAGCCATCACGATGCACCAATCATGAGAACAGTTTAATGTGGTGGACCAATTGAAGAAATCTTCTGGCAATGCTTCTTTATGGGATGTCCTAGCTATTTCTGAGCAGAAGGTGCTATTATAAAATTCATTATTAGGAGAGGAAGATGTGAAGGTGCCTGCTCAATCAAATGAAGAGAAAGTATCCAGGCCAGACCTGGATAAAGTGCTAACGAATCAACCAAAGGAGATTCTCATGTCTGGAAAAGAAAGTAACCCTAAACCTAAGCCTTTGTTTCTAACACTTATCATTGGTGACAAGCTGCTACATAACTGTATGATTGATTCTAGCGCTAGCACCACTGTCATGCCAAAGCAAGTAGCCAATGCTTTGGTTTTAAAGTATGAGCCTCTGAATAAAGGAGTCATGCAGTTAGATGGAAATAAGGTGGATACCGTTGGGGTAATCAAGGGATTGCCTATGAATTTGTTTGCCTGCCCGAGTATCACTGTAAATCAGGATACCGTACTCATTGATATCCCTCCTCTATTTGGGATTTGTTTATCCCTAGAGTTCACAACAAATGTCGAAGGATATCTAGCACTAGACTGGTCACACCTGATTCTAAGGATGAAGCACAGGGCTAAGATGAAACCATTGTCAGAAAATTTGCATTTTGAGCATGTTTCTGACGAGGCCTTACTCAACTTTGAAGCAACACATACTTCAATCACCCGGGAAGAGAGTTTCAATGTGGAATTTTTGGAAGAAGAAGAGCCTACTAGCTCGCGGATGGAAGATGAAGAAAATTTGTTGAAAGAATTTATTGATACAGACCCTTTCGGGAATTACCATGCAACTAGCCTTAGAACCTATGTTATACATGAGGAGGGGCAGATTATGCCCAAAGTTACTAAAGAACCTGGAGGTGAAAAATCTTCATAAATATGGACTTTGTACTTCGATGGCGCAAGATGTAGACTAGGAGGTGGAGCGGGGATTTATTTGATATACCCGTCCGATGGAAAGACCTTGAGGTCTTATCGCTTCTAGTTTGCATGTTAAAACAACAAAGCTGAATATGAGAGTCTCGTCCATGGTTTAATCCTTGCTGAAAAAATGGGTTCAAAGTAGATAAGTGTCTTCAAAGATTTAGAGTTGGTTGTCAACAAAATCAGTGGAATTTCTGCTACTAAGAATATCCGTATGCGATCCTATCGACATAGAGTCTGGGATCTGAT
This sequence comes from Sequoiadendron giganteum, assembly GCA_007115665.2. Lineage (NCBI taxonomy): Eukaryota > Viridiplantae > Streptophyta > Pinopsida > Cupressales > Cupressaceae > Sequoiadendron > Sequoiadendron giganteum. The sequence goes on along the minus strand of CM021108.1, from coordinate 69,245,978 downwards.
TGACAACTTTGAAGCATTCAATATTGACGCTATATCAAGGGATAAGAACTTTGAAGCCGACAACATGGCGACTATCGGGGCTCAGTTTGAGCCGGCCTCTGAATTATTAAGAAATAAGCATGCGGTAAGGGTAATTGTAAGACCCATTGTCCTAGATAACAATCAAGATTGGCAAGTCTTCAATAGCGATGCTCATATTGCATCATTCCTCTAGTCATCTGGAAAGTTCGTTGATCAGCTACAACCAAAGATCACCAAAGCTTATGGGGATCAAATTATCCAACTGAAATCCAACAAGCTTATGAGGGGCTTAGTCACTTTAGAGAGCCTATTTGATTCTGATGATGCAACAAGAGACAAAAGGAAGCTCGTGGCTGACAAGGGTAATTACACCGATTTGCATATCAAGGAAGACAAAAAGCTCAAAGTTGGGAAATAAGTATCGCAAAAGAATAAAGACAGGCTGAGAAACTTCTGTGAAGAATACCCGAGTGTAGTAGCCTGGTCATATGATGATCTTAAGGGATACGATCCTGGAATCATCGAGCATACAATTGAGTTGTTGATAGGGGCAAAGCTAGTTCATCAAAGACAGAGACCTGTGAACCCAAAGATAGAATCTCTCATGTCATAGGAGTTGAATAAATTTATTGCATCCCGAATAGTGTTTTCGATTAAACATAGCACTTGGGTGTCAAACCTGGTGCCAGTCCAGAAGAAAAATGGAGACATACGACTGTGTGTAGACTTTCAAGACTTGAATCAAGCATCCTTAAAGGATCATGACCCCCTGCCTTCAATGGAGTTAATTCTAAAAATCGTAGCTCGCTCCGAAATGTTTTCAATGTTGGTTGGTTTTTTGGGCTACAACCAAATTCGGGTAAAGGAAGAGGACCAACACAAAACAACGTTCACCACAAAGTGGGGAACATATGCATATGCCAAGATGCCTTTCGAACTCTTGAATGCTAGAGCCACTTTTCAAAGAGCTATGGATATTGCCATTAAGGATTTGATCCATAAGATTATACTCATCTATCTAGATGATTTGATAGTATTTTCAAAATATGCTGATGATCACTTCGATCATTTGGAGCTTGTTTTCCAGAAGTGCCAAGAATTCAGGATTTCTTTAAACCCGAAGAAGTGTGTGTTCAGAGTTCCCCAGGGGAAGCTATTGGGGTATGTTGTCTCTAAGGAGTGCATTTCCATTGATCCGGAAAGAGTTGATGCAATCCGAGAAATCCCATTACCTGTCAACAAAAAGGGTGTGTAGTCATTTCTAGGTAAGGTCAATTTCATTAGCCGCTTCATTGCAGATTTTGTAGGGATTGTTCGGCTTATTACCTTAATGCTTAAGAAAGACCAAACTTTCAAATGGACAGCGGAGGCCAGAAAAGCTTTTGAGATTATAAAGGGAGCTATTTCTTCTGCCCCTGTATTGGTTAATTCGGACCTATCAAAGGATTTTATTATGTATGTTTTTGGTGGTGGCAATAGCATCGACACTGTACTTATGCAAATAGATGATGAAGATAAAAGGGATTTTCCTGTTGCCTTCTACTCACAAACCTTAAAGGAATATGAGGTGAAGTATAACTTTCTAGAAAAGAAGGCCTTTTCCATTATCAAAGGACTTAAAAAGTTTTGGCATTTAATATCATACAATAAGGTGATTGTTTGTGTACCACATCCTAGTGTGCAAGAGTATATTATGGAGCGAGAAATCATAGAAAAGACAACCAATTGGATCACCAAGATCCTAGAATATGATATTGAAGTCAGACCTGTCAAGACTGTCAAAGGAAAGGGACTGTGGGAGTATCTAGCTGAAAACAGTGAAACAATAGTATATTTTGAAGCTCCAGAGCTTGTGTTAATAAACGAAGAAATTTCTCAGAGCAACTAGCTTGAAGATAGAATAAACTTCATGTAGACGAGAAGGTATCCAATCAATCTTCCATCTTTTAAAAGACGTTTCTATCATCTACAGAATAACAATTATGTTCTCTTGGAGGGTGTCCTATTTAAAAGAAATTTTAATGGCGTCCTGCTAAGGTGTGTAAATGAGGAGCAAGCCAAGAAAATATTGGATCAATACCATAATGGCCTAGCTGGAGGACATTTTTCTGTGAGAACCACGACAATTAAAATTATATGTGCTGGTTATTTTTGGCAAACACTTTTCAATGATGCATTTTTGCTGATTAAGTTTTGCAATGAATGTCAATTTCATGTCGGAAGGAGAAAGAATGCTACTATGCCATTAAGGCCTATAGTAGTAGAAGAACCTTTTGCTCAATGGGATTTAGATTTCATTGGGATGATTAACCCTTTCTCCTCAGCTAGACACAAATGGATATTGACAGCTACGAACTACTTCACTAGATGGGCAGAAGCAGTACCATTGAAAAATGCAATAGAAATGGAGATTGTTAATTTCCCGGAGGAGTTGGTAGCCAAATTTGGCCCACCCAAAACAATCATCTCCGACAATGCTAAAGCATTCCTTGGCTCCAAGATGAACTGGTTCACATTAAAGTATGGGGTTTTCCTAAAGACCTCCTCTAACTACTATCCCTAGGGGAACGACCTCGCAGAGTCTACAAATAAAAACCTCATTAGGTTAATTAAAAAGATAGGCTCAAAACACTAGAGAGAATGGCATCAGAACCTCTAGATAGCGCTGTGGGTAGATCGAATCACACCCAAGCAGATATTGAAGAAATCTCCTTATGAGATGGTGTACGGGAAGGAGGCATTGCTACCTATTTCCATGGAAATTCCTACCCTGCAATTGCTTAAATCTCTGGAGATTGAACAAAATGGAGCAATGGAGGTAAGGTTTTTTGAGCTTTAAGAGGTTCAAGAAAAAAGAGAACACGCTCTTGAGGAAATGAATAGCTGCCAGCAGGTGGTAAAGAAATGGTTTGAAAAAAATGCGTTGGATCAAGAGTTACAATGCGAGGATTTGTTGCTCAAGTTCAATGAGCATGGAGCAAACCCTGACTAGCACGAAAAATTTGACAGCCTCTAGGAAGGTCCTTTCAAAATTACCTAGTGTAAACAGTTCAACTCTTTCAAGTTGGAAGACAAAGAAGGTAACGCCCTAGGTATTCCAGTTAATGGAATACATCTTAAAAAAATTCATTAGTTTTGCCTATGTGAAGGTTGTGTAAATTGTAAATATGTAATTAATTTTTCCTGCTTTAAAGTTTTGGCTCTTCTTAGTGCAAGATTTGGAATGAAATAACAAGAATAGTGCAAAATTGAAAGAAAATTGTAAATGGGCCAACATTTCTGAAAACATATATTGGCCAAAAATTTACATTATATAAGGTAGAGGCAAGTGGCCTTGTGTCGATATATACATATGTCCGCTATGGAGTGGAGCTTGGTAAAAGTGAAAAAGAAAAATTGGGAAACACTTTCTTTCTTAGATTATCATTGGGAAGGACCAGCAATTGTAGCAACAAGCGACTCGCGATAAGGGAACACCATCCTTTCAAAATCCTCATACCATTGGAGGTTTTGGAATGGTTCAATATAATGCACTTGCATTCAGAAGTAGTAGCCGACGCGGACATTGGCACGATGCTCGTCATGAGTCTCCAATTCGAAGTCAAAGAAGAAGGGCCTGGTTGGAACAGGTCCTCCATGCAGTTGCAACAAGCGTAGTTTCCAAACTGAAGGGATCCCATGATCAAATTGAGCAACACGAACGATCTGCTCTAGTCCTTCGAGGTAGCGTCGAGGGAACACCCTCTTCCTTAGTTTTAGGATCTTACACTTGGAAACGCTGATATCTAGTAGCGAAGCAACAAAATGGGAGCAGATGCTAGTGTTTACCTAGTACTGTTCCTCATACTCTACACAATCTCTACCCAAAACCCACTTAATGGCCTTCACATATAGTAGGTTCTTCACACGTGTCATGCGCTTTAGGTGCCTTTATCTAATTTTGCCTAAGAAGGCAACTTGAGTCTTCTTGTAGAACAACCTTATTGGTGTTTCCACACTGATTACTATTTTGGCTAGAAAAGCGAAATTGCTAAGTAGGAAAAGCTTACTAAGCTAGGAATGCTAAGAAACATTATGATTTGCAATGCTACTATGGGTCTTATTTATAGACTAGTCGGGGCTCACCTGATGAAGCAAGCCATAATTGTGACTGAGCCAAAGTGCGTTGCTAGGCCTCAGTTTTCAGCATCGCAGCATGTGAAGTGATGGGAATATGCAAGCACAGTTGCAACTTGCTCTGTTAAGTTGCCACATTCATTTGAGATTGGCCGAGTGCCGGCATGAGGAGACTGCCATCCCATCCAAATCAAGGAAAATAATAAGGGCAGGTTGTTGGGTGATGCGCCTAGGTACATTCAAGAAAATCAATAAATGCATAAGGCTTGCGAAGGGATTTTTGCAAGGTTGTATTGGTTCACCTTTCAAGAAAATCAAGCGCCGCCACATGCGAAATTCTATCACTTAAATGAAGAGAGTGATTTAGCAGGTTGCAAATCATTTCACATACATGAAGGGCTAGTGACGCATTTAGCAACTAGGTATGAATGGCTGACACGTTTCCTTCTCGGTTATTTTTCACGAAGATCAAAAAGTAGCTTAGGCATGCAAGGCACATTTATTGTAAAGAGTTACCTAAAGCTAAAACAATTAAAGCATTTGTAGGAGAGAGAGAGTTATTTTTTAGAAAAGCTAAGCCGTCTTGTGAAAGTTTGCAAAAAAGTTCTTGTGAACCAGAGAAAATGGCTGAAATTGCAGAGAACCCAACGCAGGTCTTGGCCCCAGCAAGTATTTTCGAGCAAATGAAAATGGCACCCTATGTACAACTCTATGACCAGGAGTCTTATGCTACTCCTGGCATCCCCACAAAGCCTTGCTGGACTTTCACCAGTCTGGTGGACCAGAGAATATTGAATGCAATCCCTCATAGAGAGCAGGCTTTGGTTAAGGAAGATTGGGATAATTTTTTTGATCCTGAGCTATCCCACAATCCTAAAAGCCTTAAGGAAGCCACATGAGAGAAAATGAAGAATGTATCAAACCCTTTCAACAAGTGTCTATGGTTCTATGGGCTTCCCCAGTACATGGTTCCCTTGGTATACCCTTGCCCATAAATCATGACGGCATGCGCGACAGGCTTCGACCCGGACACTGGAGTGATAAGCAGCACAAATTTTAGGGTAGTCATCAGCCCTAAAGCTATCCAGGATATGTTGTGTGTTCTGATCCCCTTGACCAGAGATGTTGAGATTTTTGAGGTAAACAGGATGCATGAGAAGTGGGGAGGGCTCCAAAAAGCGTAGCAATTTTATCGCTTCAAAATTAATCAACTGATAAGTAACTCAACACTGCCCAAGTTTCCTTTTAGCCTGAAGGCTCTCAAAGGTGGGTCTTCTTCTGTCGCTTCTATGCTGGCACTAGTATGCGGTCTAGATACGGATAAGCATGTTTTGAAGTTTCAAATGTGCCTCAGCTTTATGTTGAGGAAGAATTTCATGGCCCCACTTATGGATTTTGCAAGAGTTATTAGTGATGGGACTTGGCAGCGGCTGCCGGATTTCTAGGTCGATTCTAAGTTCAGGTATTCCTCTTTCTTGGCTTACTTGATTTTGCACCAGAACCCGGATTATTTTTCGGCATCTATGTCTCTAGATATTTTTGACGAGGGCAGCCTAAGGAAACCAGTTTCGACATGGACTCCTGTCATGTCAAAGACCTTTGATTACTATGCATTTTTAGATTCGTTCATAGCCCCAACCTTGCGGGCTTTGGATAGAGCTGGGATCACCATGACCATGCACATATCACTCCGACAAAGGTCCTAGTTTGGAAAACTTGTACCACCTTGCGACTGGTTCTTTGGCATGCATTTCACCATACTCCGCATGCGAGGTTTCACTCAAGAGGCCTTTGGCTCCCCCATTTTCTCTCTGAAAGTGTGTTGGCCCTTAAAGCAATGAGGCAACTATGCACTATTGATAACGACTTCTGGGGGAGAAAATTTCACCTCCCATTTGATATTGTCGACCATGTTTGGTTCCGTGTCACTGATTAAGAAAAGAACTCCGAAGATTGATACTTCAGAGATTTTCTTCCAAAGCTGGGTCATCTTGGGTTGGTTTTGATAAATGGCTCCTGGCTGTATAACCTTGGAAATAATTTATTGGATATTGGCATCAAAATCCCGCATTCGCCTGAGCCATTCTGGGACTCTTGGATAAATGCTGAGGAGGAGAATTTAAGTTTGTATGTAGGCCTTGAATATTTGCCTACCGAGGATGAGCGATCGCCGTGGCTAGAATTTTACTACATAGCGGGGAGAGCCAACCCAATGCAGAAGATCAACCAGTCTTTGTGCACCCAATTGAATAAGCTCAATTGGACATCCGAGAATATTCAAGACTTCTGGATATACCAGCAGGAGACTCTGGCAACTAACAAGCTTTATGAAGAAATGGTCCTTGATGAAAGATTTGATGATATCTGGGAAAGGGAGCATCCGGACTTAGAAAGGTCTCTGAGTTTTTCAATATCTGTGCAACACTATAGAAGGGAAGAGATTATCACATAGCCTAGGGAGGAAGTAACCCAAAATCCACTACCGTCATGGAAAATCTGACCCATGAGAAGGATACTAGTAAGCAGCCTGCGCAAAAGGAGGATCCACCCACACAAACATCAGAGTCATCGAGCTCCTCCAAATAAACAAGGAAGCGGGCAAAGACTACTAGTGGTAGAAGGTGGGTTATTGTTGACCTCGATGATTCTCCAGAGGAAAAGTGGCAAAGAACCGGAGAGTTCGGTGGAGAAGAAGAGAGGCCGATGGAGGAAGCGGTTGAATCGTTTTCCGCTCCTCATGATCCTCAGGTAACATTCCCTCCCTCTTCTCTCTCTACCATGTCTCTGGTCTCTTCTTCATCTACCCTTGCTTTTTCATCTGCTCCAGTTTTATCCGCCGCTAGATATCTTGGGCAGTCGAGCATTCCCCCTCTTGGTTTTCCATTTTCAACCTCTACTTTTCATTCCTTACCCAGAGCACAATTTGGTGTCAGTGCTGGGCTTATGAGCCAACAATTTTTATCCCCAAGGCCTAGCCCTTCCGTCGGTGCACCTCCTGCCTTTCCCTACACCGCATTGTCACCCTCTCCGAGCGGTGAGTTCATCCCACCATTCTCCCGGCCATTATAATGAGGCCCAACAAAAATTTTGATGCATTGAGTACATTGTTTTTCCTGCTAGCCATCCCTCAGGAATACCCTTTTGATGGTGGCCTAGGTATCCCTCCCCAGGAATTTTTTTTGTAGGTTGATGAAAACAAGAGTGCCCAAGCTAACCAAATCAACAAGAGAAGAAAAAAGGATACGACTAGGCAGGCAAAGCCTCTCTTGCAAACTATGTTCAATGAGCCAAAATTCATTGATGTTGGAAAAAATCACTCCCAATGTGATTAAACCAGTAGGAGAGATGCTACCGAGTGATTACTTTGTAAATGCCATCGGGTTAGATTTGCAGCAGGCTCGCCTATGAGATAAGGTTGAGCTAATGGAGGAGACGAGAAGATCGTGACCATCGATTACCTCAAGCTCAATTGCCAGATGAAGAAAAAGGATGATCAGATATCAGAGCTCAAGGGCAAGGTCGATATCTAGATGAACAAGTTTAAAGCCCAAGAAAATGAAATAAATCATCTAGAAAAGGAGAAAGGTGCCTTCGAAGGCCAAATCAAGGAGCTGTAGGTTATGAGCACAAAGATTGTTCCGACTCTCTAGTAGGAGGTCGAGCTGAACCGAGAAAGCAAGGAAAAACTTTGCGCTGCATCTGAGTTGCTAAGTGAAGGAACGAGAGAGCTCTGGCAGAACACGGATGCTGAAATCAAGGAAATGAATGACAACTTGGAGTTGGAAATTCAAAAATCTAAGTGGGCTGAATTGGCCCTGGAGGAAAAAGAAAAATAATTTTTCACTTTAAGGAGCAGGTGTCCACATTGGATAGAAGCTTTTCAGAGCTGAAAGCAAATTTAAGTAGTAGAGAAGCAAAGTTGGCTATCCTGAAGACCCAGCCTCTTGCACCCCAGATGAGCTCATTGGAAATTACTAAGGAGTTGTATGCATCATACTGGGAAAAGGTGAAGGCATTGTGCCTTACTCTTCAGCCCACCCTAAAATTTATGGCACAAGCAGCTAGCCTTTGCGGAACCGTAAGTGAAACAATACAACAGATTTAGGAGGTAACTTCTAACAAGGTTCTGGAGGCTAGGATTTTGTTGGGCAAGTTGTATACTGCTTCCGATGAAGCTTTGAGCAACATGGGCATCGACAACCAAACAATGGTGGCCATGGGTGTAAGCATCCTCATCTCTATGCACGAGGCCATTCAACATGTGGTAGAATGTAGAGCCAGGTTGAACTAGGTGACCAAAGACATGCGGGAAAAATTTTCTTGTTTAACTCAGAGAGGCCTCCCTTCGCCCTTCATTGCGGACTAAGTGGTAGTGGGTGTGGAGCACATTGTTGCTATAATTGAGGAGAAGAAGCAAGACCTTTCTGTCTTCCAAAATTTTGACCAATCTCTGATCGTCGAGGAAATTGATGGAATCGTGCATCAGTTGGCGCAACTCTTCTTCCAGCTTGAATTGGAAACAAAAGTATCAGGCAGATTTCCTTTCAAGGCAATTATCGATCTTAGGCTAGCTCATGAGAATCTGTGAGCTCTCTTTGCGCCATCGAACAAGGTCTAGACCAGTCTACAGGTTGCCCTCTTGAGGTTTTGAGAAATTTTGAGATGCTGAACCAAAATTAATGGGGTTCTTCATTCCGTGAGCGAAATGCCCCTGTGAGTCGCCAAACTATTTCACAAACACTGCCAAGCCTTTACGGTTTTTATTTTATCCTTGTGGCTGCACCTTACCTTTTAAATTGCTCACTACCCTCGGCGTGCTCCACATGGCTTCCTCGTGAAGCTTTCTACTTTCCTATCACTTTGTTTTTTTCCATTCTTCGTTTGCATGCCACATGGCTCTCTCTGGATGCTTTCTGAACTGGGCCCACCTTGTATTTTTTTTCACTCGGCATGCTCCACGTGGCTCCCTCTCGGAGCTTTTGGTTGGGTGTCCCTTTGTTATTTCATCAAGCCCCGTCTGCACGACACGTGGTGGTTGCTGCTGCGCCGGTTACCTTGGAACTGCCGCTTTGCCTTTTGTACTCACCTGCAACCGCTTTTTCTTTCGGCACCGTGTATTCATTTTTGCTATTGCATGGTTTTCCATTCCCTTTCGTGGCCTTGTTGGCATGCTCCTAGATGATCGCTATTTGATGTGGTGGCTCAAGGTGATCTAGGTCGTCTGTCTCAGCTTGTGGTTTTCCTTCTCTTGGTGTGTTTCAAGTGGTGGAATACCAAATAAATACGACCATGTTTCTTTTTATTAGGTTGTTGATTAAGTTGCAAAAAACTTTTGAGCACTAGGAAAAAAGCCTTTGCAATAGCTTTATTTAATTTGAAGACTCTAGACTATCCCAAATAAATTCGGACTTTGTGTTTTTTATGCATTTAGGAAGACTATTGGTCTATCTTGTTATCTTCTTTTATTGTATGAATGCCTGTTCTTCAGCTTTTGTAATCCTTCATGGCTCAATGAATACAGATCATGTTTCTTCGACTCCTCTGTGTTAGCTAAGGTCATGCTAGATTATTTTATACAAATTAGAAGGCATTCTTATGTTTAAGTGCTTTTCGAGAAAAAATAACTTGATGAACAACATTTTGGTGGTTTGGGCCCTTGCATTCTGCACTCTGCTTTGGTGAATTTGTCTAATATTTTGGCCCATCGTCTGTAGTGTAGATTTTATATTTTTGCTATCTTTCTAACCTTGTACTCCCCCACTAAACAAAGAGATGAATTCGATAAAAATCCCAGAGGTCACTTAGCTAGCGCACAATGTCCCACAATAGCTAGGTTTCCCATGAGACTACTACTACATGCAAAATTTTGCGTCGACAGTAAGTACAAGGGAATGCAAGATTGCTCAGATGATGTTGTTGTAAAACACATAAATTGAAGGTTTCCACAAAAAAATTGATTCTACAGTCATGCGTAATGAAGAAATAGAGTTTTCCATGGCTTGAAAAGGATATAGATGATGTTTGTAGGTTTATTTAAAGGTGTTGGAAGATATGGCACGTTGGTAGAAGATGTGGAAGGTGATATTCCAAGAAACCCTCATTATTTTGCTTGCAAAGCCTATATTCAAGGGTTTTGATATTTAAATGTTTTTAGTGGATCTAATAACTCTTGAAAATGATGGAATTCTGAGTTTGGAGGTATGACAAAAGACTGTTTAAGGCTGGCTAGTGATTTGGAGATGATTTGTTGGTAGTCACCTTGCAAATTTGGCCTAGTTTGTGGCTGGGAGTAGCGTATCAGACCAATTTTATGATGTTTCTCTCAAAACAAGTGGAAATGTTTTTTGTGATATGTCTAAATACTCTGTAATGGGTCTCCAAAACTATATCAAGCTTGTGTTGATGCAAAGATGGTAGAATTGTATCACCCGATTTAGGGCTTTGCTAACCTACAAGGAAATTGATGAAATGAGTGTTAAAATAGAGGCCAATGGTATTTGTGATTAGATTTGTGATGTAACTACTTAAATAATGTTTTCAAAGGTATTTCAATGATTTGGGAAAATGTTAAAGGTTAAGGTTTTTGATTTGATGTTTAGACTAGGGTGGAATCTTGATGAAGAATGGTGTTATGACTATGAAAATCAGTAAATCTAATAACTCAGAGTTATGTGAATATGTTATTGGTTTGTTTCTATGAGAAGCATGATGATTATGAGGATCTTGTAAGTCTGATAATAGTTTGAAGGTAAGAATGTATGTCTATTAGCCTTGGGGAGTGTGAGTTGTATTGAGGAGGTTTTGATGAATATTGAAGTATTGGTTGGTTCAATGCCTTTGATGAGGTTTTTTTGTTAAGATCAGTCAATTAGATGCTAATAATGGTCTATAATATGATTTTGGTGATTTGGGAAACTGACATGTTTTCTTGGAGTTTTATAGAACTGAAGAAATCAAGTGAATTTGAAGATAAATTGATGAAAAGTTTAGTAAACAAGTTGTTTATTTAATTTGATCTTCTCCTCATTCTATTTGGGATTGAAATCCCTTGAAGAAATGATGGTGTTGAGGAGTTTGGTTATTGATTCTCTGCATCATAGTCATATCAGAGCATTGGGAAGTAGATTTGTTTTCATTTTGCAGGTTGAAGAAGAAGGTGAAGAGGCAAGGTTGCTAAGATGCCTCCAAAGAAGAATGATATGGCTAAAGAGATGAAGGAGATGAAAGATAGGCATGCAAGAGAACTTAGAGAGTTGGAAGAGAGAGTCATAGCCTTGGAGACAAATAAAAGAAGGGAAGTGGAAGAGACTGAGACTGAAGAAGAGGAAGATGGGGAGTTTGAAGATGTGGAAGAAGAGCTTACTCTAGAGGATCAAAGAATTGCAAGGTTGCTGAAGGTAGTGAAGACTAAAAAGCCTAAGGACCAAGATCAATATGATTCCAAAGGTGGATGGAGAGGTTCAAGGGGAAGATTTAGTGGAGGAAGAGGCTCCTACCAGTTCTCATGAAGATGCTACACTTGTAACCAACCTAGACATCCAACCTTCAAGTGCCCTGAAAAGCAAGGCTCAAGTTCCTATGGTGGAGAGAGGAGGAATAAACTAGTGCATGAGGATGAAGAAAGTGTGACCTCACCTATGGTGAACCTTACATATGAAGTTGGAGAGATTTTAATGATTAGGAGAACATTTCTCAAGGCACCAATCTCTGAAGAATCCCCACAAAGGAAATCACTCTTTAGAATCAATTGCAAGGTACAAGGTAAAGTATGTAGGATGGTAGTGGATTCGGGTTCAATTGAAAACATGGTTTCTTGGGAAATGGTGAATAAAATAAATTTGAAAATAATCCCTCATGGCTTACCTTACAAAGTATCAAGTGGTTAAGTGATGGTCAATCTATGTTAGTAAATGAGCAAGCTATTGTAGATTTCCAGATTGGTGAGTATAGGGATAGTGTTATTTGTGACATTCTTCTAATGGACTGTTGTCACATACTCCTTGTAAGACCATAGCAGTATGATAGGTGTGTCATGCATGATGGGAAAGATAATAAGTATACCATAAGGAAAGATAGCCATACGTTTGTTTTGACTCCACTTCTAGAGGATGTGAAAGGGAAAGCCAAAGTAATCATGTGTGGGATCAAGGAGCCTGTAAGTGTTGTGAGGGAAATAAAAAATTATGGTTTTGGGAACCATTATAGGTTAGGTAATACAGGGGTAGTGGATATAAGGACTGATGTAGCAACAAAGGAGGTAATGACACTGGGTTTGTGTGAAAGTCTTATGGTGGGCACCATAGAATGTCCTGTTCTTGTAGATGTGAGAGTAAAGAAAGCAAGGTTTGTAACTACAGAGATAGATAACATTGATAAAATAGTGAAGAAGCATGGTGGTAGTGTGTTGGGACTGATGACAAGGGTACAAGGACAAATTGTTGTTAAATGGGTAAAATGCTGAGTTTTGGAGATTTCAATGAACCTAACTTGGAGATTGTTTTCAAATTTCCATTGTATGAATGTTCAGAGTCTTTGTAGTGCCTTGGTGGAGATTGTTGTTATTTTACAAGATTAAAGGTTTGAAAACCTTGAGGGTGAGTTGATGCCTATTAGGCTGAATCATTATGAAGAAGAGTTCTTTGACTGAGAATTGACATATCCATTGTTGTGAGTCTTCTCCACCTTGGCTCTGCATCAAAGAACAACTAAATTTATCATTTCAAAGAAATTTTTTTGATGCATTTTTCAAGCAGTTCAAAGAAATGTGTTCTCATGGTGATGGAATGACATTCAGTCCATCACCATAGGCATTCATCATGGCATTCCATCACCATGAGACCACATTTATTTGAGGCATATTTTCAAATAATTCACTGCCTTGTCTATGGATTTTCATGGCATTCCATCACCATGAGGCCACTTTTCTTTGAGGCATTTTTTCAAAAATTTCAATGGCTTGTCTATGCTATTGCTTACTATTATGCTTTCATAGATTTTTTCCAAGCATCCATAGCTTGTTTGAAACCATCTGTTTTAGGCTTTTAGCCATAGCTAGATGGAAATTAACTATTTGATAAAATGCTTTGGTAGACATATATGAAAAATGTCATAGCATAGACAAGGGAATGAACTATTTGAAAAAATGCCTCAAAGAAATGTGGTCTCATTAAATGCCATGGCAAGCTAAAGCAATTGGCAGTTGCTCCTAGTTATTAGTTATGCAATGTGAAGTAATTGCATAACCACTTAGGTTGACTTTGTAAAAAGCTATATTGTAATTGAAATTTTGTCATCTATCAGCATCTAGTTATTCGTTATGCAATGTGAAGTGATTCTTTGAGTTTGAAAGATGTGCAATGCATGAATATAAAATACAAAAATCTATTTTCTACATTTAATTAGTTAAACTCTTTATTTTATTTGCTCTCTATATCTCTATGCTATGGAAATGCCTTTCGATTTCAAAAAGGATAGTTTTTATCTCTTGTTATACAATTTTTTATGTTTTTTTATCTCTCGTTATAAAAAGGAGTAGATATACAATGTTAAAGAAGAGTGAAAGCACAACTAAACTTATCATTTCAAAGCAATTTTTCTGATGTATTTTTTCAAACAGTTCACGGCCTTGTCTATTCTATTGCTTACTATTATGCTTTTGATATATTTTTTGAAGCATCCATAGCTTGTTCATAATCACTTGTTTTAGGCTTTTAGCCATAGCAACAAGGCAGCGAACTATTTGAGAAGATGCTTTGGTAGACATGTATGAAAAATGTGGTAACATAGACAAGGCAGGGAACTATTTGAAAAAATATCTCAAAGAAATTTGGTCTTATAGAATGCCGTGATAAGAAAATGCAATTGGCAGCTACTCCTAGTTATTAGTTATGCAATGTGAAGAAATTGCATAACTTCTTAGGTTGACTTTGTTCAAACTATATTGTAATTAAATTTTTGGCATCTATCAGCATCTACTTATTAGTTATGGAAAGTGAAGTAATGCTTTGACTTTGAAAGATGTGCAATGCAATGTAATCAACGACATGAATATAAACTAAAAAATCCATTTTTTACAATTCATTAGTTAAAATATTTATTGTATTTTCTCTCTATATTTCTATATTCTATGTAAATACCTTGCAATTGTATTTAAAAGGCTTAATAGGTCAGTTAGGTGGTATTTGCAAAATCAAGTTGTGAATAAATGGTAATTAAGAGCAAAATTGGCAAATTGCCATCTTAGAAGTCTAACAAAGGGTGGTTATGGTGGTTGATCAGCTCAAGGGGTAGTTAGAAGGTGGTATCAAGATATATTTCTATAATACCCTGAGTTGAGGGTTGATTTTGTTTAGTTTCTAATAAGAAAATATACTTGAAAATGTTGATCACTGGTTTTCTTTGTTTTCCTAAATTTTCTTTGCCTTGCACTGGCACATACAAGTCTATCATGACTTGAGGCTTTGGATACTTGATTGCATATGTATTTAATCTCTTTGCATCTGTTCTGAAGGTTTAAATCCACCGTTGGTGTGTGTGGGATCAGCAAACTTGGTTACTACTCTGTTTTCTATGTTAGGGGTTTTCAAGGCAACACCATGACACATTAGCCAATCCACCTACTGTTATGACCCTATTGCTTGGTGGATTGGCCTGTACCATGATTATTTTGGTGTATAAATACTTTGGAGGCCGAGAGAATGAATAAACTAAGTGGGGTGTGAAGTTCTAATGCTGTTCAAGGGTGTTTCCACCATGAAAGTAAGGAACTCAAGTACTGAATCTGAGAAATACTGAAAGGAATGGGATTGTGAGTGTCTTTTAAGTTAGGGCAGAGGTATTGTGGGGTGTTTGGACCTTTGGAAGGATTGGGGGATGTCTCAAGTTACGAGTTTCTTTAAAACCCTTGTTTTTGTGAAGGTTTAGGACGGTTTGTGAGTAGAGGAATAAAACAAGTATTTGGGGCTCTTAAAATGGAAGAATCTAGAGTTTGGTGAGCATCCCTAAGACTATTTCAAGTTTCCTTGGTTTGGAGGTGAGTTTGTGAGGGGGTTCCTTTGGAAATTAGGCCTAATTGTGAAGCCGAGAGTGAGGGAGGTGTATTGAAAGTTAGTGTTGGTCTAAAATAGATACTATTGGTTTTGGAATATGTTGTGTAACCCTGAAAAGGGTATCTTAATCCACCTTTAAATGGTCAGGTTTTTTGGAAAGGTTGGGAGAAATTAGGCTTGGACTGGGTTTTGAGTTTGGTGTAGGAGCACCTACACCACATCATCAATTTTTTTTATTTGAATACATCAATAGGGAAATGTTAGTTTCTTTAGGTTTATTTTGTCTAATAAGCTTTGAGAGATCAAGAATAATGCAAATAAAGGGTGTTTTGTGTCTTAGAAGTCAATTAGAAATCATATAAGTTGTAAAATGTTGACAAAGCAACTTTAACACAAACAAATGTAATTAAGGGACCAACTAACCCCAAGGTTGGTTATGGGCATTGGGGAGAAGATCGTTGTTGGAAAATTCTTTAAAATTTTTTACCAAGGCTCGAATGAGAGAGTGGAAGAAGTTTTGTAACAATTTTACACAATAAACACCACAGTTTTGAGCAATTTTCTAGAAAAATACTATTTTCTTGATCTTTTTGAGTGTTGTACGGGCACATATAGGTTCTTCATGGTCTAAAAATTTCAGAGGATGTGTCTATATGTTTTAGAATTCATTTATTTTTTATTTGATGTCTTAACTCTTTATTTGTAGAGAGAACCAACATAAACAGTGACTATCCCAGTGTTGCTGAATCAAGGGTTTGAGGGGAAATTTGTGATGTAACAATCAATCCACCTAATGTTTGCTACTATATCTTGGTGGATTGATTGAAAACATGTTATAATAAGTGTGTCAAATTTTGGAATAAGGATTCATAATTATGTGTTTTTTTGTGACTGTTCTAAGACTGAACAAGGGTTTTCCAAAATGGAAGTGAGGAACCAAAGAGAGGTTTTTAAGAATTAATTCTTGTAAGGGTTATGTGAGGGTATGATGAGTCTATGGAGAAGCATTTTGAGGTTTTTGGGGCTTTGGAAGTGTTGAGAGAGGTCTGGAGTTGTATGTTTCTTTAAAACCCTTGATTTTGTGAAGGTTTAAGAGGGTTTCTTGGGTTTTGTGAGTTAGAGGCTTTGTAGACACAAACTAATGAAAAAATTTGAGGTTTGGCACCATAAACTAAGACTTTCCAAGGCATTTGGATAGATACCTAAAGTTGGAAGGGTGTCCCTTTGGAAAAAAAGGGCTAATTGTGAAGCCAAAATTGAAGTAGGTGTGTTGAAAGTCTATGTCGGTCCAAAAGAGAGACCACTGATTCTTTGGCATATTGTGTAGCCTTGAAAAGGGCATCTAAATCCATCTTGTAATTGTCTAGTGTTTTGGAAAGGTTGGGAGAAATCTGGCTAAAACTGAGTTTTGAGTACTACAAGAGTAACCAGTCACAAATGTGAGTTTTGGAAACCTTGATGAATCTGACTTAGGGATTGTTCCCAATTGATTCAATTGTCATTGTATGAATTCTGATGGTATTTGTAGGGCCTTGGTGGAGTATTGTTTCTCATTTGCAAGGTTGAGGAGTTGAGACCCTTGAGGGTGGGTTGATGCCAATAAGGCTGAATCATTATGAAGAAGAGTTCTTGATTGAGAATTGACATCTCCATTGTTGTGAGTCTTCTCCACCTTGGCTCTTCATCAGAGTGCTACAAGGGTGGATTGTTGGGCAAGGTTTTGAATGAAGAGTTTGGTTTGATGGGGCTTTGAGGTTGTGTAGATTGCTCAAAATAGGTTGTATTAATCTTGTTAGGAGCCCCTTTAAGGCAGGTTGTCAGACTGATTGGGTTTGAGCCTCCTTGCCTCTACATTGGTGAGGCACAAGTAATTGAAGCATTCCAAAGGATACAAACCACCACGAATGGAGCTTATTTATACAATATGCTTTAGATGGGGCTTATTGAGCATTCAACAGTAATTAATTAACCATTAGATGTAAACAACATCCATGCCTACAAAATTCAAGCATACAACTTACATGATACACATGATAACATCATTCAAGAATGGTAGTAGCAAAATAAGAGTTTCTTTAATCAAAAATCCGAAAGGCTATACAATGATATATATTGATAAAAGTATATAAATATATCCAAAAAAACCATATAGGCTTAGTACAAAGGAGCCATTTGGACATAAAATATCATGTATATATCAATAGTAGAAAACATATGTTCCAAAATATCACATAGGCATACAACAAACAACACTAATACATAGTCATTTCCCTCTAGGGGAAGGAAATAGATCCCATGTTGCCTTCAAAATTCGGTTGGATAGAGTGAATTTTGCTTGTCTTGTCTTTCACACATGCCCGCTACTCCTCCTCTCTTCACTCTAGACCTTCAACTGATACAATTAAAAGTAAAGATGTTAAAACGTAGAAATTTAATTATGGAATGGCATATAAAAAAATATAATCACTTACCGCATACATATAGTCATCATGCACATTTAAAACATCACCATGTCCACGATCTAGAGTGACAACCACCTGTAGCAACCACGAAGATATAAATTAAACTACATATAATTATCATGAAATTTTTCTATAATAGACCATCAAAGAGAAAATATAATGTCAAATCGACTAATCTATTCCATACCTCTCTCAATGGATCAGAACTGGCTATTTTTATAGCAACTCCATGGTCCATAGTGCCACCAACACCACCAGGGCTATCTCTTGTCAAGAACTTCAAATGAAACAATATCTCAGGTATCCTGTTGATATAGGATAACATAATGTGAAACAATAAAGGAATAATTGAATGCAATGTTTGTGTTTCTCATCAATTTTTTAGATTTGTATATACAAAAAATAATGAAAACTAGCTAACATAGATTTACAACCCTATTAATGAATAAAGGCTACCTGAGTGTACGTTGTTTGAGGATATGAATCGCTGGGTGTGGAGGAAGAAGGTGCACTAGGAAATTGTTTGAAATCCGAAGCATGTTATGAGACAAACATTCAAATATACCATTCAACTCTTCAAATGCAATAATAATATCTTTAATACTAGTTGCATACTTGTGGACTCATCTTCGAGAATGTATAAGGGTTTGTAGGAATAGAGCATCCCTCATGAGTAGTGCGAGCCTAAAATTTCATCATATCAAAATTCTAATAATTTTGTTATTCTTAAATTTCAAAATATATTTTAATAAACAACATTAAAATAATTTGCTAAATTTCACTTGAGTGTCAATTCCGAATGTATCATTTAGAATATCATCTATGAAAGTCATCGCCTCTGCAACTGACATAAGCTATGTAGCTACATCACGAGCACCCTGATAAGAGTACGTGCAAAAAGCACCACAAGCACCAAAATGGTGGGGTGGAGCTCGGGGCCTACACATCTCCTCCACACCAGACTCTACTAGAGGACTCACACACTATAAAATGGTCTGGGTGAGTAAGCCAATCGACTTCATCATGTCCACCTCTACACTGTCCTTAACAATGGAAGGAACAATGACATGCTCCACCATGGGTTTTCCCAAGGCTCTCGGTGCCAACTGTGGATTACGTTGCGCAACAATTCTATCGTGTGTGGAGCCCCCACCTCTACCCTGAAAGTCTAAGATGTCAAAATAGTTTGGAATTTTATTGAGGACAAACTCGCAATAGAGTTTCCTCAAAAAGTATTGCGGCACCTCATGGTTATTGCATGGAGGCTGGTCAAATACCATCCACTACCACTCCCAAAATTTGTTTCTAATTAAATCATGGTGCAACCAATGGATGGGGAACCTCCTGCATGCATGGGACAAAGGTTCATTGGTTTTTGGGTCTTTAAATTGGGCGCACAACTCGGCTTTGCTAATTTTTAGTTTTTTGACATCTGCATATGAAAAACCATTAGCATAAAATTTCCTCAACTCATCTCTCTTAGTTGACCAAAAATTCATTTGCTCGCTCATTTCTCCTACATGAGTTAAAAGTTACTTCAATGATTCAGCAATCCCTCTCCTATAAGGGTGGGTTTCGACATGCTCGGTTAATCTTGCAATTAATTGTTGAATGTCTCTTTTATTGTTTTCAATTTTATTTTGAATACTTTCTTGTGATCCTTGAGGATGCCTATGAACTGATGGAGGGGTTTCGGGTTGTTCTTGTATAGGAGGCTCTTGATGAGGGGGTGATTTTGAATTCTGAATGTTTTGAGGTGGAGATTCATTCCCTGAGAATTAGAACAAAGTTTTATTATAAAAATCTATTTAAAGTTGAATTCCAAATCAAATTTGAAATAAATAGAATAAAAATACACACCTCTTTGCAATCTTCGACCTCTCCGACGTGTTGGCAGCATCCTCGTGGAAAATGGAAAGCTAAGGATGCAAAGAATGGAGGAGATTTGGCGAGCACGAGTTGCAGACCTGAAATTTTTCTTCTCAAGCCATGGATTGAAGACAAAATGAGGGTTCCAAACCCTACTTTTGCATTTTATGTCTAAAAATACATTTGGCGTGAGCCAAAGGCCTTATTTCGGGGTTTTTTTGATCATTTTTTCAATTTGGCACCTAAATTGTGTCACAAATTGGTGCACTCACCTTGTCCTCGTATGCCACTTTTCATTGTCTCTTTTGGCTAGTTGACTTCCTTTCATGAATCTATATAAGAGCAAGCTTGGGATGTGGATGACATGCCTTAAGTTGGATCACATGTGACATACTTGTTGATGATGTAGCTTATTGGAAACATATGACTTGGCATATGGATTTTTGAATAATCTCTCATGTCCTCTTCTACAAGTTAAAGCAATTTCTCACAACAATGGTGTTAGCAATTTCTTTAAAGTGGGGACATACATTGGCATTATTATTTTTTATTTTTCTTTTGCATAGTTCATGGTGTAGTCTTCTTACTTCATGCGATGTGTTTTTCACTTTGTGGATGAAACTAAGTGTGATGTCCTTTAAGAGAATGATCTCTCTTAGCATATTATATTACTCTTAGTGGCTTGATGTGACACACTACATCCCCTAAGTTGTGAATCTTCTATTCTTTGATTGGTCTTCTCTCAGTGACATTAGGCACAATTTCCCTTAAGTTAAGACATCGTATTAATTAAGAAAAAATCCTTTGAATGTTCCTTAATATTGAATTTTCATTTTCTATTATATGGACACCTTTCATAATTGAGTTTGCATGCCTATAGAGCCATCTTGTTTGTTCATGAGATCCAAGCATATGAAGTTTTGCTTGGATCATGAAGCTCAAAGTTCATTGTTCTACGATACCTTATCGATGTTATCAGGAGGTATAACTTTGGTATGGTTTGACAGGAAGCCCATTCAAGTCATGAATTTCCCTTAGCCATTTATGTCTATGTGTGAGAGCATACTAGCCATGTGTGTATGTGTCTCACCTTCATGGATTTCTCACTTGGTGGATAGCCTGAAGTTCTATTGCCTTAGAGTGAGTGTGCATTTTTTGGAAAAATAGCCTAGATTTGATCCACATCGAGATGGAAAAATGATCAAAGCTTAATCTACCCCTCCTTTGTTTTTTTCTTTCCTCTTTGATGAGCTAGAAGTGTATTCTTGTGCCTTTTTATTGCACTTCATATCTTTTTCCATGCGTAATCTTTTGTGCTTATGTTGGTTTCATAGGACCTTGGTTCTGGGGGCTTGCACAACCCTCTTTATCATGGTCATCCTATCTTACTAGCATTGGTGCATATGGACCCCTCTTGAGGTGCGTTGATATACTTTAGTGTGACTTGGAAGCAAGATCCTCTTCTTAGTAAAGTGGGGGCTAGATGTAATGACGAAAAATGTCCCCCCCTAACATGGCCTTGATCTAGTGTTGTAATGTGTCTAACATATTCACATTAGGTCTTGGGCCCTTGTGAACAAAATGATCTTATTGATGCCTTATTTGGAGTGTTGTAAAGTGTTGCAACACACTTTTACACTTTTATAGGGTTTTTATTAAATAATTAGGCTTCTTTATGCTTTAATTGTCCTTATTTTAAATCCATAAGCCTCATTTAATGCATGTTTTTGAGGATAATCCTGACACAAACCAATATTCAATCATAATTCTATGGTTCTTAGGTTGTGTGGCCCATATTTAATGGTCTGGGACTTATTCTCCACCTTGGGCGTACGAGTCCCACCTAGGGTTTTGGGTTTTGATCCTTGTTTTACACCTTTCTAACCATTTTTGAATTTGGTCCCATAAATTATACCTAATGGGACTCATTTACCACCTTGGGCATATGCGTCCTGTGTGGCCCAAAATTAAAATCAATTGAATTTTTTGGCAAGATTTTATCCTGCTAGATCTAATGTTGACTTGTAGTGTTGTAATTTTAAGAATTATTACATAATTATGTACAAATACAAGCTTCTTTCACTCATTTTAACCCCAAGTATTCAAGTATTCATCCTCATAGCAAGTTTGAGTTCACAAGATCTTTCAAGTGTTTACAAGAGAATTTGATAGAATTCAAGGGTATATTATCAAGTGATTTAGAGTATTATTCAAGCATCAAGCATCATGTCAAAGTCTTCATGCATGATGCTTTTTTTGAGCTAGAATTTCACTCAAGATCTATCACATTCAAGCAAGAGTCAAGATCTACATCCATTGGAGACATCTCATACATGTTTTCAGCCTCTTATTGCTAGGGTTTGTTGAGTTGCAACATCATATCTTGTTCATTCATCATTGTCCATTACTATTTCATTTAATTTCAAGGTTTGATTATTGAAACAGGGTTTGACCAAGGCAAACCCCTATCCAATAACAAAACAAAAAATTTCCCTCTCTTTAGTGTGTGATTTGCAGGTTTAAATTGAAGACACATTGAAGAGAAAGTTTGGAGAAAGTTTTCAAAGTGCCTAAAGTTGTCAAAGTTGTCACCTTGCATTAGAGATACTTGGAAAACAACTGCAAGTTGCAAATTGGGGTTTCAGATCCATAAATCAATCAAGAAGGACAAAGTAGACCTTAAAGACCAGATTCAAACTTTGAAGTTTTAGAAAGCCCTAACTAGAATGATTCACCAGTTCTAGCATATGAGTCCTAGTTTAGGTCAAAATTCAAGTTTTATAGATTTGAATACCCATTTGCTAGATTCTTGTTTCTACACAAAAACCTGGATCTGGAACTAATTCACCCAATCTGGTGTGTGAGTCCCAATTAGCATTAAAATCATTATTTTAAACATTTCGAAGCCTCATTTAGTCATCTCTAGATTTCCAAGTGCACAAACTTCATCTTGTAGATTTTTGTTTTGTTTTATTCACATTTCTAGGTCATTTAGTGAAAGATTGCATCATATTAAGGTTAGGCATTTTTATTTCAATTACATTTTTCTTTCCAAGTCCTAGCTTGGTGGTGAAACCCTCATTAGTTGCAATCAGCCCCTAGGACAACCCTATTGCAAGACCTCATTTTCCTTTGTATTGAGATCTCTAGGGTATCCTTGAATATGGAGTATAGAATGTTTGTTGTCCTAGGTCCTAAACCCTTGTGATGACAATTTTATATCTTACAATCCCAACCTAACGTGGAAGGAAGACCAAAATGAGTGATAAGTATGAGGTGTTTTTCATAGCATGTCAAATTGTGATATTGCCATCAGGATTCAATCATGTAGTTTTACAAGTCAAACTCACTGGCCCATGTTTCATAAGTAGTGGTTTGAACAAGAACCCATCTCTCATGATAATGAATGTTCCACTTAGCACTCATTGCATCTAGGTGATGCTCATAGAGGTGAAGCACTGGGCCTTTCTAGGAGGTCACCCATCCCAGTACTAATTCAACTCAAGTACGCTTAACCATAGAGTTTTCCCCAAGGTTAAGCCCACTTAGATTGCAACCCCATTTGAAAAACCTTCAACAAGTGTTGTGCCTTATGAACCATTCATTATAAAACCCCTTTAGCTCATCAATTGATAAGTAGGAGGTATTTTCCACACCATGTCAAATTGTGATATTTCTATCAGGATTCAACCTTACAGTTTTGAGTCCAACTCATTAACCCATGTTTCATGAGTACATGATTAATCCTAGTATGAGTAGTGGTTGACCCATGTTTCATGAACTCTAATGATTTCACGTTGTAATGAACTTTGCAATAAATTTACAAATACTTGGATAATTATCATCTCACAAAACATATGTGCAGTCAACTTATAATTTCTAATAGAAAGGAGAGATAGATTTTGTATTTAAATTTGAATAGTGAAATGAAGAAAATTTTCCGCTCTATGTTTTACAAGATAGAACCAATTTACTTCAAGTTTCATTCAAGGAAACCTTAAAGATCTCAATGTAGGGATGAAAATGAGGGAAAGAGATTTTCCAAAAGGTGTCCTAGGGTGTGATTGAAGATAAAAATGGGGTTCACCATCAAGAAAAGGCTTGGAAATAAATAGATGAATGCAATGTGAAAACCTAACTATATGGCATAGAGTATGAAACTGAAATATAGAATAACAAATTGAGAATGAGAAGAGGGGTACCTAGAAGAAAGATGTGACAAAAAAAAAGCTCTGAAACCCTAAAATTTTAACTTTTAATGCTCACTGGGACTCATATGCCAGTCTAGGCAATTTAGTCTCGAACTAGGGTTTCTGTCCAAATATTGGGATCCCTTACTGTCTGATCTGGATCTCCTAAAATCTATAAAAGGGTAGTATTGAGACTCATATGCCCAAGGTGGAGATTTAGTCCCAGTATTAAGGTTTGGCTAAAATTTGGGTATTCTTTGGTGATCTACTATAGCTTCCTTCTTGCCAGATCTTTGAGTTTGCAAGCTTGAATTTTGCTCTATAGATGACTTTCCATGAAGATGACAACCTTGTGAAAACATGACAACTTTCCTCAATTTTGCAATTTTTTCTTCAAAGGATCCTCAAGCTCCAAAACACCTTGATCTACAATCACACATGTGGAGAAAGAGGAGAAAAATTTGGTTGTTAGGGTATAGGGGTTTACCATGGTCAAACCCAATTTAGGTTATTCAACCTTATGATGAAATAATGAAACATGAACATGAAATATGAAGCATGAAACATGAAACATGAAACATGAATTGGCCATGTAGAATGTAGATCTTGATTTTGAATTGGATATGAGACAATTATTAACTTGTATCCTGAATGTTACATCACATTAGTAGCTCAACAACATGCTTGATGCCTTATTCCTTCGACATGATGATGGATTTGGAATTGCTGCAACAAATAATGAAGAAATATTCCCTTGAATGCCTTAGAAACGCTCTTGAATACTCTATGATGCTCTTGCGAAGTCTTAGGAGGCTTGAATATTGATTGCTAGGTTGATATTATGATTTCTTAGGTGAAATAATGATTTGAAACCTTTTTAATATATGTACTCCATCTAATTTATCATTTATTAGATCCTTGTGGTAATGGAAAATGTATCCCTCTACATTTTTGAGCTTGTTTGGGCCCTCCTTGTTAATTTGAGCTTAGTGTTGTAATATGTTTAACACATTCATATTAGGTCTTGGGCCCTTATAAACTAAATGGAATTAATTGTGCCTTATTAAGGGTGTTGTAAAGTGTATTCTAACACTTTCACACTAATCTAGGGCTTTCATTATTAATTGGGATTCTTTATGCCCTATTTGGCCTTATTTTGCATCCATGAGCCTTAGTTAATGCATCTTTATGAAGATAATCCCAACATAAACCAAAATCCAATCATGGTTCAAATGTTTTTGGATTGTATGGCCCAAATTTAGTGATCTAGGATTCATATGCCACCTTGGGCATATAGGTCTCACCTAGGTTTTGTGGCCTCGATCTAAATTTCACATGAATCTAAGCTTTTATTGAAAAATGTGTCTCATAGCCTAGCCTAGTGGGACTTATATGCGACTTCTAGCATATGAGTCCCATGTGGGTTAAAATTAAATTAAATTCAAATTCTTGGAAAGATTTAATCCTCCTAAATCTGATGTCAACTTGTAATGTTGTAATTTTGGGAAATTTGGCTTAAAAAAGTATAAATACAAGGTTATTTAACTCATTTTCATCGAAGACTTTCATGAGAGCATTCCTCATAGCGAATTTGAGTTCACAAGAGAATTCAAGTGTTTACGAGAGAATTCAAGAGTCTTCAAGAGCTAAATATCTAGTGTCTTGGAGCATTATCCAAGTATTAAACATCATGTCAGAGTCATCATGCATCATGTTTGTTTTTGAGCTAACAATCATGATGTAGGGTTTTATTGTTCAAGCAAGCATTCAATTCAAGATCCATATCATTCAAGCAAGAGTCAATATCTACATCCATTTGGAGCCACGTCATACATGTATGCAACACTTTGTTTCTAGGGTTTGTGTGATTTGAAAATGTAGGTTGAAGATCCTATAAGGAGCAAGATTGCAAAGAAGTTGTAAAGTTTGTAAAGTTAGCAAAGTTGTCATCTTGTTGAAAAGACCATTCAAGGACACCTATAGCATATAATCTTCCAATTTAGATTAAGAAACTGGGATTAGAAGATAAGGAAAAAGTTAAAGAGAAGATTCAGATCCCGATCCTTTGAAAAAGCCAAGCTCATGATTGATATGCCACTTTTGGCGTATGAGTCCTAGTATACTCAAATTTATAGTTTTTAGAAGTTCTTGACTTTTCTTTGCCAGATTGTTATTCCTACCAAGAAACCCTAGTCTAGGATTAAGTCACCCAGTCTAGCATATGAGTCCCAATAGGCCTTAAATTTAGAATTTTTCAGCATTTTAGACTCTCATTCAAGCTTGTATAGGTTTCCAGGTGCATATCTGTTGATCTTTCAATTTACTATTCTAGTTTGCATTCATTTCTAGGTCATTTATTGTAGCCTTGCATATCATTAAGTTATATAACTAGGTCTTGCATGTCATTTGCCTTTCCAAGCCCTAGCTTGGTGGTGAACCCCCTTTTAGTCATTAATTATACACTAGGACAACCTTTAGCATATCTCTTTCCTTCATTCTATCCTTGGATTGAGATCTATAGGGTTCCCTTGAGTGAAACAAGAGTTTCAAATAGGAACCCATCATTATGCTCCATCTCATAAAAGGTGGGGCACCCTATTTCCATTGTTTCATTTTGGTGAACCTACATTTAGAACATCTTAATTCTAATTTGGAGTGCATCATAATCCTAGATCTATCTTGCATTAGTTATAATGATGTAGAATTGAACCTAGGGGCAATTCCACTTTTTCACATCTTGCCTAGCATTTATGGCACCTTAGAAACATTAATGACAAAATCCCATGAGTCATAATTTCACGATTCTGACTTCATGTGGACACATGGAAAAACCATAGAATCCTGACAAGGCATTTCCTGAAAATCCAAGCTTTGGATGCCTGCATAGTGCATGAACGTTCGTGTGGAACGCTAGCGTCTTGGAATTTTTTTTAGTTTGAAATGATGAAACTAGAATCCTGACCCTTGCGACATGTGTCATGGCAGTTAGGTTTCATATGTAATGGATCTATTCCACCCTTGCATGCATGAAAAGCCCATTTTGGCTCTCACTTTGGGATTGGAAGTTATTAGTTGAAGCACTACTACTACTTGCTTTAGTTTCGAGTAAAATTGATCCTTGAATAGCAATACTTCTATAGGTAAAGCCATGTCAGACTGAGGTCCATTCGATAGCTACAAATCTCCAAGAAACTATAGCTCTCAAACAAGCACATAGCAGTGTGCCCATGTGCTTTGAAGAGGGTCTTGACCCATGGGTAACACTCTCTCTCTATTACTCTCACTTACTTGTCTATTTACTATATTGTGTTGTGGACTCTACTCTGAAGCAGGTTTTTCTTTCACCACATGCTTTATTTACTTCATTTGTACTCTCTTCCAAACTTGGTTGTTCATGGAGGTGGGAACACCAAAATGGGGGTCTGACTAAGCCAAACCCCTATATAGCCCCCCAACCTTTTCCTCTTGATCTTTTATGCGCAGGTTATGAAGTGAATCTTGGAGAAGAGATCTGAATGCATGCTAAAAGGTAATATCCATTCAGGCTCCTCTTTGTGTTTTTCCTTAGATTATAACTTTCTCTTTGATTACTCAGCCTAACACACCTTGACCCAAGTTTAGAAGTGAGATTTAGTTTTTCCTAATTGAGCTCTTGAGCTCCTCACAACTTAGGAAGTGATCTCATTTTTTGGACGACAACGCGCTGCACTGGCGTCCTGAAACTGCGATGATTTCCTTTGGGCGAGAGCTCTCTTGCTAGAGGTAGAAATCTTGAAGTCTTGATCTCTCAAGGTCTGAGATAGCTCTTCCACCTTCCTTTATAGTTTATCTATTTGTTCAAGTTGAGTTGTATAAGGGTAGTTCATTCCCTGGTGATCTCTCAAGAATTAAAGAGACCTGTGTGTAGTGAATCCCTCTTATATCACATTTTGGTGAATCCGACATGAAGTGTTGAATCTATTTTCATAATGTCGCATGTTCATAATAATCCATTTTTCAAGAAATATCTTGATATATTGGAAGATGCTCTAGAATATTTCTTAGAAGCACTCTCTCCTCACCTGCTGAGGAGTCAATAAATATCATTGTAGTTTATGTGGCTCATCCAAGCTCTAAGACACCCATCATTACGTGAACCCAACTAAACCATCCCCTAAGAAATAATATTTTGTCTATGGGATTTCATGTCATAGTGATCCATCGGACTTATATTCAAGGTTCATGAAAGCTACTGATTCTACTTCTTATAAATTTTTTGGGCATACGTACAATACAAGGAGAAAAAAAAGAAGCTTAGAACAACAAGCTTTTATTCCTACATCACAACCAATTCAAACTCCTACTTCCTTAACACCATCTCAACCTAGCCTTCCTTCAGCTCCTAAACCCGTGATCAAAGCACCAGGTGATTATGATTTCGTTGAGAAACTTCATGTTACTCCAGCTAAGATCTCACTTTGGGATTTTCTTCAGACCACTCTGATTTATCAGGAGATGTTGTAGGAAGCCTTACAAAATATTCTCTTGCCTACCTCTGCTAGGCTTGTGGATATCAATGTGTTGCTAGCACATATTTGAGTGGATTTTCCAAATATTAATTTCCACTCACAAGAACTCCTGCCTCTAGATGTGCAGAAGCAAGTAGAGCCCTTGATGATTATAGTTAATGTTAACAAAACCAGTATTAGGTGTATCCTCATTGACACTGGTTCAACTCTCAACATTTGCGATATGGACCTATTGCCTAAAATCAATGTTGATTCATCTTCTTTGGCAGCTTCTTCCTTGTATATTCGTGGGTTCGATAATGTTGGTTTCCAATCCTGAGGTACGGTAATACTACCTTTACAGCTAGGCCCTATTACCTTTCCTACATTGGTCTATGTGATGCGAGGCCCATTACCATACAATTTTCTTCTAGGGAGACCTTGGATTCATGCTATGGGTGTAGTAACCTCTACTTTGCATTGTTCTTTGAAGTTTTCCATTAACAATCAGGTGGTTACAATTAAAGTAGATCTAGAGGATGTGCACCTTTATTTGTTGGTTTTTCTTGGTCATGATTTGGCTACATCCACTCTCAAGAATTATATTCCCTCCTTAATTTATTATGCTATGGCATGTTCCTCATCGATACCCTATGTGGAAGTTGTTCCCCGAGCAGGTATCGAAAAAGATGAACCACCTGAAGTAGAAGATCCTAAGTATCCCCCATATTCTCCTTCACCTCCTCAATCAAATTCTCTCCTAGGTGATGATTGGGGTTCCTTGAGTTTCTTTGAGTTCTTCATAGCAAAGTACAAGTCTCACCCCTATGGTATTGAATTTCCAGAATCTGTTGACATAAGGATAGGTGACCCTCTCATTGGGGAAGAGAAGTGTGATCCTGTCTAGGAGACCACTCCTCTCCCTGCTTGAGAGAGTGACTCCACTCTTGTAAAGGAGGTCAATTTTTGTGAACTATGTAAAAGAAGTGGGACTACTCCCATAGAAATTTTCAACATCCACTGGTGGAATGAGACACTCTACGTGAAGCTGCCCCCTCCTAAAGTTCTACAAACTCATTTTGGGTTTGGGTATGAACTCAATTCTTGATATGGATATGGGTAGAAGGGCCTAGGGCATATCGAGCAAGGAATCCAATTCCCTATCTATTTTAAGCAACAACAAGCCTATTTGGGTTTGGGTTGCTCTGTTGAATAGTCCAAACAAAAACCTTGGTGAAGTGATAATATGATTACAAATAAGCCATTGGGTTTGGTCCACCCTGAGTTGATAGCAGAAAGGTGATGAGCTAAGAAGGTTCCTTTGGATGTGTTCTCTTTGAATGAATAATTAGGGGAATTTCTAGGTGCTTACTCCTCATTTCCTCCTTATCATCACAATAAATGATTTGTGTATTGCTTGGATGGACAATCCTACTTTGGAGAATTTGTTCTGAGCATTGATGAGGAAGACCCTCTATCTAACATCAGTAATAATGTTCTGATATCTCACCTCGAGGATTGCAGTCCCCTCCTTAAAGGGGATACTGTCGAGATCCTAATGGATCCTAAGTCTGGAAAAGGCAATCAAGATTACGAAGTGCCTCTCTTCTGAAGAAACTGATGAACACTCTGATCTTTTGCACACTCACCCTGATATCTTTTCTTGGACGTATGAGGATATGCCTAGTATTTTTGAATTCATAGTGGTCCATAATATTGTCCTATGTCCCAATGCCAAGGCAGTTAAGCATAAAATTTGAAAGATCAATCCTAGGGTAGCTTTGATGGTCAAGACCAAGATATAAAAGTTGTTGAAAGTAGGCTTTATTTGTCTGATTGACTACTCTCCTTGGATTTTAAATATAGTTGTTATCAACAAGCCTAATGGTCGTATTCATATATGCATGGAATTTAGAGACCTTAATAAGGCTTCTCTTAAAGATGATTTCCTGTTACCTAATATAGATATGATTGTGGACTCAACCATAGGCCATGCATTGTTATCTTTTATGGATGGCTTCTCGGGTTATAATCAGATCCATATTAACCTAGATGATCAGTACAAGATATCCTTTACTGCCCCTTGGGGTAATTTCTGTTATGTGGTCATGCCCTTTGGTTTAAAGAATGTAGGAGCGACTTACCAATGAGTAATGACCTTGATATTTCATGATTTCATTCATAAAATCTTAGAGGATTATGTCGATGAAATCATGGCAGAATCTATAAATCATCAAGATCATGTGAAGAACCTTCATCTTATCTTCAAAAGGCTTTGTCTCTACAAGATGATACTCAATCCCCATAAGTGTGTCTTTAGCATAGATGCTAGCAAGATTATGGGGTTTATAGTCTCTTATCATGGGATCGAGGTTGACATGAATAAAATTGATGCTATTGTTAACATGCCTCCACCAAGGAATATCACTGAGTTGCAAAGTTTACATGGGAAGATTCAGGCAATTCGTAGATTTATATCTCAATTTATTGATCGTACCCTCCCTTTCACGTGTTTATTAAAAAAGGATTTACGCTTCATATGGGATGAAGAATGTCAAAAAGCCTTTGAATCAATCAAGGCTTATTTGGGAAATCCTCTTGTATTGATGTCGGTTATGCAAGATAGACCTTTCATATTTTACCTTGTTGCATCATCATATGCTTCGGCATCTTTGTTAGCTCAATATGATGATGCAAGATGAGAGAGAGTGGTCTACTACAATAGGTGTGTCCTTTTTTATTACAAAACCCATTATTCATCCATGGAAAGCCAATGCCTCGGTCTGATATTCGCTATGAAAAAGTTGAGGAACTACCTTCTCCATGCTAAAATTCTTGTCAAAGTAAAAAAATATCTTTTGAAACACTTGTTTTCTAGTGCTGACTTGGATGGGAGATTAGTGAAGTGGGTTATGTTACTTTCTAAGTTCGACATAAAATTTGTCACTCAAAAATCGATAAAGGGTCAGTTGGTTGCTAATCAATTAGTAGACACTGCCTCGCCTCGCTCCTTCTCTAGGTTGGATCTATTTCCTAATGAGAACATTTGCATAATTAACTATGACCTCAAATGGAAGATGTATTTTGATAGGTCAAGGTGTCAGACTGGTTCTAGAGCGGGTGTGGTCATGATAACCCCCAAAGGAAAATCACTCTGTTTATCCTTTCGATTAGATTTTCCTTGCACCAATAATATCACTGAGTACAAAGCTCTTATTACTGGCTTACGTGCCATGATTGCATTAAAAATAAAGCATCTCCATATACTAGGTGACTCTGAACTTATTGTGAATCGAATTACGGGAAGTTATCAACCTAAACAAAGTAGATTATTTTGATATCGAGACCTCTATTTTTCCTTGCTCAATCAGTTCTCCTCTTTCACAATAAACAATGTCCCTAGGAGAGAAAATAGACATGCTAACACCATTGCAAACATTGCTTCCTTGGTGCCTTTAGAAGAGGATACAAAAGAATATCACTTTGTGGCCTAGGTTGTGTGAACCCCAGTGGTTTCCAATCAATCTGAACCTAAGTCTCTAGCTTGTTTTCATGCAGACTCAGAAGAGTGGTTCTCTGGTATGTACAGTTACTTAAAGATTGGAAACTTTCCCAATGATACAATTTGGAATGATCACACTCGTATACGAAATATTTCAGTACGTTGTCATTTTATCCGACATTATTTATCAGAAGGCCTATAAGAATTTGTTGCTAATGTCTCTCACTAAAGCGGAGCCCTTAAGGAAGCTCATTCTGGCTCCGGGGGTGGAAATTTCGGTGGTAAATACTTAGTGAGAAAACTAATACACATGGGGTACTAGTGGAAAACAATGGAACATGATTCCTTCAATTTTTTCAAGAAGTGCCTTCAATGTCAACAACACAACCGTCTTATTCATGCTCCTATCCAGGAGTTACAAAATTAGACTTCTCCTTGGTCGTTTGCAAAATGGGGGTTGGATATCATAGGGAAAATAATAGCTACTTCTTCCAAGGGACATACCTTTATCATTACCGCTACAGATTATTTCACGAAATGGGTCAAAGCAATTCCTCTATGATCCACAAATGTTGAAACTATATGTAGCTTTCTCCTGAACAATATTATTTCTCATTTTAGATTTCTTGCCACACTTGTTTCTGATAATGGTACAACATTCAAGAACAAGGAAGTAAAGTAGTTCTTGGAGAAATTTCATATTCAACATAGGTTTTCTACACTATATTATCCACAATCCAATGGTCAAGTAGAAGCGTCTAACCAAAATCTTGAACTCATTCTTAACAAAATAATTAATAAACACAGTAAGGATTGACATATTCAATTAACATACACTTTGTGGGCTTATTGCACGAGTTTTTGTATGATGATAAGAATGATGCCTTATAACCTTGTGTATGGTGCTCAAGCTGTCATGCCTTTAGAGTTGGAAATTTCATCCTTTCGGGTTTCCCTTAGAGGGTTAATTGATGATGAAACCTATCATATCAACTGCTTGCATCAGCTAGAGATGCTCGACAGGTGCTATCTATAGGCCCTCAATCACATTAAATCTTATCAACAGTCATTACAATATAACCAGAATGTGCTTCCTAGAACCTTTAAGTTAGGAGATCTAGTTCAATGTGAAAACTAGAAAAATGTAATTGTGCCACTTGATCAAAAAGGGAAATTTAGTCCTAACTGGTTAGGTCCTTACATTGTGATTTATGTGTATGGTTTGGGTGCCTATGGATTATCATCTATGGATGGAACACCTATAAAAGAGCCTGTTAATGTGATGCATCTTCATCGATACTATGCATAGCATTCCAATGTGGCACATGTGTGGTGTTCTCCCTAAAAGGAAGCTTGATACTACATATGTTGACATTGCTCATTCTAACATTATGAATTTTTTTTTGTGTTTATGACATGACCATGTGTGTGTGTGAAATAAAAAAATACATACATGTGTTCAACTATGCTATGTAGAAAAATAACATCAATGTGAACATGATATGAACATGGCTTCCCACATCCCTCTAAGCTCCCCATATAATAAATATATATCCATCTTCGCTTGCACTAGCTCCTGCTACAACCGTTGGACATCTATCAGGATCACGACCATCAGATGTACATCAAGCTCATCGATGCAGCCCTAGAGGGCATCATGCACCTCCTCAGTGGCCTCAACCCTCATCATTGTCATGTCTCACTCAGTGAGCACCATCCGTAGCTCCCTCAAAAACTAATCGTGCTGCCCTCAAAGAGTCATCAACTCTATAGTTAGTTGTACAATCTTTGTGCCTCGCTCGTCATAGGTGGTCCTCAATCACACTACTAGCTCAAAAGTGGGGGCATGCCTCCCTACTGATATGAGTCGGTAGGCCTCAAGAACTATCCCCTGGATAAGCATGATAGGGGCCACCTTTGAAATATACTAAGCTATGAGCCCAGTCCATCCCTACACATCCTCTACAACCAGAGAGAGAGAAACAAGAATCAGTATCACGTGGCATATGTACATATATCATAAACTAAAAGAATCAAAAGCATGAAAATATAAACAATGCACTATGTATACCTTGATCCCCTAGCTCCCATTTGGGATCAGGGTGTGGGTCAGTGTTGGTTCCTATACTGCCAACATCGACGAGTGACCCTAATGATGTTAGGGCTGCTATTGTTGAGGAAATGGAAACTAGTGGCATTGACAAGACGAGCATAGTCATGGGGGGATCCGATCTCCTTCATCACCTTGGCCTCATGGGCATCACCTCCACTCGTATGCTTGCTCCTCCTCCTGGCACCATTTCCTCCTATCCTATGGGGGTGGGTGAAGCAAGTCCTCCTGTGGACCAAGGTCCCCTCTCGGGGTAGCCTCACCAAACACTGGAGTTGGTTGATGCCTCTCCCACCATCGTAAAAAATCTATAGCCACCTTGACATTGTTTGTTGCTGCCACGGATGGAATATCATGGTCGGGCTCATCATCATCTGAAGAAATGATGTCTATGATCATGGGGTAGGGGCAATCTCCTACCCTCATTGCACTCTGGTGTGCCCTAGTGTAGGTGGGCGCATCTGGCAGGATGGTTTGAATATGGCCATGCTGCCACATGAGCCAACTCTAGTAGTAAGGAACAATCACAAAATCATGATGACCTATCAAAAAATGGTGCTACTATAGGTTCCTTAGGAACTTGTTGTTATCCACTCACCAAAAATATTGGTAGGGTCTCCACCTAACCTCTCCTATGATGACAGTATCAGACTATAGTTACCAAAAGTGTAAATCTCTGAATTCCCACTAGCCTTTCATGTCATACTAGTGGGCCATGGGAACTTGATACGACCATTACAAGGGAAAACCAATTGGTCGGGTGCACATGATGTGGGGGAAAACCCACACATACAAAAGTGTGCACACTATAAGAATGTGGTACTCATAGTGTATGTACTGCCCGAGCTTCTGGTAAAGGTGTGCCAACATGCTACGTCCCCAAGAAAAAATAGTTTGGTGCTCTACCATCTCTCTAATGGTATGGATGAGGCATCTGTGAAGGTGTGAGCCTCATCCATCTATGGTGAGATAGAAAGAAACTATGACACTGTGGTCCTCACCTGGTCATACCAGTGCATGTAAATGTGGCCTGTTCCATCACCAATGTCTGTCCTCCCTGTGTAGTAGAGGATTCCCTCACTCTACTCCTACATCGATCAGGTGTCATCTATGGCCACCCATCATCCACAGATGGGTAGCCCAAGGATTCGATAGATGTCCTTGAGTGTGATGGTAATCTCCCCACAGGGTAGTTGGAAAGATGATGTAGTGGTGTCCCACTACTCCACCAAGGTAGTGAGCATCCTCTTGTGATACCTCATCTCTAACATGGTGAACACGTGACAGAGACCGACCCGCTCTAGATGTGTGATCTTGTCTTGTGAGCTCGATGATCCCTCTACTTGGGGATGAGTCAAAATGGTTACCCTCCTAAATGCTCTCGGATATTTGGGTACTCTGGCCAAAAGTAAAAAATTATAAGTCAAAAACATCCACATCCATCATGAAAACATGAAAAAAGTACTTAAGGACATATGTGTGTTGCACACATGTCTACGCGTCGCGTATGTGTCCTAGGCTACCATGGTTTCCTAGAGGACACCAGTGCATCCTTGAGATGATAGGAAAAAACTGAGATGATAGCGCATGTCATGGACAACAACACATATGGTGGACATGTGCGCAAAATTTGGATGCTCATGCACCTCGTCGAGTGGAAATATGCAAAAAAAAACCTAAATTACACGAAAAATGAGGCTTAGAGGCCTACTTGGTCTACCTTGCGACCCTCGGTGATGTCCTTGCATAGATTCTCCAACCCTAGTGCCTCATAATCTCTCCTACTTAACATTTTTCTGACTTTTCTCTAATGAAATTCAACAATTTTCTCATAGTGAATAGTTAAAATGACCCTTATGGGGGCCCACCTAGGTATATATAGGCCCCCTGAGGCCCATTTTTCCTAGAGATTGTGCCCCCCTGGTTTGTCCTGACTTTACCCCACCAAGCTGAAGGAAAAATCAAGAGAGGTCATATAGTCACCTCTTGATCATAGTTTTCTTCCAAATAAATGACTTTTCTTAATCATTCTTCTCTTCATGATAGTTTCTTCTGATTTTTTGAAACTAACTCAAAATTTTCAGTTTTGTAGGATAAAGTTTTGAATGATCTTTTGTGACCATTTTGTTATTGTTTTTTGAGCTCAAAAGCTAGGGATATCTTCAGTACTGGTTAGTTTGACCTTGGTGACCTTTGTGGTCCCTCCTTCGTGGCATGCAATTCCATAAAATTCAAAAATCGAGTGAAATTTTATTCTCTAATTTAGTGAGGTTGATTTCTTCCAAAATCAAGCCCACTAAAGTGGGGGAAAATTTTAATGACATAGAAATGCACCTAGGGGCAATTCCACATTTTCATCTCTTGCCTAGAATTTATGACACCTTCAAAACATTAACTAAAAAATTCCATGAGTCAGAATTTCATGATTTTGACTTCATGTGGACACATGGCAAAACAACAGAAGCCTAACAAGTCATTTCTTGAAAATCTAGGCTTTGGACACTTGCACAGTGCACAGACGTTCACGCGACGTGCTAGCATCCTAGCGATTTTCCGAGTTTGAAATGATGAAACTAGAATATTCTTGACCCTTGCGACACATCTCCTAATGATTAGGTTTTAGATGTAATGACTTTGTGTTGCCACTGCATGCATGAAAACCCCCTTTTGTCTCTCACTTTGGGGTTGGACGCTATCAGTTGAAGCACTACTACTACTTGCTGTAATCTTGAGTAAGCTTGATCCTTGAATAGCAACAGTTCTATAGGAAAAGCCATGTCGGACTGAGGTCCCTCTGGTAGCTACAACTCTCACACAGGCACATAGTGGTGCATCCATGTTCTCTAGAGAGGGTCTTGACCCATGGGTAATGCTCTCTCTCCCTGTCACTCTCTCTTACTTGTCTATTTACTACTTTCTAGTGTGGGCTCTACTTCAAAGCGGGTTTTTCTTTCACCATGCACTTTATTTACTTCATTTGCACTCTCTTTCAAACTTGTTTGTCTGTGGAGGTGGGAACACCAAAATGGGGTTTTGACTGAGGCAAAACTCTGTACAAACCCCCCAACCTTTTCCTCTTGATCTTTTGTGTGTAGGTTATGAAGTGAACCTTGGAGAAGAGATTTGAATGCACGCTAAAAGGTAATCTCCCTTTAGGCTTCTCTTTGTGTTTTTCCTTATATTCTAAATTTATGTTTGATTACACAGCCTAACACACCTTGAATCGAGTTTAGAGGCAAGATTCATTTTTTCCCGCTTGAGCTCCTTGTAGCTTAGGACACCATCACATCTTATAGATGATAACATGTTGCACTGGTGTCCTAAATTCGTGCTGATGTCCTTTGGTCGAGAGCTCTCTTACCAAAGGTAGAAATATTGAAGTCTTGCTCTCTTAAGGTCTAAAAACTCTTTTCCCTTCCTTTATAGTTTATCGATTTGTTCAAGTTGAGGTGTATAAAGTCAGTTCATTCCCTAGTGATCTCTTGACAATTAAAGAGACCCATGTGCAACGAATCCTTCTTATATCACATTAGTTAATTGGCATTCTAGGGTTTCTAAATCTTACATTAGTGAAAGTGCATATAGGTTGCATTTTTGCACCTTGTATCATTCAATTTCATTTGAAATCTACATTTAGACTTTGTTTAGACATCATACAAATAAAAAATCATAACTTTCACTTAGAAGTTTTTGAAATCTTTGCAAAAAACCAAAACTTGGACTCATACTTCCCTTTGGGTGATTTAATCCCAACATAGGTGATTTTCTTGATTTTTTGGGTATTTTGTGGTGACTGTTTCTCAACATTTAAACCTCAGAAAATACTTATTTGGGACTCATATTCCCCTCTGGGTGATTTAGTTACATTTCAAATTTTAAACTGTATTTTATAACATTAAATTCTTTGTTTCTATGTTTTTATTTTTTTTGTTAGTTTTCTATTTCAATTTCTAGAGTTTCTGTTACTTTGATTTTATTTCATCTACCTTCACTTGGTTCATTACATACATTGCATAATCTCATATTTGTTTTTACGCCTTTAATTCTAATTTTTTTCATTGCATTTCACCATGGATATGTGCTTTGGTAAGTTATGGATGTCCTTGAAATCCCTTGTTGATGTATCAAATTGTGCCTTTGGAAACGATCCTAATGAAATTGAACTTACTCATGATCACTCGACTCCTAATGCATTTCCTTATGATGTTGACATAATTGGAGAAGATGATGACATCATGAATAAATTCCTAAATGATTTCCTTAATAACCTTGAGACTAATGCATCCTTTTATCTTTCTATGAAACAACCAACACCCCCTATAATACCACCACTTGTGATGTTTGGTTACCTACATCCTAAAACTGAAACACAAACCCAACCAAAGCTCCCTAAAATAGGTGAACCTAGTTCCTCTAGTCAAGCAAAAATTCAACCACTCTATGTTAACAAAGTGAAAAACACTCATGCATCAACCTAGAAGAGACACATGGAAAAGGATTCACAATCTTAAGCAAACAAGGATGAGATACAACAAGTGAACATGGAATTCATCAACTCTTAGAGAAAATACTGTTTGAAGATACTAAGGGATTAGGGTATCAAGATCCTCCTACCGACATGAGTACCCTCCTTCCTAAATAACAACCAATACCTCCTAACAATGATAGGGATGATAGGATTGTCTTAGGTCCTCCTCCTCAACATTCAACTTGAGAAGATGGTGAATCTAGGAAATGACAAAGGCCTTACAAACTAAAGAAACTAAAATTCCCTTGTCCACCAACTATCACTGATAGAAATTTGCAAATAATTTTAAACCAAGATTTAATTACATTACCACCCATAGGAGAAGATCGATCTCCAAATCCTAAGAATATAAAACACATCACATTGTTGATACCATAGAGTTCTTGAACACAATACCGATGAGTGTCATGCTTTAAAACAAATATTAAAAAGTTTGATATCATAGAAATAGACCCTTAAAGTAGGACCCTTTTGCTCCTTGCCATGTAAGAGTTGTAGAATCATCATATTCTCACTATTACATGATTTACATTTATTGTAAATCACTTCTAGATGCAAGGATCTCTTTCTCATCACCTACCTCGGGTCATTCTTGTCTTCACTAAGTGGGGGAAAAAATTGGATAGCCTTGTCCTAGTAGTGCATTTTTTCGTTGTCCCTTTGACTAGTTGTCTTCCTTTTGTATATGATGAACACGATTTAGAT
The DNA here is from genome assembly GCA_007115665.2 of Sequoiadendron giganteum. Classification (NCBI taxonomy): domain Eukaryota; kingdom Viridiplantae; phylum Streptophyta; class Pinopsida; order Cupressales; family Cupressaceae; genus Sequoiadendron; species Sequoiadendron giganteum. Next base: position 69,206,940 of record CM021108.1, on the reverse strand, counting down.
GCACACGACCTGCTAATAGGTTGACTCACATGTGCATTACTATTCTTTTTCATTATTTTCATTTTCATGTTTTGTGTGTGATTGCATGTGTGTAATGTTATCCCTCGCGATGTTTTGTTTGTTGTTTCTCTCTCTTTATGTATTCCTCTATTTATACCTATATTCCTCTTTATGTCATAAATCTTTTAGCTTTTCCTTTATCTTTTCATTTGTCTTGTGTTTTCCTTTTGTGGAAAATGCAAGGTGTCGAGACATTCATGTCTCTTCCTTGTTGACATGAAAGGTTTTTCTTTGTTTTCACTCTCTTTGTGTCATTCTTCCAGTTCTATGAGTATTTGGAGAATGATGAAATTTCCAAGCTCTAGAACAACATTGTACCAAGAACATATTGACAGGCTGATGCAAGAAGTTGGGTCCACAAAAAGCTCAAAAAGTGGAAGTGATTTTGTTGTTTTTCAAAATTTGTCACACTCGGACTGAAAATTTGAGGCACTTACACAATAAATCTTAAAAAAAGTCACTACAATGAAATTTAGCATTTTCAATCTAGTTTCCATATATGTAATTTATTCAAACACCAAGATGACATAAATTAAATTTTGATAGGGATCTATAAAAACCACTTTTTAAAAGTCCCTATTTTTTTACCATACCATGCACGTATATAGACACCACTTTTTGACACAAATAAAAGTATTTTTCTAATTCCTTTTGGGGAAAGAGAGCTAACAACCTGAAGATTGATGAGGAAATTTTTTAATATTTTTTTTTAATTGAGTTTTTATTTTCCTTAATTGCTATTTTTAAAAATCAACGTGTGCAAACAACATAATTGGATCTAAACTAAACATTTTTTCAATATTTTTTTTTCATTGTGTAGAGAACTGTTTTGAATATTAATGCCATATATTTTTTTTACAAGAAACTTAATAAAAAAAAAGCCTTATATTTCAAGTTTAAGGACTAGTTTGCTTAGAAATTAATTAAAAAATAACAAATATAATCCAATCTGAATAAAAATTATATATTTGGAAACTAGAAATTGTGTTCTCTAATGGGTTTCAATTTTATAGATTGATTCAGAAAAAACGTCTGTCAGCCATATTGGCAAAGTTGGACATTCTTCTTCAATCTTCCTTAGTATTTTAGTTGCAGGTCAAAGGCTAAGGGTCAGATTGCCAAGCCTTTCCTGAGCCTAAAACCAAGGCTGCATGTGGATAGGGGATTCCACTTTTAAAAAATGTGTTCTCGTTATTTAAAAAAAACGCATACGTGTTATATAATGCGTACACATTATGTATTTACTCGTTGGGTAAAAGGAACATGTACACATTATATAATGCATACGTGTTCCTAGAATAGAACACGCATGCTTTTATAAAATGCATACACATTTTTGATATATCCCTTTACTCCCAATTTGAAAAATATTGATAGAGCACGTTTTTTCTGTAACATTTATTTTCTGTAGTACGATTTGAAAGCACCATTTTTTGTGTTTTTTATTGCAATTTTGTCTTGTGTAGGGTATATTCTATTCAAATTGTTGGAAGAGACAAGTGTAGGTTGAATTTTTTTAATGGAATCAAGCACAATAACATTTTACAAGAAGATTTGGAAAAAGAGAACTTTTGGATGTATTCATGATGTTTTTGTCCTTCAAAGTTTATAGAAGAAAGGATCTTCATAGTACATAGTTTTTTTTGAATATTTGAAGGAGATGGAAATTTGAAAATAGGTTAAGAATAATTTGTTTTTTTATCAAAGAGGGTTTGGTAACCATGGGATTAAAGTAAAGGCAAAGAAAAAGATGTAGAAAGTTAATGACACCTAAAGAAATTCAACCAAATAAAGAAATTGAGGCAAAAAGACAAAGGGATAGAAGATAAAAGATTCGTCAAATGAAAAATTTGGAAGCATCTAGATCCATGAATTTTAAAGAGGAAACCATGAACTTGGATGAAATGAACGTAGATGATGCAAATGTCGAGATGGTGAATATGGAAGAAAATATAATTATGGAGATAAACCCAACTATGCCTTTGACTTCAACTTTGAATGATATGAAAATAACAACTATGCAAACAACTTTAGGTATGTCTTCAAATCCACCTATGCCCAATGATATGAAAAATGCACCTATTCAAACAATCTATCCAGGTATGTCTTCAAACACAAGTCTTGATAATATTGATCTTAGTTATTTAGATGAAGTTGGATACATCATTGATGGTATCAATAATTCTAGGGTTGAAATAATGCAAAAAAAAATGATGAAATCTCTTATAAGAATGAAAATGACAATGAAACCCCTCATATTGATGAAAACAAAAATGAAATCCCTTGTATGTTTGAAAATGGAAATGAAACCCCTTGCATGAATCAAAATGAAACCCCTTGTCTAGCTGAAGATGAAAATGTTTTTTTTACAATTGAAAAAGATGTGCTAGATAACCTTCATGGTAAAGTTTCTTGGAGACAAATGAGAACTTACGAAAAGAAAATATATAGAATATTTTTTATAGAAATAAATTAGGATTTCAATTTCAACTCATGCTGCAATTGATGAGAATGTCGAAAATGAGAAATGTGATAGAAAATTTAGGTATTTTTGTAAAACCAAAAAAGAAAGATGATTCAACAAAACAAGTCATATCTAGTGTTGCTAATTCTATTGATTTTATAGGTAACAAAATTTTGATCTAAATATAAGAATGCAACTCGTCGTGCAATAGCAACTGCTCTAGTTAATAAAGCAGCTTCAAATAAAAGAATGTTAAGTAAGATTAGTAAATGTATAAAAGTAATTCCTAAAACTTTGGTAAGAGCTGCTAAAAGAAGAGAAATTATTGAAAATTATCCAATTAATCAATTTTTGAGTTTTAGTGGTAGACTCTGAAGATCAAACATGAAATTAACTAATGAAATGAAATCTTTAATCAAAAAAATTTGGCACGATAATACAATAGTATCACCGAACATTAGAGATGTCTTAAAATTAAGGGTGCGTTCTGAAATTCATGAACCTCATCCAAAGAATCTCTTAGATATGACTCAAATTGAATTATATAAAAAAAATTTAGATGATTCAATCTTACCATTTAATATTAGAATATGTCAAAGATCATTCAAAAAGTGTAAACCTTGGTATGTTAGAATTAATAAACAATGAATCTCTTGTTGTTGTAAGACTCATGTACAATTTCATTATTATTATGGTAGTTTTCGATATATACGATGCACTTTGCATGCTAACCAAATTATGCAGGACAATTATGGTATTAATTTTCCACCTGAAGCAATCAAATATTTTATAGCAAGTTTGTTTTGTGAAACCTCTAATGGAAACTTATTTTATTTAAAAGTATGTATTTATGGAGAATGTGATAGATGTGGTAACTTTTCATTATTAGGATAATGTATGCATGAAATTAGTTTAGATGAATTTGGACAATAATTGTTGGATGTAAAAAACTTTAAAAATGTTGAATATTCTTTAAAAGATGGAAAAATTGGAAAACGTTTTGAGCTAATTGTGGAAAAATTTAGTGTGTATGCATTTATTAAATAATTTAAAGATAATATTGTACCTAAATATGTTAAACACTCTAAGTATGCTCAATGGCTTGATAATCAATTTCATTTATGTAAGAACACATTCCCAATTGGAACTATATTGTCAGTTGTTGATTTTGCTGAAAATTATACTCTTGCTCCACAAGAAGAAATTCAATCACAATATTATAATTCAATTCAAGTAGCTATATTTGTTCATATTTTTTATAGACATGTAGATGATAGTAGAGAATATAATAGATTTTTTTTGAGAGAGTTCCATTTTTATGTAAGTGATAATAGATTACATTCATCTAATTATTTTCAATATTGTTTTGATATATTTTATAAAAATTTAAAAGAGAGAGGAATTCAAATGAGAGAAAATCTCATATGGTCGAATAATTGCATGGTTCAATTCAAGAATGCTAAATTTTTTTATTGGTTATGTAGAGTTCATAAGGAAAACAATATACAACACATGTGAAGTATTTTTGAAGCTAGACATGGTAAGGGAGAACACGATGGAGCAGATGCATGTGTGAAAAAAGCTCTTGCTAGAGAAACTAAAATTTGAGGATGTTGCAAAATTTGGAGATGCATGTGCAATTGTAGATTGGTGCAATACCAAAACTATCTACAAGAACAAGTGAGAGCTCAATAATTCAATGCTTCTTTTGGTTAGTTGAAGAAAAAGATATTTTTTCTTAACAAGAGTTTGAAACAATTAATGGATCTAAAAAATGGCATTCATTGAAGAGTTAGAATGCAAAAACATGGACAATATGGACAAGGGAGTTGACATGATTTTTTCAATTTTGTATTGCAGGTGATTGGGAAGTGTGTGAAAATACAAAATGGGTCGAACAATAGAAACAAAGAGCCTTAACACCTACATCGACACATGTTCAACATGGAATGATAATTGAAGGTAATCAAGTGTTTTCATCAGATGATTATGATTGTGTTTAAGATCTTGTACAAGAAAGTACATTAAATTGAATTGAATTTTATATGTGTGCATTTTTATATGTTAGTTAAATACACTCTTTATTGACTCATTTATTTATTTTTGTAGGACATGTGTATGTTGTTGTTGAACCTAAGGGGAATGAAGAGGAGATGGAGTATTGGTTGGCTAGATGTATTGAGAGAAAACATAAGTTGGTACATCCTAGAGTGGATGATGACAACTTTGAGTGTCCAACTGGTTTGGTGGTTGTTCTTGGCACTTGGATTCAAAAATATTTGATAAGAAAGAGTGGCTTGCCTGTATTTGAAGATTATGAAAGACACAAGAAGATTATACATTACTTATATTTGATTTTGGAAACCAATATAAAACTAGTTATATATAAGGGGAGGCATAATAATAAAGCATTATTCACACTTTCAATGGATGAGCATGAGACAATCATAGATGCATTACAAAAAAGAGAGGATGCAGATGGTACAAAAAATTAAATAAATATTAGTAAGTATATAGTTGTATATATATCTAATTGATAGTCGATATGTAGTTAAAAATTTATTAAAGATCATAACTTTCTCCAAACTCAATGAAAAAACACCAAACCAATTGCAAATGAAATCTAGTTCATTATTCTATCAATAAAAATCAATTTCAGGTTTGTAAAACTTCATACAAAATCGTACCATGTAAAATAACAGGGTAGAACATTGGAAATTGCAGAAAACTTCATGCCTTCCTTTTAAATTCTTGTTCAAAACTACATTCCACCCACCAATTTGACTTGGAGGCCCATTTATATACTTGAACAATCAAGTTATTCTCCAACCAACCTACAACTATCATTTAACAACTTTTAACAAACTTTTTAAAAGTTGTCATTTAACAAGAAAAGTTGTTATGACAACATTTGACAACTTTTGACAACTTTTGACAATGTTTTCATTTTTTCAACCAAATGACACTAAACCTTCATCAATGACTCCAAATGACTTAAAACATATATAAAATGGATCATTAAACCTTATTACATGATTAAAACACCTAATTTAATAAATTTATACAATATGGCCTCATGGAGGCTTGAAGGAATATAGGTGCTCCTGAACCAAGCTCCCAAGGGCAAAAGAATTCAAGCCCCTTTGAATTGTCTTCTTCCTTGTCTTCCAGTTACTTTGCACTTTTTCCTTTGTCTTTTCAATCATATTTTGTCCCTCCTTCCTTTTATTCTTCTTATGTCTTCTTCTATCAATCATCCTTGCAACTTGGAGTTCCCAAAACTCTATTAATTCATCATACACTTCACTTTGTACTTCATGACCTGCACATACATAATCCAATGAAAAATCAGAAATAAAATATCGAGACCTTGAGGTCTCCTCATTTTCTTCTTGTGCTTCAAACTCCTCTTCATCCATGACCAACTTATCAATATCATTTCCCATCAAAGGAAATTCACTTGCAACTTTGATGTCATTGTCTTCTTCTACCTTGATGAGTTCCTTTTCCTCTTGCTTGACTTGTCCATTACCAATCATAATATCCCATTCTTCTTCAATGGATGCAAACTTTTTCCACAAATCATCTTCTTCATCTTCATAATCTTTTGCTTCTTCATAATCTTCTTTAGAGGCCATCTTAACCTCTTTGAAATTGGTATATTCCAACTCCTTTGTGCTTCCTTAAGAAGTTGGTGTTCTTTTTCTAATCTTTCCAACCTTTGGCTTATCTTTTCTAAGGCTTCCTCAAACTCTAGTTGTCTTTCCTTTTGTCTTTCCTTCTTTCTCATTTCCTTTTCCTCTCTTTCCTTCTTCCTTCATGAATCCTCAGCCTGCCAACATCTCTTTAAAAATTCCATCTTCACAAGCAAGTCTCTCCTTGCTTCCACTTCACCTTGCCACACCTAGGCAATCAGGTTCCTTCCTCAACCTGCAAACAACCACGCACAAACCACAAACAACTTCCCCAAAGCATCTTCAGGCTCTAATACCAAACTGATGCAGAGCAAAGAGGATTCACAACTCAACATTCCATTCACTTGACAAATTCCATAAAATTATTTATCTCAAATAGTTATTAAGTGTATCCTAGATCACATTGTAATCATTCTCATAACAACCCACAATTCAATGCAACAAACATTCATTAATAACTTCCATAAAACAAATAATGAATCCAATCCCTTCAATGAGATTTCAAATCACATAATTACAAACCTTCCTTCCAATTTTTATGAAGCTCCAACAGCGGAAAATAAAGTTATTGCATTTTTCCCAAAACTGCAAACCCTAGGCAGTGTTCAAACCTACCCTCACCAAAATGGTCATAACTTATTCAAATCTTAATGAAATTTGATGAGACTTGAAACAAATAAAACTAGATTCACATATATAAAATTTCCAATAGGTATGAGGTCTTTATTTTATTTGTACAATACGTACCATTCTCTACAACATCCTGCAACTTTTAGAGATAACAATCCCATAAGACTATCCAAGGCTTTCAGATGGATAACCATTGTTGGAAGGGTGGTTCTTTTGGGAATTAGGCCCAATTTTGAAGTCTAGAACCGGGTAAGTTTTAGGAATATTTATGAGTCTATCTTGGAGATTGTTCTCAGTTGCTTCAATTGTCATTATATGAGTGTTGAGGGTGTTTGTAGGGCCTTGGTGAAGGTTTGATGTTAAATTGCAAGATTGAAGGTTTGAAAACCTTGAGGGTGAGTTGATGTCCAATAAATTATTGAATAGGGAAGAGGGATTCTTAGAGTAGATTGGAATTTTCCTTTGTTATGATTGACCTTCACTTTGGCTCTGCATCATAGTGGTATCAGAGCAAGGGAGTAGGTCTTTGTGAAAGATCAAGATTGAAGTTTGTGTGCAGGAAGAAGAAGATAGTTGGAGGGAACAAAATGTCTCCTAAAAATAATGTTGTTGCAAGGAAAATTGATACTCATGAGAAGGATATAGATATACTGAAAAGGGAGATGGCTGCAATGAAGGCTAAGGGCAGGACCCTTCTGGAGGAAAGTGAGTCTGAAGAGGAAGAGACCTCTGGTGAAGAAGAAGAGATGGATCCAGATGATGTTAGAACAATGAAGCTACTAAAGGCTATGAAGAAGGATGGACATGGCAAGATGGATGTGCCTATGTATGGAGGCAAACTTGATAGTGAAGAGCTCTTGGATTGGATAGGGGCTTTGGAGAACTACTTTGATAGTGAAGATGTTGATGAAGGACATAAGGTGAAGAGAGAAAAAACAAAATTGAAAGGACATGCTTTGGTGTGGTGGAATTTTGTGCAAGAAGATAGGTTGAGAAAAGGCAAGAGAAAGATCATTTCTTGGGAGAAGATGAAAGCAAAGATAAAAGGTAAATTTCTTCCTTTTGATTACAATATTCAATTTCTTAAGAAATTGCAGAATCTTAGATAGAAAGAGTTAGATGTGCAATCATATACTGAAGAGTTTTATAGGTTAAGTATAAGGACTAAACATGAAGAAGATGAAGAAGAGATGACTGCTAGGTACTTGAATGGTTTGAGGTTCAACATTCAGGATGAAATTAGCATGATGGCACCAAAATCAGTAGAGCAATGCTTTCAAATGGCAATGAGGGCAGAAGAAAAGCTCAAGAGGATACAAGAGAAGGTAGCAAGAGTAAGAGTTAACACTTCTAGAGGAAGGGGATTCAATCCTAGTTCAAGGACAAACAATGAAGGCCAAGGAGATGACAAAAAGGATCAAGAGCAATCTGATTCAAGAGGTGGATGGAGAGGTTCAAGAGGAAGATTTAGTGGAGGAAGAGGATTCACAACTCAACATTCTATTTACTTGACAAGTTTCATAAAATTACTCATCTCAAAGAATTATTAAGTGCATTCTAGATCACATTAGAAACATAGCCATGGTAGCCCACAATTTAATGCAATGAACAGTCATTAATAACTTCTACACAAAAAATAATAAAGAAAATCTCTTTGGCAAGATTTAATATATCATAATCATAGACCTCCCTTCTAATTTTAATGAAGATCCAATGGTGTAAAATAAAGTTATTGCATTTTTCCCAAAACTGCAAACCCTAGGCAATGTTCAAACCTGCCCTCACCAAAATAATCATATCTTCCACAAAAATCAATAAAATTCAATGAGACAAAAAGAATTGGAAACTATAAATAGATATATTTCCATCAATATATGATAATCCATTATTTTAGTCCATATCAGGCCGTACAAAGCACAACTTCAACCTGAAAACAATCTAAAAATCAGAAAATGTATACAAAACTTGAGGTTGTCATTCTTCAAACTTCAAAAGTAATGTCTCCAACCTCTCCAATTCGAGTTTTGGAGGGTGTAATTATACATTTACAACCAAAACCAGCTATTTTCAACCACCTTTTAGTTATTTTGTTGAAAAAACAGCTTAATGACACTTTTGACAAGTTGCTTGACAACTTTCTTGAGCAACTTTTACAATTTTTACAATATGGAACAACTTTAAACATTATTTGACAAATGACTTCAAATATGACTTCCCAAGACTCAAAAACCTATCAAATGGTTTTATAAACCTTATTATAAAACCCAATACATAAAATAGAGAAAATATTTACAAATGGCCTCATGGAGGCTTGAAAGCAACTTGGTGCTCTTGCACCACATATACATGTCTATATATATTTGTCTTTAGTCATTTCCTAATTAAATTTTTATATCATTTTTTGTTTTAGGTCTCCAAAAACAAGATGCATTACAAAAAAGAGAGGACATTGATATATTACAATGGAATTCAAATCTAGAAATAGGTAACTATATATAGTTCTAGATACAATTAAATGATAGTATAAATATCAAACTAAATAGTTAAATATCATTTTATAAAGAGTTTATAATTGATTTCATATCCCCTTAAGCCATTCTCTTAGTACCCCTTAAGCCATCCTCTTATGTACCATTAATCCATCCTCTTAGGACCCCTTAATCCATATCCTTGTATATCTACCCTTAATCCATTCTCTTTCATCATGTTAAGTCACTCTCTCAACAACCCTAAAGCCATCCTCTTAGGACCCCTTAAGCCATATCCACATATATCAACCCTTAATCCATCCACTTGCATCCCCTTAAGTCAATCTCTCAATACCCCTTAAGCCATCCTCTTAGTACCCCTTAAGCCATATCCACATATATAAACCCATAATCCATCCACTTGCATCCCCTTAAGTCACTCTCTCAACACCCCTTAAGCCATCCTCTTAGGACCCCTTAATCTATATCCTCATATATCTACCCGTAATCCTTCCACTTGCATCCCCTTAAGTCACTCTCTTAACACCCCTTAAGCCATTATCTTAGGACCCCTTAAGCCACCCTTTTATGTACCATTAATCCATCATTGTATATCTACCCTTAATCCATCATCTTTCATCCCCTTTATTCATCTCCTAGGATTTCGGTCCTATTGTTTATGTTTTAGGCTTTGTAGGGTTCATGGGATGCTTAGAATAACAAATCTATATGGGTTAATGGTTTACAGTTCATCTCCTAGGCTTTATGTCATATGGTTTAGGGTTTAGGGCTTCTAGGGTTCATGAGATTCTTAGAATAACAAATCTATATGGGTTAATGGTTTAGGGTTCATCTCCTAGGCTTTAGGGTTTCTAGGGTTCATGAGATGCTTAGAATAACAAATCTATATGGGTTAATGGTTTAAGGTTCATCTCCTAGGCTCCGGGTCCTGCTGCTTATGGTTTATGGTTTCAAGGGTAGATTAGATGCTTAGAATAACAAATCTATAGGGATTAATAGTTTAGGGTTCATCTCCTAGGCTTTCGGTCATATGGTTTAGGGTTTAGGGTTTCTAGGGTTCATGAGATGCTTAGAATAACAAATCTATATGGGTTAATGGTTTAAGATTCATCTCCTAGGCTTAAGGTACTACTATTTATGGTTTAGGATTTCTAGGGTTCATGAGATTCTTAGAATAAAAAATCTATATGGGTTAATGGTTTAGGGTTCATCTCCTAGAATTTAGGTCATATGGTTTATGGTTTAGGGTCTCTATGGTTCATGAGATGCTTATAATAACAAGTCTATATAGGTTAATCATTCAGGATTCATCTCCTAGGCTTTAGGTCATATGGTTTAGGGTTTAGGGTTTCTAGGGTTCATGAGATGCTTAGAATAATAAATTTATATGGGTTAATGGTTTAAGGTTCATCTCCTAGGCTTTAGGTTCTATTGTTTATGTTTTAGGGTTTCTAGGGTTCATGAGATGCTTAGAATAAAAAATCTATATGGTTTAATGGTTTAGGGTTCATCTCCTAGGCTTTAGGTAATATGGTTTAGGGTTTCTAGGGTTCATCATATGCTTAGAATAACAAATCTATATAGGTTAATGGTTTAAGGTTCATCTCTTAGGTTTTAGATCCTATTGTTTATGGTTTAAGGTTTCTAGGGTTTATGAGATGCTTAGAATAACAAATCTATATGGGTTAATGGTTTAGGGTTCATCTCCTAGGCTTTAGGTCACATGGTTTACAGTTTAGAGTTTCTAGGGTTCATGAGATGCTTAGACTAACAAATCTATATGGATTAATAGTTTAGGGTTCATCTCCTAGGCTTTAGGTTATATGGTTTAGGGTTTCTAGGGTTCATGGTATTCTTAGAATAACAAATCTATATGGATTAATGGTTTAAGGTTCATCTCTTAGGCTTTAGGTCATATGGTTTAGGGTTTAGGATTTCTAGGGTTTATGAGATGCTTAAAACAAAAAATCTATATGGGTTAATGGTTTGAGGTTCATATCCTAGGCTTTAGGTCATACATATTAGGGTTTAGGGTTTCTAGGGTTCATGAGATGCTTAGAATAACAAATCTATATGGGTTAATGGTTTAAGGTTCATCTCCTAGGCTTAGGTCCTATTGTTTATGGTTTAGGGTTTCTAGTGTTTATGAGATGCTTAGAATAACAAATCTATATGGGTTAGTAGACCCTCTTGCATTCCTTAAGTCACTCTCTCATCACCTCTTAATCCATTTGATGGAACCCCTCAGTAAATCCTTGGTTCTATTCTATAATTGTGTAAAACTTAGCTCAAACCTTCTATGTTTGGTTTTGGGTTGTGTTCCTTATACATGTTTTAGGGTCTTGACTTGTTTTCCCAATACCTAGTCATTTGAGTTATCACTTGTGCCATTGAGGCAATTGTTTTTACCAACCCTTGATGTTAGGTGTGTCAATCACCTTAGCTCTTCTCGGTATTAATTTTCCTATGATCAAAGGTTTAATTTTAAGGACTTAAATCCTTAGCCTTTTTTCTTATGGGTCAATATCTCGTTTGCCTAGAGATGGCCCCCTTTTATGATTAGCTTTTGTGGCATGTGCAGAAATGGAAATTCATGTTGGTCATCTAATTTTGGGAATTAATCCTAGTTTTTTTCCATATGCCCATGCTGGTTTGGATATGTGTAAGATCATCATGGGAAAAACATGCCCTTAAGTGTTGATGAAAATTTAGAAAATCAAAGTTAGGAAACTTGATGTAAAAATTTGAATAAGTTATCTATATTATTTCAAAAATATGTAAGAATAGAATCTATAGAAAATTGAATTTAGTTTCTAAACGACTAGGTTTATTTAAAAAAAAAATCTATTTGGTGAAAAATTGAAATTTTAATGGAGTAGTACTTAAATTTCAGAGAAAAAATAAGAAGTAGATGTCTGTTTGACCACACTTACCAGAATAATTTAATGATAATAACTTTTTATAGGATTTTAGATATAATTAGTGGAATCATGGCCTAATGTGATGCATATTTTTTATTTTTTATGAATTTTTTATTATAACTTTTTAAAAATATAAAAACTCATAAGTTTGACCATGTTAACTATCGGCAAATGGTCAATTCTCCCCTTGGGCTTCATGACATGGCTTAACCACCTGTCGTGGATTCATTAACTCTCACAGTTGTATCGAGCATTAATAGGTCGATATTTTTGTGCAATGACAACTATATCTCCAACAATTGGTATCAAAGCCAAAGGTGTCAGCTTCAAATCCCCTCGGGTAACGCTGAGGGGGGGATTTTTGGCAGATGGTCAAAACTCCCCTCGAGATTTGTGACATGGCTTAACCACCTCTTGTGGAACCATTAACTCTCATAGTTGTATCGAGCATTAATAGGTCGATCTCTTGGTGCAACGAAAACTATGTTTCCAACATAAACTTGCTCAAAACTTCATGAAATTAACTTTTTTTTTAATCTTATAGTATGTGATGCATGTTTCAAATTCAAAAAAATTGATACCTTTTGAAAGCTATAGATGTTTTTCAATCAACCTATTAATTAGGACTTTAGTCGTAATTCAAATAGAAAATGAATAGTAATTATTTATTAAATTCAAAGTAATTTTTTTTTTATATTGGTGGAAAGTTGAGAATCTCCTCTAAAAACCCTTTCCATTTCATGAATTTTGGGTAAAAAAAAGTCGTCAGCCACATGGGCCATCATATCACTTACATATCGCCACTTTTTTCCCCATCATGATAATGCACATACCCATTTTTTTATTTATTATTTTATCCACACAGGCTGACAGGCTTCGACCACATGTCTAGTATGCTAGTGGGCCTGGTGTCCTTGGTGAAGATGATTGACATTTTTCTAAGTAGATCAAAAACTGTGGGATTGAAGATGTGGTTGCATCTCTACCACTCCTCGCATGTGTGTCTTGATTTATTTCATGTTATTTTAAAGACACGGGCTAGAACATGATGGCCACTTGGTACCGCTTGATGGTGGGATTAGTATCTATAGAAGGGAAATGGATGTTGTCTAAGGGAAGATCAATAGTGGACATCACAACATGTGTTGTCATCAAATCCATTCCCCGCATGCATGCCCATCTACAACAATAAGGAAAGATAGTCACACAGGTTAGCGGTCAGAGTGACACCTGCTAGGTCTTGGGGATGATGATTTTCTTTGTAAGAATTGAAACTGACCGTGGATGGTAGGTGAAGTGGGAAAGTATTGAATACTCCCTACCTTCACATGAGTATTCTTCCTATATGCCATATCTTCCAACGAGCATGTGGGCAAGTGCCACACAGACTACTTCTAAGAACTTAGAAAGTTCCTAGTAAAGGTGGATGTAGTTGGAGATATTAGTCGAGGCCATTCCAAGATAAAAATGATGCTAAATCGGAACTAATTCTTGAGCATGCACATGAAATTAGTAAACATTTTTATGGTCATCAAATCTGTTGGAAGCTAGTACATGTGGGAATGTAAAATTGAAGTAAGGCAGGGCATAGGCTGATATTCTAAAGATAAATCATGATTGTTCCCTACTCTCTTTCTATGATGAATTACAAGTGAGTTCATTTCTATAGGCAAGCGGGTAAATGTGACACGACAAGTTTGGTTAAAAAATTAAGCCTATGGTTAATATGCAATTTAAGTACATGCTTATCTCACTCGAGTTTCTTGATTTGGGACAAGTATCAAATGCATGCATTTAATTTTGTCATCATTAATAATCTAGATTATCGAACCATTGATTTTCTTCAAAGTATGATCAATGGTTGAGATTCAAAGCTAAGTTAATTGATTGCCAATTCTCTCGCACAAGCTTTCTTAGAAAATTAATGTTGACACACACCAATTGCTCTATTTAATGAAGATTACCTGCTTGATTATTCTCGCCATCTAATTGTGAGAATTAGGAGTCTAGAAGAAGGCGCGATTTTTAGTTTATTGTTTCTCAGTAGAGTGGTATCTTTCCTCTGATAAAATTTTGTAAGTGGCTAAGTAAGGAAATGGGAAAGGTGCATGTGAATGACATCTCGGTTTGCTAGTCTAAGAGGCTTAATCCTCTTGACTTTCAGGACATTTCTCCCCAAGGTGAGCAAGGTATGCAAGAGATACCTATGACACCAAAGAAGAAAATGAGAGCTACCAAAAATTTAGCATAGGGTGTTCTCAAATGTTCCTATCATCTAAGAGGTCGAATTGTCTCAAAGGAGGTAGCCAAAGGTAAGGAGAAGAAAGTTAAGAGGTTAGAAAGGGAAGTTGGAAGAAGAAATAGGTATCACTGAGCTTACAGCGGAAATGATACTGATTCTGGTTACCATCAATATCTCATGGCTATGAAGGAATGGGTTGATTCTGAGCACAAGGTAGTGATGGCTACTCCATTAACAATAAGGACACCGAGTGGGCACACCTACTTTGTTGGTAACAAGGCAAAATAGTATCCTATTTCTTTTCCGAGTGGATGGTCAAAATTTTGGGTCCTTTTTGTTAATTTGCATTCTTTAGTTGGTATGTTATGAAATTGGCCTTCATTTATTTATGCTCTATGTGTTGATGGTTATGTTTCTTAGATTGGAATGAATTTACATGTTTTTGGTGTTGCGACAGTGACACTTTTTGAAGAATGGTGGGACTTCTCTTGTTGAAAAAATTTTGAGCTCTATTTTTGTTCTCCCTTGACTTACAAATGATGGTTTTGCTATCAATTGGGGAGTATTCTCTCACTTTTTGTTGAAAATTCTTTTTGAAATGAAAGTGAAATGTGAAATGTAAGTGTAATTCAGCCCGGTGCTTGTTGCTCCCTTGTCTTATAAAAGGGATTTTAAGGTTGGTTACACAAGAGGTCAGGAGGACAATGGGTAGTTCATTTTGAAAAGGGATATACATAGAAGGAAAGTAGATACTAAGTTTTTCAACTAATATGTTCTAGGAGAAGGTCGGATGATATATATATATATGGTTTTGATAGCAATACAGATAGCAAAATGATAATAATTTTTTTTTACATTTCTCTCCTTTGTATAAATTATATAAACTATGAATAATATAATCAATGGTTATCTTATTTGTCTTTATTGAATTCCAATAGGTGTGTTGTTTTATTCTTGCTTAATCCATTTTAATGAATGTATGTAAATTCTTGAATGTAACAATGTTTTTGATATAAATCTTGTGTGAGGATGCTAGTAAGAAGTTAATTATGGAAATAACTAGTGGGGATATTGTAATACAGTATTTTCAAGGCTATGTATATTTTTCTAAAATACAACATTGTTATCTAGTCATATAGGTTTATGGTTTGACTTTGTTTCCTAGAATATAGCACTAGTTTGGCATAGTATTCATGCTCCAATTGTGGTGACCAAATCAACTACTAATCAAAAAATCTAATCAAATCACTTATGGAATTCTCTCTGGGTGTGTGGGAATGTTAAAGGAATTATACCTTCTCTTGTTTAAGTTAATCACTACTGTGAAGATTAGAAAAATCTTTAGGGTATGGTATCTCCAAAATATTTAAGGAGAATAATTTGCTTGTTTTTTGTTTGATACTAAATACACACGAGTATCTATGAACACATTTTTTTAGGATCATCCTCATAGGTTTCACATAGCATAAAGTGAAGACCCAAAAGCCTTTACTTATGTGTTGGAAAATCCTTGCCCTTACTAATAATTGTCCTTGGCAATTTCGTAGGTTTGTGGTAAGAATAAGTTTTGTTCTAAAAAAATAACCAACAGAAATGGCAACTCTATTGGGGACTTATTTGAAGAAGTATCTATGGTAGATCATCTTGTCTTGATAGAGTTTGGGAAGTTCTAAATTAAAATATCTCATTAAGAGTGAGTGGCGACTCCGAAGAACTCTATACCAGTGGAAAGTGTTGAAGAAGGAACTTAAAGTAAAAATCAATCAGTGAAATGTACTTCCTATTATTAAAGTTTGGTCCTCTAGAAAGGAGGTGGTGAATCTATGCAAAGAACTTGATAAAGTGTGATACCTACCAATATATCCAAGTATTTTGCCTTGTTTTGATTCTCAAAAGGAAATAGATTTTCATTGGTGACATTTTTTAAGAGATATAAAAGTAATGTTATGTTCCAAATTAAAGGAATTGAAGCACTAAGAAAGGGAATAGTAGATATTGTTCTACATATTTCTTAAATTGGATTTTTTAAATATGTAAAATAAGAAGCATGCTTGTTTTGAGAATTTTCCCATTAGAAAGATCTTACATATAAAAGTATTTGAGTTGTGCATTGAAGTATTTTAAAGTTGTGATAAAAGAAATAAATATGGCAATGACCAACTATAGAGTTTATTTTTGACATTTGTAAAGGGGTGTAAGAAAGTGTATCGCTCACTTATACATCCCTATGGGGTGCATGATGAAAACATGAAGTGTGTGCAACCCCTATCATGTCATCAAAAGGGTTTCTCTGTGGAAAGATATGGACCATTAAATATTCAATGATGAAAGGATACATGGCTGTGAGTGTTAGTTATCCTAGCACACCTTATGCGAATAGAATTCATAGATCAAATAGTAGAAATGATTGTCAAGATGATGATGCTTTTTTTGTTCTAATTTGTCCATCACTACAACACATAGATCATAGTGAGCTCCAAGTTGAACATCAACAAAATTTGAGCAAAATTGATCAAATGTCTTTTATGCTAGAATTGTCTAACATAAAAAGGCATGAGGGAGAATCATACTATGATTTGTTCTCAATATTTTTTGATTCCTTGTTGGAAGTCCCCAAAAATTTCAGACCTTAGGATTCATATTGCATTGATTTATTTTACAAAATCCTTGAGCAAGGGTTGAATACCTTTTCAAAAGAATTGAAACCTCATAGTTTTGACCAAGTACTTGAATGGATATAAAAGGTATAGAAAGACCCAGATGTGACTTTGCACAAAACATGATGTCTCAAAATGAAAAGAGTATATTAGAAAATGAAGATGCATCTCATTATATGGATAAGGATGGTGATTGTAATCAACCCACAAGAAAAATATATTATGATTTATATATCAGTGTTGGAGATAATTTCTCATCACTAATCAGTGGTCAGGATATTGAAGATGAAAATTTAAGCATTCATTCTGAAAGTTCTGATCATATTTTATGTAGTGATGAATTTTCTTGTGATAAGGATCATGATGAGAGTGGAGATTCTGATTTTTTTTTAGGGTTATGAATGTTCCTATGAGAAAGAGCTAGAGGTGTTTTACTCACATGGAGGATGAAAGAATGTAAATGAGGATGAAGTCATTTGCTCACAAATGAATGAACAAGTTTCACAAGAGAAATACTTGGAATATAGCTTGAGTTTTCTATCACTAGATTATACTGACTCAATGGATGATGATCACTTTGAAGATAGAAACTTGTGCATTCAATATGTTGATCCTAAGCGCTATGTTATAAATGATAGAAATCTTGATGATGCTAACCATGATGATGATGAATGTGCCCATGACCCTACTGCTCATGCTTATTTATATGAAGTAGATGTGGAGATGTTAGCAAAGCATGAAGAGAACGATGGCGTACTCATGGATGAAGGAAGGTTTACATTGTTAAACTATCAGAATGTATATCATGAAAAACACATGGATCTCAAATCAACATTATTACCCATTGATAATATGAAATAGTTTGATGAATTTTCAAGTTGTCTTAATATTACAAAAAAATTGAGTCTAGGTGTAGAGCAGCCAGTTGATGTAAACAATAATGGATCTTATGCTAGTGTGTGAAATGGAGTTCTTTGTTGATGTCCCTTATCCTCATAGTATGATTATGGACATGTTTTCATTAAATGAGGAAAACATTTATGTGAAGGAAAACAAAGATGCTTGTTTAAGTGCTAGTAAAATAATTCTAGATAATAATGAACTTCTTTAGCACATCGGACAACATTCTAACCATCTAATAGTGCACATGAAGTTTCTAGTGCAAATAATTTTTTCTTTGTTGATCTTGCTAATCATGAAAATTATGGCATTCAAAGTGATTTAGATATTGGTAGTTATGAATTTTATAACTTTCAATCATTTGATGATGTGACCGAGTTGTGTTGCTTCAGTAAACTTACCTATAGTACAATTCAGTTGAGGGAGTTTCAAATGTTTGGGCACTCTTTGGTCAACACAAAGGAAAATTACACATTATCCATGAGGCATGATGTCTTCTCTGGGCCAGATCATTATGAGGAATTTATTGAATATGAGAAAATTATGTTTTCATATAGGCTTAATAATTATCCTTATATGTTACCACTTGTTGTAGAATCAAAAAATGAAGAGATTGGTAACAATCTAGTCTATGTGATTTGGTTGCCATGTGACAACAAAGCTAAATAAAGAGAAATTTATCACTTGTTCAAGGGTAGATTGACACTAGTGTTTGTAGAAATGAATTCACATAGCTTATTTTGGTATTACAGAAGCAAGTTCAGATTAAGCAAGATTGGTCTTTTCTTTAGATTGATATTTGACAGAGGTAAACATGAGTTTTTCTATTTTTTTGGTGGCCTTTGGCAATCAACTATGGTTTGGAAATCCAAAAGGGACTCTGTTGCCCAAGGGATAAGGCACCTGGTCTGCTCTTCTATGATTCGAGGATATCACAATGCCTATGAGAGGCGTGTGTCCCCAATAGGAGCCACCGATGGAACCCCTTAATAAATTCTTGGTTCCAGTCTATAATTGTGCAAAACTTGGCTTGGACCTTTTATTTTTGGTTTTGGGTTGTGTTCCTTGTACATGTTTTAGGGTCTTATGAATTTTAAAACCTCTTAGAATTGGCCTAAAAAGCTCTAAAAAACCCTTGGTAGTTTAATTGTTGCATTGACTTATTTTCCCCATACCTGATCATTTGAGTTATCACTTGTGCCATTGAAGTCATTTTTATCGGCCCCTGATCTTAGGTTTTTCACTCACCTTAGTTCTTCTTGATATTAATATTCCTATGATTGAAGACTTGATTTTAACAACTTGAATCCTTAACATTTGTTCTTATAGGTCAATATCTTGTTTGCCTAGAGAAGGCCCCCTTTTATGATTAACTTTTGTGGCATGTGCAAAAATGCAACTTCATGCTAGTCATCTAGTCATTGGAATTAATCCTAGTCATTCCTTATATGTCTGCACTAGTTTGTTTCTTTATTATTTTATCCACATGGGCTAACAAGCTTGGACCACATGTCTGGTATGCTAGTGGGCCCGATCTCCTTGGTGAAGATGACTGCCATTTTTTTAAGAAGATCAACAACTATGGGATTGAAGAAGTGACCACATCTCTACCACTTCTCGCACACTCGTCTTGATTTATTTCATGTTATTTTAAAGACACGGGCTAGCAGGCGATGGCCACATGGTACTACTTGATGGTGGGGCCAATATCTATAAGAGGATAGTGAATATTGTCTAAGGGAAGATCAATGGTGGACGTCACAACATGTGTTCTCATTAGATTCATTCCCTACATGCTCCTCCATCTACAACAATAAGGAAATATAGTCACACGGGTTAGCGAGTGGAGTGACACCTGTCATTTTGTGGGACTCACTAGGTCTTGGTGATTGTTATTTTATTTGTAAGAATTGAAATTGGCGATGGATGGTAGGTGATGTGGGAAAGTCCTGACTACTCCCCTCCTTTCCATGAGTATTCTTCATGTATTCCATATCTTCCAATGGGCACGTGGGAAAGTGCCACGCAAACTGCTTCTAAGAACTTAGAAAGTTCTTGGTAAAGGTGGATGTAGTTGGAGATATTGGCCAAGACCATTCCAAGATAAAAATGTTGCAAAATCAAAAATAATTCTTGAGCACCCATGTGGAATTGGTAAACATTTTTATGCTTATTAAATCTGTTAGAAGCTAGTACACATGGGAAGGTAACATTGAAGTATTAATGCAGAGTATAGGACGATATTCTAAAGATAAATCATGATTGTTCCCCTCTCTCTCCCTATGATGAATTACAAGTGAGTTAATTTATATAGGAAAGAAGGTAAATGTGACTTGATAGGTTTGGTTAAGAAATTAAGCATACGGTTAATATGCAAGTTAAATAAATGCTTATCTCACTCGAGTTTTTTGATATGGGACAATTATCAAATGCATGCATTTAAGTTTTCCATCATTAATAATCTAGATTATCTAACCGTTGATTTTCTTCAAAGTATGATCAAAGGTTGAGATTCAAAGCCAAGTTAACTGATTGCCAATGCTCTAGCACAATATTTATTGGAAAATCAATATAGATGGAGACCAATTGCTCTATTCAAAGAAGATCGCCTACTTGATTTATTCTCACCATCTTATTATGAGAATTAGGAGTTTGGAAGAAGTTGTGATTTTGATTTTTTTATTTCTAAGTAAGGTGGTATCTTTTCTCTAAGAAAATTTGGTAAGTGGCTAAGTAAGGAAATGGGAAAGGTGAGTGTGAACATCAGCCTGGTTCACTGGTCTAAGAGGTTTAATCCTCTTGAATTTTAGGATATTTCTCCCCAAGGTGAGTAGGTTAAGCTAGAGATACTTGTGACACCAAAGAAGAAAATGAGAGCTGCAAAAAATTTAGCATGGGGTGTTCTCAAATGTGCCTATCATCTAAGAGGTTAAATTGTCTTAGAGGAGTTAGCCAAAGTTAAGGAGAAGAAAGTTGAGAGTCTAGAAAGGAAAGTTCTAAGAAGGAATAGGTATCACTGAGATTACATGGGACATCATCATTCTCCCATTGAGGTCTCAGATGATTCCTCTACCAGTTGAAAGGAGACTGATTCTAGTTACCGTCAATATCTCATGGCTATGAAGAATTGGGTTGATTATGAGAATGAGATAGTGATGGCTACTCCACTGACAATAAGGACATCAAGTGGTCACACCTACTTTGTTGGTGACAAGGCAAAGTAGCATCCTGTTTCTTTTCCTATTGGATGCTCAAAATTTTGGGTCCTTTGTGTTAAAATTTCTTTCTTTAGTTGGTATGTTATGAAATGGGCCTTCATTTATTGATTCTCTTTGTGCTGATGGTGTCGTTTCTCAAGTTGGAATGAATTTACATGTTTTTGGTGTTATGACAGTGACACTTTTTGAAGAATGGTGGGACTACTCTGGTTAATAGTTTTTTGAGCTCTACTTTTGTTCTCCCTTGACTTACAAATGATGGTTTTGTAATCAATTGGGGAATATTCTCTCACTTTCTATTGAAAATTTGCCTTTATATGAAAGTGAGATGTGAAATTTAAGTGTAATTCAGCTTGGTGCTTGTTGCTCCCTTGTCTTATAAAAGGGATTTTAAGGCCAATTACACAAGAGGTCAAGAGGTCAGTAGGTAGTTCATTCTGAAAAGGGTTATACACAGAAGGAAAATAGATACTAAGTTTTTCCAATAATATGTTCTAGGAGAAGGTCAGCCGATATATATATGGTATTGATAACAATACAGATAGCAAAATGATACTAATTTTTTGTACATTTCTCTCCTGTGTACAAATTATACAAACTATGAATAATATAATCAATGGTTATCTTATTTGTCTTTGTTGAATTCCAATAGATGTTTTGTTTTATTCTTGCTTATCCATTCAATGAATGTATGTAATTACTTGAACATAACAATGGGTTTGATGTAAATCTTGTGTGAGTATGCTAGTAATAATTTAATTATGGAAATAACTGGTGGGGATATTGTAATTCAATATTTTCAAGGTTGTGGGTATTTTTCTAAAATATGACATTATTATCTAGTCATATAGGTTTATGGTTTGACTTTGTTTCCCAGAATAGAGCATTGGTTTGGCATAGTATTCATGTTCCAATTGTGGTTACCAAATTGACTGTTGATCACAAAATATAATCAAATCACTTATGGAATTCTCTCTGGGTGTGTGGGAATGTTAAAGGAATTATATCTTCACTTGTTTAAGTTAGTCACTACTATGGAGATTAGCCAAATTTTTAGGGTATGGTGCCTCTTAAACATTTAAGGAGAATCATTTTATTTTTTTGTTTGATACTAAATACACACCAGTATCTATGAACACATTTGTTTAGGATCACCCTCCTAGGTTTCACAAAGCCTAAAGTGAAGAAGTGAAGACCTAAAAGCCTTTACTTAGGTGTTGGCCAATCCTTGCCCTTACTAATAATTGTCCTTGGAAAGTTCATAGGTTTGCAGTAAGAATAAGTTTGATTCTAAAAAAATATCCAACACCATCCTCTTAGGACCCATTAAGCCATATCCTAGGGTTCATGACATGCATCCCCTTAATCCACCCTCTTACATCCCTTTAAGTCATTCTATCAACTCCCCTTAATCCACCCTCTTGTATCCCCTTAATCCATTCTCTTAAAGGACCCTTAAGTCATATCCCCTTACATCCCCTTAATCGGCCCTCTTGCATTCCTTAAGTCACTCTCGTAATTCCATTTAAGCCATCCTCTTAGGACCCATTAACCCATATCCTAGGGTTGATGACATGCATCCCATTAATCCACCCTCTTCCATCCCCTTAATCCATCCTCTTAGAGGACCCTTAATTCATATCCTCTTACATCCCCTTAATTGACCCTCTTGCTTTCCTTAAGTCACTCTCATAACTCCCCTTAAGCCATCCTCTTAGGACCCATTAAGCCATATCCTAGGTTTCATGATATCCACCCCTTTAATCCACACTCTAACATCCATTTAAATAATTATATCAAATCCTCTTAAGCAACCCTTTTGCATCCCTTTAATTCATTCTTTTAACTTCCCTTAATCCACCCTCTTGCATCCCTTTAAGTCATTCTCTTAACTCCCCTTAAAGCATTCTCTTACGACCCCTTAAGCTATATCCTCTTAGGTCCCGTTAATGCATGCTATGGAAAATATCACTTGAATTTTTAAGGAATTTATAAGATCCAATTTTCTAACTTTTACTATATATTGTTCTTTTCTCGCATGAATTATTTAGTTACTTTACTTACATTAATTTTTTTTTTCAGGTTCTCATCAAGTTGGTGTACCATATGATTGCCACTACATAATTTTTTTTAATCAATAGACTATGTAAATATCAATTTGTGGTCTTGAACTAAAATTTGATAAGGTTTAATTGTATCTACATGCACATATATGTTCATCATGTTATATAGTTACATATTAAACATCAATATACTTTATATATGTTTGTTTGATGTATGAACTTCAATGAACTTATTAGTCACTTTTTAAATATCTTGTTCCAATTTTGTCTTATACAAATAATGTCTTGTATTTGCCACATTTTATATAATTTTTCAATTGTATATAGATTATACATTTTATACATACGAGGAGATAGATTTTTGTTCAGTGATTCAAATATTTGCTAGAATCGGAAAATAGTTAAAATAACCTACCCTTAATTTATTATGAATATGATCTAAACTATTTAAGAAATGTTTTAATTTGTCACCTAACCATGTGATCACTTATATATATGAAATTTGATTCTAGATAAGAATTTATATAGTGTGTATTGCTTGAAAATTAGATAAAATATCTATACATGTACACATGAGTGCATATAATCTTCAAAATGATCATAATTGAGTGCATATATATAATCATCATATTAAAGTCAACTAATATAAACAAACACAAACATGATCATATTAATCGAATAATGTATGTGAAATAGTCCATGGAATATAACATGTTCAAAATGTATATGTCAAGTCCAACACATATATTTAAATAAAACTAGAGATCTATAGTCCATAAAATTTAAAACCATCTAACTATTAGGGCAATCAGTCAAATCAAGTCTCTTGTTTGCTACACGTGGACTAGATGTACCTGTATCATGTTGTAAAAGAGTCCAAGAAACTCGAAATTAAATTTACAGTTAATTAGAAATTTTGATATAATTTAACATATAAACTTGAAAATATAAACTTCATAAAAGTAAATTTAATTATTAAATATCTAGTAAATATAGTAAAAATGAATTTTAGTATGCATAAATTACCATATGATCATGTGAATCTATTGGCACATTTTGTTCGACGGGTAGCATAACTATAAATCAGCAAGGTCCAAATGCTTGATCTACTATATCCTGCATATCACATAAAGCAAACAATATGTTAAAACTTCAAATATATATTTAAAAGGTCCCTAAAAATTGTTTAGGAGATTTGGTAAATTTTACAACCTCGAATGATATGACCTCATGATCCCTCACCTAAGATTTCCCATGCATAAATTCTGACAATGTCTCAAGTGCGCCTGTCATGGGTATCACATGAAATCCCTGCATATAGATACAACAATGTATAGATCATTCACACATGTGTACAAATTTAAATTAAATTAGATCTATGATGTGCATTTACTTTAAACTTAACAAAATTTTGAAAGCACGCACTTGAGCTGATGATGACTCAACAACACTCCCCACAAATTGTGGTTGGTCGGTACTTGGTATTGCATGACCTCCCTACATCTAGATATAATATATCATTTCACAGATGTGTACAAATTCAAATTAAATTAGATATGTCCACATAAATTAAAATATATATTGGTTTGTACGTGACCAAAAGGTGAGCCCACTTCTACAACACTCAAAATATAGACATGGTCATATTGAGATGAAAGCATCATGTCATCATGCATCTACACTGAACACTTCTTGAATTAATATTATATTATATATATAATTTGATGTTATTGTTTACATGAATTTTGCACATTTCAAATAAATTATTTAAATTTGCCTAAGTTTAAAAGATGAACATACCTGTGTAGGATGATCCTCAAAATTAGTAAATCCATATATGACTCTATTCTAGATGCATGTGGGTCACCTGAAGTGGATGTCTGAGTATGCCCATAGCCTGAGCCTCCATGATTTGTATTGCTCACTTTAGTTGTTGCATGTCTAGTCTAATGAGTAAGATGTCCTAAAAGAGAACTCAATACTCCTAATGTTGACAACATCGTAGGTTGTTGAAATGTAGCGGGAACACTAGGAGAAGGAGGAGCAACAATAGGAGCAATAAGAGCATTTCACTAAGGATCAACACGTGCTCCTAATCTATGTTGAGGCATGCCACCCCCAACTCCCTCAAATAACCTCATATCAAAATAGTTGGGTTTTAAACCCAACTCAAAGTCAACCCATATTATTTTAAAAAAGTATAGGGGCACCTCACAATTTCCATGTGGTGGAGTATCAAATGCCATCCACCATCTATCCCAAAAATTTGCACTTATTTGCAGGTACCTACACCATTTAATTAAAATTCATTTTTTGGTGGGTGGAATTGGTTCATTTTTTTGGAGGCTAAGAAAATGTTGACAAATGACTTCATTGGTAATTTGAAGGTCATTTATTTCTTTATAAGAAAATCCATCTGCAAAGAATTGTCTCCTCTCTTCTCTCAATTTATGGAACCTATCTAGGTTCACATCAATAGATCGAACATAATCAACAACAAATTGCATCGAAGATGCAAACCATGTAAGATGGGGAGGATATTAGGCTCCTTTTTTATCAAATATATATTCTCTTGAATCACATTGAGGTTTTCTCTAATGATCTCTCTTAATTGAGCCTAATCTACTATGGGGTGTGGGGGGTTAGGAGGTGGAGAGTGTGGAGGTGTGGGGTTTTTTTGGTGGTGGTG
Source organism: Sequoiadendron giganteum (assembly GCA_007115665.2). NCBI lineage: Eukaryota > Viridiplantae > Streptophyta > Pinopsida > Cupressales > Cupressaceae > Sequoiadendron > Sequoiadendron giganteum. The sequence goes on along the minus strand of CM021108.1, from coordinate 69,180,912 downwards.
GATCTAGATGTATGGGATCTTGAGGTTATGCATCAAGTATAAAATCCTCTAGGTTGAATTTAGGCTCCATGTGAACAATGAAATGGCAACTGCTTGTTAAACAGTTATAAAATATATATCAACAAACTATTTAAATAATGTACACAATCTGAAAGTTATTTAAATCATATTGAACGTGCACATATTCAAAATACATTTCATTTGAAGACACTTTCAATTTATAACATTAAAAAATCCATAACATGAAACTCCAGAGCATGTACAGATTAAATTCATACATACATGTACCCTCAAGGTTAAATTCGAGCACTTTATCTTCTAGTAACCATATGGTTTCATTCTCCTTGCAAGGTTAAAATTGAGTCCAGTGTGTGGTTGTCAATTTTAAACTATTGTTTCATTCTATCTTGGACTAACGAATGTCATGCCTTAGTGATGCTTTTTAGATGATTCTATATGTATGTCCTAACCTAGATGCATTGAATGTCAATGAGAGATGTCTCCTAGGCATCATGTCACTCATCAAAGCAGGAATGAGGGAAAGGCTAAGAACCCACCTATGAATCCTCTTTGTGGTCATCAAGTTATTGATCTCCTTCAAAATATAATATAGTAAGGAACCCTCATCAAGAGGCATCTATATGTGAGAATTTGTAAATTAATGTAATAAAGAAGGAGGATGTGAATCTATGTGTAGATTGAATGGATTTTTAAAGGTGTTTTAATGACCTAGAAATTGAGAGATTAGATTAACATGTATTTGTAGGTAACTACAAAGTATTATATTTTCTAGCAAAGAAGTAGTATAGGACACTTACAATAAATTGGCAGTATTACTTCAAATGACTTGCAACCTAAAGGTATTGTAATTTATTGTAAAAAAAGGGGCAACTAGTACAATAGGTGACTTATATCATAGAAAGGTTAGAGGAACTTGCAATTTTATCTGAGATAAATAGACATTTATTATCTTAGATTTATTATGAGATGTAAATAGTAGGAGGTCAACTAGTGTTTGTTTTTAGTTTGTTTAGTGGTGGGGATGGGAGAGTGATGTTAGATAAATTTAATAATATGAAGAATTTTGCAAATATGTTAAAAAAGCTAATAAAAATAATTAGGTTTAGATAGTGCGATGAAACTATTAGTCTCACATCCCCTACTAAATAGTTCACACAAATGATTCTCAATGATCTTATTGTGTCAAAGACATATAATATGAAGGGTTTTTTGTTACTACCAACTCTAATTCAACTAAAAATGGAGATAATTGTCACACCAAGGTCATACAATTTTAATAAAATCCTACCTACATTACCTATAACTAATTATTGAACACCTTTTAGTAATTTTGCAACCAGGTTCCAAGAAGAATCATCAATTATATATATGTAAAATATTTCCACTATAATTTAGATAAATATGTATACTATAACTAAGGTACCTAAAATATCTAAGGATGCAAGTTATTAAATTTTGTGTACATGGAAAGGGTTCATATGTTCAGTTGTATAAGTGCTTCTACATCAAAACTTTCTAGAGGATGACATAATTTTCATAACTTATCTAGGTATTTTATTCTATTTACCTTTAATAAATAGGGTGGAAATTATAAATAGTTTTGAGTTAGATCTATATGTCATTGGTTTATTAAGTGAATCTCTTGAAAGAAGGTCATAAACTTATTTTTCTAGCTCTATCACTTGATAATTAAACTATAGCCAAATTTGATGATATGCATCAATTGAAACATGTTCAATACTAAGGGGAAAAACAACAAGATTCAAGATAGCTACTCTTACCTAAGGTTTTAGGTTTTAGGTTTACGATTTAGGGTTTAGGGTTTTAGGCTTAGGTTTTAGGGTTTAGGTTTTTAGTTTAGGTTTTATGACCTTTAGGTCCTAGGATTAAGGGTTTTAGGGTTTAGGTCCTAGGATTAAGGGTTTTAGTTTTTAGGTCTATTTTTTGGAACCTAGGGTTAGGGTTTTGATTTCTAAGTTAAATGTGTCTAATTTAGGTTAAAATCTAGTTAATTTAGGTTTAGTTTTTATGATTTTTAGTTTACAATGTAAGATTTTTGGTTTTGTTAATGTTTTGGGTTTTTAAATGCAATTTAAAAACTATAAAATATTGGATGTAAAACAAATAAAATAGAAAAAAACTAAATCATAGTTACAAAATAGAAATGCAAGATATAAATAAAAAAAAGAAAAATTTAACAAACCTGGAGGTCGTTGAGGTCGGTTGTGTCGATGGGAGGAGGTGGCAACAAAAACATTGTTGAAATGGGCCCTCTAAAATGTGTACATGATCTCTGCTCTCCGTCAGGCGTTACCAAATGAACCGTGAAAATGAATTAAATAGTTTGTTAATGTAAAAAATTAAATAGCTTTGTGAAACACGTACACGTTATGAACGCGTACACATTCTTAAAATGTGTACGTGTTTTATGCTACATACTTGAATTTGAGCGCATACACATTCAAATTTAGGCTCGGGTACTTGAACCAAAGTGCATATGTGTTTTTCAAAAATGCATACACGTTTCTTGCAATTTATTTTGTTTTGGCCTAAACTTCCCCTCTTCGTTGACCCAACTTCTTGCTTTTACCTTGACCCCAAATCCAAGGATCCCTCATGTGTTTGGAATTTTATTTTTGGGGGGAACCCCTCTTTTCCATTCCATGACGTATCTTTGTTTGGAAACATATGACTTGGCATAGGGATTTCCAAGTTAGCTCTCATGTCTTCTTTATTGTTAGCATTTTCTACTTTAAATTAATTGCTCAAAATATGGTGTTTAGAAATTTCTTTAAAGTGGGGGCATACATTGGCATTATTATTTTGCATTTCATGTTTCATGGTGGAATCTTCTTCCTTCATGCGATACGTCTTTCACTTTGTGGTGAAATTGGGTGTGATGCACTTCAAGAGCGTGATCTCTCTTAGTATATTACATTCCTCTTAGTGGTTCAATTTGAGACATTGCATCCCCTAAGTTGTGAATATTCTATTCTTTGATTGGTCCTCTCTTGGAGACATTAGGCATGATATTCCCTATGTTAAAACCTTACATGAACTAAGGAAAACTCCTTTAAACTTTCCTTACATTACTTTGCATTTGTAATTTTGGTTATATGGCCACCTTGCATAATACACTTTACTTGCCTATGGAGCCATCTTATTTGTTCATGAATTTCAAGCATACGAAGCTTTGCTTGCCTCATGAAGCTCGAATTTCATTGTTGTGTGGTGCCTTATAAAAGTTATTAGGGGGTATGGCTTTGGTCTGATTGAATGGGAAGCTGAACTTAGGCATGAATTTCACATGGCCACTTCTTTTTTTGTGTGACTGGATACCAACTACATGTGTATGTGTCTCACCTCTTTAGATACTCACCCAACGGAAAACCTAGATTTTCCTTTTCTCATAGTGAGCATGCATTTCTAGACAAACAACTTAGATCTGATCAACAACATGTGAGACAAACGGTTGAAGCTTGATCCACCCCTTTTTTTTACTTCTTTTTAATTCTCTTTGTCTTTGGCAACGTATGCTCGTGCCTTGTGTTTGCTCCTTATATCGTTTTCATGTGTGTTCTTTTGTGCTTATGTTGGTTTGTCATTGGATCTTGATCCTAGGGGCTTGATCATCCCTCTTGATCATTGTCATCCTATCTTACCAGCACTAGTACACTTGGACCCCTCTTGATGTGATTTTATCTACTTTAGTGTGAGCTGGAAGCAAGTTCCTCCTCTCACTAAAGTGGGGCCTAAAAATATGATAAGATTTTCCTCCTTGGTACATCTAAATTTTTCAAGGCAATATTTACAAATACCTTTAAGGAGATGTTGAACTTGGTAAATGATCATTTCCTCCTAAGTTAATCATGTTGCTTGACTATAAAAATAATGATTCAATGGAGATACAATATATTATTTTCTAACATGCAAATGACTTAAATAAGTAATTGTGATCCTTTTATCCTTGTAGAAATTTAAATGGACTCTAATGATTTAGCATTGTAATTAACTTTTGTAATAAGTTTACAAATACTAGGACAATTATCATGTCACACTACATATGTGCAGTCCACTTATAATTGCTAATGGAAATGAGTGACAAAATTTGAATTTGAATAGTTGAATTTTAGGTTCAATCCTTCATTCCTTGGGATTGAATTGGGTTGATCTTGAGCCACTAAACAATGAACAAGCTAAAATAATTATTTTGAACCAAGAAATAAATTTATGGAACAATTGAATAAATGATGGTTCAATAATGTTTAGTTCAATGCAAATGCATAGAATATTGTGAAAATGAGAATAAATTAAGATGGATAATAATTGACCCATGACATAAACCTACAAAACATTATAACATTTGTCAATATATCATTACATTAAGAGATTTATGTCAAAATAGACCTAAAGCTAAATGGGAAATGACATAGGTATGATAATATCACAATTACAACTGTAATTGAAAATCAAGAATGTCAATTAACATAAGTAAAAAAACTATAAAAGATCTATGGAAAAATAACAATTTAGCTCTCTAAGTGGCATTTATTAATTTATAGATTTTCACATTTCTACTTTACATGATTTCTTCATATAAATAAAGTCCAATTCTTTTTCTTAAGATCAAACAATTAATAATTTGGTGTGTCTAAACAATTTTTAAGTCTACTTTGATTGTTTTTTTCCTAGAATTCTATTATGAGCAAATTTCCATTAGGAAAACATTTTAAAGGGTGATTATATATTGCATTGATTTTAAAGAAAATTTTGTCTAGTGGCGAAATTCAATAGTTCTAAATGAGCTTGTTAGAGATCAATTGGTGTTCACAGTAAGACCTTCAACATTATAAAGAATGAAGTTAGGATCATGTTTAGAGGACTTTCACAAAATGAATACATCTTAATGTCTAACTTTTAGTTGCAAAATAATCAATTAAACTCATCTGCTTAAATTAAATTAAAAAAATAATCTAATAAATCTGCAAACAAAATAAGATATTTATCTACAGCTATCAAAAATAAACAAATATATTTTTTCGTTAATATCTATAAATGACATATATATAAAATTGCATTATTTCACATACTACTAAAAATTGTTACTATATATAATACCTGGGCTGTCAATAGAACCACCTACCCTAAATATTATGTCATCGACCATTGCCTAGAGATACCCGTTATCACTGCCACCGAAGTTTCCTTCTTTAGGGTTTTCTTTCCTGAGCACTTTCCTAGCAAGCTTAGGCGGGACCATGCGGACGAATAGCCCACAATAATTCGATAATTTAAGTATTCTCTAACGCATCTCGAAAAGTTCTGTTAGATTATTAATTAAAATTGTCGTTTGTGTTTAAATTTAGCAATATTAATTATTCCACGAATGTACCGACTTTGTAAACCTTAAAAAATTAAAAACAGAGTTGGAAACTACGATACCCTTGCCTAGAGATAGCCTGCCTTCCCCTTTTTCACTGCAGAAACCCCTGTTCGTTCTGAAGAAATTGGCTTTGTACGAAGTTATTTAGTTGGTTCAGCAATAAGATGGCATCGGGACTCTCCAACAGCACCACAAGTAATAGGGGAAAGGAAGACAGTAACGATGATACAAAAGGTACGTAAGAAGTAGCTTTTATGCAAAATCTGCGTTCTTTCTATATGCCCTTTTCAGCACCCTTTACAGCTGTGCTGGAGGAAAGTAGATTAAAATTTTCTGGGTTCTGATTAAAGATGTATCTGGTTATAAAATGGTCAACGGTCGAGTAGCGGGTAATTGGTTTTGTTATTAGTTACCATATTAGATTAAGGATTGATTTTATACTGAAGAAAAGGGAGGTTGTCGAACTCCAGATCCTGAGTTTGGATTCCTAATCATTCTGTTTATATATCTAATATAATAGAATAGAATAATTTTTATAGTTTATGCTGTTAACAAATAGTTCTCATAATTTCAATCAAGTGATAATGAGTTTTTCAACTATTTGAACTGTATCCTTAACAAATAAATTGGGTAGAACAACATCAGATAAAATATTAGTATATTTGGTTCTGATATAGCATCAGAATAAAAAAATTAAGTACTTTTATGATTTCACTGCTTCAGACGAACAAGATTCACGCCTCTTCCCATGTTTTTTTAATCTCTTTCACTTTCCAATTTCACACTGAAATTGATGTGAATTAGTTCTCAGTTGAACAATCATACATAATTTTAGATTTTTACAATTACAATGGAAGAAATGAATTTTTACTTATTTTGTTTCTACAATATATCAAGTTTTTAAAAGTTTAAAATAAACTATCAAAAGAAAAAAAGGTCAAAGCTGATATGTCAAACCCTCGCAGTAAGGAAACAAATAGTAACCGGCTGTAAAGACATACAGAAGTTCAGCACAATAGAAAGAAAATAAGTGGTTTTTTGGGTTATCTAGTGGGAATACATTGATTTATTATTGTATTGTATTATTTTGTTTAGTTTTAAAATTATTTAAAATATATTTAGTTTTATTTATTTATATTTTTTTTTTTTTAATTGAAATTTTATTTTTATACAATTTTAATTTTTTAAATATATATAGAAATAAAATAATAAAATAATTTTTTTATAATTTTTTAAAATAAAATAAAATAATTCTTATATTAAAAATTTAGAAAAATAATTATAAAACAAATAAAAATAACATTTTTAATAAAAATAAAATAAAATACTAATAACATGTCTATACAATGATTTTATAAAAGCTCAATTAATACTTAATTAAAAGCTCATAAATATATGATTGATGTGCATTTTGTCTTCTCATAACTTTGTAGAATTAGAATTGTTGTTGTCCAATTATTGTCTATTAAACATGCTTAGGTGTGCATATGTCGTTTATAGAGTTGTGAATTATTTGAGTTTGCAAATTTTTTCTATAAAATTTCAATTGGACCCAGTTGTGGAAAATAACATTTGTTAATGGAAACTAGAAGTGTGCAATCATAGGCTAGTGCATTTTACATCTTATTATCATGTAATAGGGTTTGCAATTATTGGTTGTTGTGCGTAAATTAGTATTGTTTATTCAATATAACTCCAATTGTTGTCTTGTGATTAAACATTAGTGATGGAGAAATTATTAAAATAATTTTACTCAATACATTTATCATAAAATTCTATTGGAGTTGTGCCATCAATTGTAGGCCAAGTTTGATATCCATAGAAAAATTTATATATTATCATTTAGTGAATTTTTTAGATTGATGATGAAAACTATAACAAGAGGCAAAAGTTTATGGTCAACGCAATAATTCATTTACATTAGTTAGATTAGCAATATTTATATATATATATATTTTTAGTTTAAAAATTTTACATCGTAATTGCAAAATATAGATATTTTCTTTGAGTAAAAAAATACAAACATATAATTTTTTCATAAGTATAAACAATAATAATTAATTACTTTTGGTCAAGTACAATAATTTTGAAATGTGTTCGAGCGGGAGGTGTTTGGTGAACGACTCTGTTCCGCAATAGCTCTCTACGACTGCGCCTAGGGAGGTGGCTTTGACTGGTGCTCTGGGGCGTCCGTCTGGGGAGGTCTCTTCATCTGTTCCTCGCGTAATGGGCTCTATCCTGTCTGGACTGTGTGGGGATGGCATTTCTGCTTTCCCGGTGAATGGTGTTGCGCTACTTCTTGCTGGTGCAGTGGGGAGTATTCCGAGCTCTTCGTCGCTTTGTGGGAAGGGGCGTGGTTTCCCTGGTCTTCCCACTGGGCCCCCCCTTCTCTCCCCTGCCTCAGTGCCTTTTTCTAGTGGGTGTGCTCCTCTTGCTACTGGGTGTTCCATGGGAAAGCCAAGGTCCTTTTCTGATGCTACCAGAGCTGGTGCCCGGCTTCCTCAAAGGTCTATTCCTTATGCCCAGGACTCCCCGGTGGTGGTTTGCGGGCCTGAGATTGTAGAGAATGAAGAGTATTACCTAAAAATAGGTGTGGTTTACAGATTTAATGGTCTATGGCCATCCGTCCCAGACCTCCATGATTGGGTGCAGGCTTCCTGGAAGCCATTGGTTGCTGAGGATATCGAGCTCTACCCCAGCGCTAGGGGCTTCTTTATTGGTACCTTTGGTTCCCCCCATGAGCGATGTTGTGTCTTGGATAGAGGATGGATGTGGGGTATTCATTCTCTGTCCATCAAGCCCTGGGCTCGTTCTTTTAACCCTCTTACGGAGCCGTTGAATACTAGACCTGTTTGGGTTCGTTTGCTAAACCTTCCTCTCCAGTTCTGGGAGGAATCTTGTTTTGAGGCCATTGGCAACACCATAGGCCGATTCTTGATGGTGGATTCTACTACTAGGGAGTTTGGGCACACCACGGTCGCTCGGTTGCTTGTTGACTTGGATACCTCTAAACCTCTCCATGGGGATATTGTTTTGCTTGTGGAGGACAGACCTTGGAAGCAACTCATAGATTATGAAGGTCTCCCCTTTAGGTGTAGGAGATGCTTTTTAGTGGGTCACTTGGCCTTTGCTTGTCCTCATGCCCGTCGCAAGGGCGCCACGACTTGGTGGTCAGATGCTCACCTCGATCACCTCACGATGGGTCCTTCTTCTGAGGTTGTTGCGGTGTTGGTTGACCCTCTCGTTGATGCTCTCTCGGATCCCTCCTCTTTGGTTCCACCTTTGAACCGTTCTGTTGACTCTGTTACGCCAGACCCCTTTGCTGTCACTATGGCGTTGGACCCTTCTGCTGACCCTGTTGGGCCTGTCCCTGCTCTTGCTATCGATGCTCTGTTTGATCCTATTTTCTCTTTGGTGGGGGCCTCTTCTGCGCCAATTGTTGATCCGTTCTCGGCTGCCTTACTGTCGAATCTGCTTGGTGGTCTTGTGGTGGCTGAGGAGGGGTCGTCTCCGTTCTCCTCGCTTCCTGTTACCGAGCCTCCTTGGTCGGTTGTTATTTGGAAGAAGAAGTTTGTGTCTGCTTCTCGGTCTCGAGCCTGTGGAGCCAGCTCTGAACCCTCTGTTCTTGGGGTTGCTTAATCTCTTTGTTTCCACAACTGTTTGTCAGTTGTCTCTGATTGTTCCTATAGTTCAATCTCTGGTTTGAACTATGTTTCTTTTTGGCCCCTTGGGCTCTTTGTGATGGGTTCAGCACCCTAGATGCTGCTTCTTTTCAAAATTGGTTTCCTGCAACTGTCTGTCTGTTGTCTCTATTTTTCCTTAAAGTTCAATTCTGGTTTGAACTTTGTTTGTCCTTTTTCCCCTTGGGCCTTTTGTGAAGGGTACAACACCCTGAAAATGTTGTTTAACATTTCAAAAACAATAATAATTAATTAAAAATAATAATTGACAATAAGAGGCTACAAAAATGTTAGCTTGTCTTTTTATTTAGTTTAGAATTATAGTAAATTAAAAAATAAGGGATCATATAAGAAAAGGTGATTACTTTTGAGACTTGATATTTGATTATCAATATTAATAAATTTTTTAATGTGGGAAATATTTAATTCATGGCTTGAAACTAGTTGTTATTTTCATGACTCAAAGGCGTGTTGTTGAAAGGGACTCTCATATCTTGGTTAAGAGGATTGATGCCTCAAAATTTGTTGACTAAGTCTGTTTATCTCAAACCTTAGCACATAGATTTAAAGGCTCAACATATTACAACAAGTAGGAATAAGGTGATGGAATATGCTCATCCAATTTTTGGCTAGCATAAATCTTAAATAACTTGTGGGGATATGTGTATTTTCTTTTTGTGTAGTTATGGTATACAAAAGGATGGCTATTGTGTTCAATCTACTGAAAATTAGTGGCCAAAATTAGAGGATAACTTGATTGATGAAGGGATATCCTCATCTACACTAGCATACATATATAATCTTGCATAGACCAATTTTTTCAACTTGTTGACATCATCAATCACCATAAGGTGTGTAAAAATTTTCTATGCCCATAACAACTTTATCTTCCTAATATTCAAAAGGTGGGCCAAGAAGCCTAGCCCAAATAGGGACCTCATTAATAGTCCTCATCTCTTTCTTAAGAAAGTGTTTTCATTTTCATTGGAATAACCCTAATCTACCTAAAAACTAAGTATCATCCAGTACGGTTCTAACAAAGTCCTCATGATTCAAGAAAGAAATAAGGAAAAATACTTTACCCTTGGCTTAGATCCCAACTTAACATTTTAGTTTCTATTTCTTTTAGGCCTAGCTCCTAGAGAAATCTATATTTGTCCTAAAACCTAGGAATTCCCCAATGAGCATGTTTTACATTCTACTTGAAGAACTATCAACCACCATGTCAAGGATCCTAAGATAGATGCCACCATTATCTAGGAGTGATTCAAGAGGAAGGTGACTATCATCACAAATGGGATACTTTCTTATGAAAAAAATCATCCATGATCTATGAATGTCCCTTTTCTCACTACTTGGAGTAATGGTGACCCTAAATTTGAATATATTTGCTTGAGAGCTCAACATAACCCTACATTTATGAGAAACATGCACCTTATCCTATGTCCAAGAGAAGAGGGAACATTATTTTATAGCCACTACTCCTACTTGGCCAGTTGGGGAGAGATTTTTCTTGCAAGCCAAAACTACACCTTGCCTCATTCCTCCAAACCTCTCAATAGCCCCTATTGGGAGAGTGTATACTCGCAATGTTATCCTTCCCTAGTTCATCAAGCCTCCAATGGAGAATTGTAAAAATTAAAACATTCATGAAATGGGTCAAACGATTTTTACAATTAGTTACAAGAGGATGCCACTCCATATTTTCATTGATTTCTATCATATTGAGCTAAGAAAAAACCCCTAAAAATATTTGATCATTCACTCTAATAAATCATCTTCCTAATTTTTTCATCATCCTCATCCTCTTATGCATCTTCCACCAACCAATCATAAAATCACAAACCCTTACTTCTAGAGATCTAGGTAACAAAACACTTGTTTGGAAACCCTCCTCTAATCGTCTTCCTCCTCTTCTGACTTCTCATTGCCCTCTCATTAAGCTCCAAATTTGTTACTTTATCAAATTCATTGATAGAATCTAGCTAATTATGGAATTATTTTATCTTTGACTTTATCTTTGTTGATTTACCAATTCTATTTACAAAGAACAATTCAAGACCAAATATTTCTTTACTAATCATGTCTAATATTTTTGAGGAATTTAGGTCAAGTAATATCTCCATTATTTTTGGTAAAATGAATCCTACATTCATAAAGTAGAACATGTTCTAAGAGACTTCTTATTATTCCTAAAGACAACATGTCATTATTGAACTTCAAAATTATTTGTGTAACATCTAATTCAAAACTTGGAATAGATGATTAACATAGTTTTAATACGAAATTAAAATTTCCATCATAATCCCTCGGTAATCCCACAATACTGGTTTACAATTTTTGGGCAAACTAGGTACTGAATTGTTTTCTTTAACTAAATCTTCACTTTTGGACTCCTATAATGACTAAACCATGAGGAATTTGAGGATGATGCAAACTAGTGATTTGTGAATTTTTGTCTATAGATTCTAAATATATTTTTTCAAAATTTTTGAAATCAGATTGCACCTTTTTTTTCATCTCCTTCAAAAATTATTTTTTATCAGTAAACAACATTTTTAAGGAGTGATGCTCACCGTATACAACATAAATTTTTTGTATGAAGGATAAAATTCTAATTTTTTCGAATTTATATTTTTAATTACGATATCTAACTATTTAATTTGGTTTCATAGTGTTTTATTAAATATTTTTTCCTTAATCAAGTTTCGAAGTCAAACCAATTACAATTCAGACATAGGTGGACTGTATACAACATAAATTATTATTTGTATGTATCGAAATTCAATTTTTTTTTTTAATGGATCAAGGACATAAATAATTAACCTAAAAATATTTTTTAATTATTTTTTTTTATAATATTCTATTTTTCCACATGTGGAGAACATAGAGCTTGATTTTCAGTGAAAAACCTACATTCACAAGAAATAAAAAATAAATATAATATTCAAATTTAATTTAATTAAAATTATACTTTTTTGGAAGCTTATAGTAAGGAATACATACTTACAAAAAATAAATTTTAAATTAATTCATTTGATCCCCCAAAAGGTAAATCAAATGTGGTTTTTAATTAGCATTTTGATAGGTGTAAAGGAGACTCCATTATAGGTATGGTTTAAAACTATCGGGGTTCTATCCAAGGGGGCTTGGTCTAAGGTGGTTTGATCAAACCCTCTTCAATTGGAATCCTTTAAATGGAACTTTTCAAGGCTTAAATCATTATATTTTCTAAAAATATGTGATTTCGGGAAAAATCAAGATCTCCCAGAAACTGTAAACCACTATTGTGGTAGCACTACTCTATCTCATTGAGTTGATGATTTTCATATTGTTAAATTCCAATTGGATACTATAGTCCCTTTTTCCCTCATTGGTGGCACTAATATATGTTAAAATTACACTTAAAGAATATGTCATTGTCTCCTTTATTCATGTTAACTATTTTTTTAAAATTGAAGAGAAGTTTCAATACCATTATATGCATTAAGTATGGTTGCACAACTATTGATGTTATTGGTAGTTTTGAGAAATTCAACCTCCTTTACATAGGTATTTTTGAAAGGTCACAAGATGACATATCATATGAGAATATGACACATTCCTTTGTCATGGATTTGTATCTATCTAGGTTAAATAGAATCAAACATGCTCATTTTCCATTATTTTGGATTTATTCATAACTATTTTATTCTTGTTGCTTGTAGCATTGAGTATTTTTCCATTGAATACTCAAGTTAGAAGCTTGGAAAAATATATTAAGGAAAATAAAATCTTGTTTGATATAATTATAAAAAATGCCCATTGACTACTCAAATATATGAACTTGGAAAGAAATTATTTTAACTAAATTTTGAGAGACCATGTGGGCCAAATATAACCAAAGACATTAGTAGTAAGCACGTAAAGTGCAGGAGCTAAAAAAAATCCTTGGTGGATTGACTAAATAAGGCCAAAAGGCTTAGATTATTCGCCTTAATGGTGATACAAGTTAGGGCATTAAAAAAGAGAATTTTAAAACTGTGAATAAAATGGGGCCCAAATTCGAGTGCCTAAAGCATGAAAGGAATAAAAATCTATTCAATGGGGCCATAAGCCTTGGTGAAGTCAATTTTAATAAACATTTTAGGCCTTTGAGAACACTAGGCCCATTTTATCCCTTTCCAAACAATAATTTTTCTAAGATGTATTGCGATTTAATAAGGCCAATTTTCTTAGGTTAGATAAGCTAGGGAAGGATGAATCTAAGCTTGAGAGAAAGAGATTTTGCAATAATATTGTAGGAGACGTTCAATAAGGCTAGGGGCTACTAGTTATAGATTTTCTATAAGTCACTAGCTTTAGTATGAGTTTAATATTCCCTTTGTTAATTATGCTTCCTAATGAATTCCCATTAAAGGCTTCTAGATAGACCTTGTGAAGTGAATGTATTCTCCCACAATATCTCATTTATTTTTATAGAATTCACATGAAAATCCATCCAAGTGAGGGCATTATCATTGGGCATAGATAATTTGACCTCATCCACAAATCAACCCTTGTGAGAAGTTGATCACAAAGAATATGCTAAGAAGTGGAAACTTTACAAGGTACCACCTTTAAGGATTTTTGTTTAGAAATATCACAAAATGGAGTATATTTTTGAATAGTAAAGACTTGCTCATAATCTTGAAAAACAAATGAAGAATGTCTAAAATGTTAGCAAAGAGTTGTTAATCATTTATAATTTTTGTAATGGCTTGAGATATATGATGAACTTGTAGAGAATGAGAAAATTATGTAGAGACCTTTTCTCCAATTTTAACTTAATGAAATCGAGCTTTGATTTGGGCACCATGATTAGATTGGAATCTAGAACTTTCTTTTGATGACAAAGCACAACCACTTGAAGCTGAGCTTTCGAGTCAAAAGGTTGATCTTCCAATGTATTGATGGCTGGGGGGATCTATGAGGTTGTGACCTCTTAAGAATACTGGTGGAAATGGGATAGTTCTCACCCATGAATGTGAAGGAAATAGGTAGTATTATTGATGGAATCATTCAACTAGGCTACCCAACTCATCTCATTCATGAGACATGGTTTCAAATTTGAAACATGAATATGAACTAATGTGGCCTTGCAAGTGAGTAGTGATTTATTTATAAAGATTGATTCTTCCTGGCCTTTGATTTGGTAGGTTTCGACTCAATGTAAAGCTACATTGGAAAGTGGTTAGAAAGGACAATGTTTGACAAAGGATCTATAGACATAGAGTGAAAATCGAAAAAATAAAAGAATGAGTAGACAAATTTTCTCTATCGAGTTTCTTAAGGACCTTGTTATCATCCAAATCAAAGATTACTCTTTGTCTACCACATCATATGATTATGACAACAACCAACATTAGAATCATAAAGTCCTAGCTTATTGTGTAGAAAATATCATGTATTTCTGAACACCAAGTGTGTAGTGCATAGGTAATATCCCACATTTATCATAGGATATCTCAATTATATTAAAATCATTGCATAAAATCCAAGTGACCCGACAAACATTAAATATGTAATCCATCTCTAAATAACACCATTCAAGACATGTACATTAATAACTCCATATGAATGATTATTGATGTTGAAAAGAGCCCATAATGCTTAGTTGGTGGGGTCACATCCCTCATCAACTAAGTGTGTATGCCACCTAGGAGAGAGAAAGGTGACAACACAACTTTTATCCATTTCATGATGACTACACAATAAGTTGTTAGAAAGTTGGGTAATATGAGATTGTCGAGTTTCATGAACATGATACGTATGTGGGAGTTTTATTAAAACATGAACATTCTAGGAGAGATAATTCATGAATGGGTGTTCAAAGTTAGCTTATTATCCTTTCATCTAGAGTTGAGTAACTATTATGGAGAAACACTTCCTCTAAATTAAAGGTTCCTATCTAGATGGGAAGTTGGATAGGGTGTTGTTTCTCTTGTTCATATTCTCCTTTTTGCATTTTCCTTAGTGGTTTGCAAGAACTACAGTGCATTATTGGGGAGGGGAAGTATATCAAGCAATGGTATCTTTTTGAGAAACCAAAACTAGAGAAATTAATATAGCTCAAGAGAGAATTTTGACTCACTAAATGTCTTCCCATGAGGGGATTCAACAAATTTCTTGGTGTCATGAGGTTTTGAATTTCTATTTCAAGATTTTGAGGATAGACCCTTAGAGCTTGAAGGTGGTTTAATTGAGGGACTATGATTACTAAGATTATTGGCTTTGTTGTTAGTGTGAACAATTAACCTATTCACTACACTTAAGTGTACTTAGGTTGATGACGTTAGACAACATCTTGTCTAATTGAATGTGCAACATTTAAGCCTCTAGAGGTTACCAAGCTATTTGGTTAACCTCATGCACACACACCTTATGAGGTTGGACGACTTTCCATCTTACCTCCAAGGTCACATGACACTTGGCACACCAGGTTGATGACTTTGTCATAGAGATTGTTGGTTTGCACAGTCTAAGTGTTCCTAAGGTTGACACCTATAGGATACTTGTCTACTCATTTGTGCCACATTATGGGACACTTGTCAATCCACCTTGTAGGTGGATTGCATCATCCTTGCCTATATAAGCAAAACTTTATACTTAATGTAATTTGAGTGAACTAAATACAATAGTTATGCATTGTTCATTTGTGCTTGTTCTTCATTTCCTAGATCTTCCTAATTCTTAATATGATATCAGAGCTTGGATTAGAGATTTTTGCAAGCCAAAAGTTTAACGAATTTGTTGTATTTGGTTTGATTCCATTATTATCTGCTAACAATTTGTAGGAACAATGGCCTCACACAGCCTTTGATGCCTTTAATTGACGAATTTTAGGCAAAATTCAAGTCGACCTACATCAAGGTTTGCTTGTTGAAAGGCGAGATTTGCGAAAAGAAAAATTGCAACCAGGGGTTTTCCATCGCTATTGTGCACACGTTTGGGGGCATTTTATTTTTCAGAAATCGGCTTTGTTTGGGAAGCCGCATGAGCTAGCTTCACACGGGTCTGCTGATATTTCATTTGCAGATTTAGATTCCTGTCTGTAAGTCATGGCAGATCTAATTGCCCACAATCCACACGCCAGTCTTTTGCCAACGCTTATCTGGTCAACATCCTCAGGTTTATTACAGTAGAGGTCAGGGTTTGAATTTTTGGATAAGTCTTTGGGCGCTTTGCACAAAAGGTTGCGACTATTTGAAGGCACGCCATTCAAATTGCAGTCAACGTTGGAATTCATAGGCTGCGTGCTCAAATTCGCAGACTGTTGACCTTTCATTTGAGATTGGTGAGTGCCCCCTTTCAATTGGAGATCGATTGGCAAACACATCCGCAAAGTTTGAATGTGGCATGCAAATTTTCCTGCGTTGGAGTTTTCCTCTGTTCGTGCATGGGATTGGAATTTATGTACCCGTAGCTAGAGGCCGCGTCTCTGAGGCAAGTGTGAATATTTGTAGGCATGAAGATTTGCAGATCGTGGCCGTGACTATTTATAGCCCACGATTGGGGTATGATCAAGCACAGGTCACGCCCTGTGACTGTGGCATTTGTTTTGTAGGCCGATATTCCTTGTTTTTGCAGGCCGATATCCTATTTGGTTGGGACGCATCACTTGGCTTGAATGCTGGTTTGGAGGCTACACTCAGTTTTTCTCACTGCCATGGCCTTGGTGTTTTGTCATTGCCGTGGCATCCAACTCTCTGCCCCCACATTTTACAAAAACCCACGCCTAAACTAGCGCCCATCTGATTCAACGTGTGGTTCATCATTTGGAGGCAGTATTTGCCAGCATAGAAAAGTTTCTCACGGCTTGAACCTACATAGGAATCAGTCAATGTTGTCACAAAAATCCTTGGGCGAGAGGCATCTCTCCATTCCAATGCACCCTCAATTTTTTCCATGCCCTCCAAATACTCGTTGATGCTCTCTCCACTCCTCAACGGCTTGGAAAACCTAGTCAACTCCCACATTATAGGTGGTTTTGTTAAAGATGTGTTAATATTGTATAATTAGTTTTTTATGCTAATTAACATTTATTGTAATCACACAAATTTATTCAACTAGTAGTGGATAGAGTTAAACTATGAGGTCAATATTAAGTCCAAGGAGAGGTCATGTAAAGGTTTTTTTTTTTTGTTATAGTTAAAAATTTGTAAAAGAGGAGTCAATTTTTTCTCTTTTGCAATGAATTTGGAAAAGGGGTAGAAGGGCTTTAAAGGGGGAGGTGCAATTTTTTGCCTTAGTTAAAAATTTGTAAAAGACGAGCCAATTTTTTCTTTTGCAATGAATTTGACAAAAGGGTGGTCATCATAATGGGGTTTTAACTTTTTGTCTTTTATTGAGGTTTGCAAGACAAACTAATCTATGTTCACCTAATGGCAATAAACTTGTAAGAACTCACTAGGAAAAATGCTTGTAAATGTACTCATATAAAGTGCCACAAACTGAATGTGTGGAGGAAATTTAGAAAATTAAATTATACTTACACTAAATTATAAAATGTAATGGGGGTTGTACTATCACAACAATGGATCCATGTGATTCTCACCTCATGTGAGTGTGCCTTGGAGCACACCCTTTCTTAGTTTTTTGTACATCTCTACATTCCTTGCACACTATCGATTTTAGTTTGCATGCTTATTTATCTTAGCATTAAGGGGGCACTATAATATTTTATGCTTTGTTCAATGAAACAGTGAAAGAATCCTCTTTTTGGAAAGCCTCATGAACATTTTGTCTTGATCTCTCAAATGGGGGATTATTTTAGTGGATCG
Organism: Sequoiadendron giganteum; assembly: GCA_007115665.2. NCBI lineage: Eukaryota > Viridiplantae > Streptophyta > Pinopsida > Cupressales > Cupressaceae > Sequoiadendron > Sequoiadendron giganteum. Next base: position 69,163,027 of record CM021108.1, on the reverse strand, counting down.
CATTTTGAGTTTCTAGTACTCCTTATCATAGTACTATATGTAATATTGGCTTCACAAAGTTTGATAAATTTTGTCTACATTGGTTGAGTAGTGTTCACTAGTTCACTCATCTAGTGTTTTGTATCTCACATCTTGATCTACATTACTTGAAGATTCATTGATTCTAGCAAACACCAGTTCATCATCGACAGAGTATACAACTTTAATATGCTTCAGGGAGTGCTTCATCATCATGTTCCTATAATCAATGGACACATTTTCAAAAGGTTTTAAATCCTTCTAATTCTCTTTTTGGAGAGGAGTTTTGTTCCCATTGGGTTTTCTCCTTTACTCCACTTTATGAGAATGCATTGTACATGGGTACCTAACATGGCCTCTAGCCAGGACCCATTTCTATCTATTTTCACTTTTGTGATCTCTCCAAGTATCACTTAAGAGGATGTTAGTGTGAATAATTAATCTATTTGTTATACTTAAGTGTACTTAGATTGATGAGGTTAGACAACATCTTGTCTAACTGAATGTGCAACCTTTAAGCCTCTTAATGTTACCAAGTTATCTAGTTAAGCTCATGCACACATGTTTTGAGGTTGGAAGAATTTTCATCTCACCTCAAATATCACTCAACAATTGACACACAAGGTTGATGACTTGGTCATAGAGGTTGTTGGTTTGCACACTCCAAGTGTTCCTAAGGTTGACACCTATAGGACACTTGTCTACTCATTTGTGTCACATTATGGGGCATTTGATTACATAATCCTTTCCTATATAAGAAAAGATTTGTACTCAATGTAATTTGGGTCAACTAAATACAATATTTGTGCAATTTTTATTTCTGCTTGTTCTTAATCTCCTAGCTCTTCCTAATTATTAATATTTGTGACTCGCCATTGTAGATCAACTCCCTTTTTCGGTAGGAGGTGCAAACTCAAAAGCGGTTTGAATGTTGGACTTAGAATGGGTGAATCCAAATGGCGATCTTTGATCTCATGCTGAGAAGGTTGAAATCTAAAACAAATGTTGGGAAAATTCAACTAGAAAACATGTGTCTATCTCATCTAACCAATTTGGATATCAATAATCTTCAGATCCACTTCTAAATAGACCCTCTTCTAGGGTCTAGATGAGAAAAATATGTCTAGTTCAACACACACAATAGAGCCTAGAGAGGTTGGTATTTGTGTCAAAAAGTTCCTACACAACAAGGGTAAACAAGGAAACTCCACCTAGATAGGTAAATGTAAAGTTTTCTTATTAGAGACGATGTAATCTCTAGTCTAGGTTGAGAAGAGAAGAAAAGAATAATGGAAAAACTAGGGGGTATCTTTAAGGATGACTTCAACATGGTTGGATTTAGCAAAATGAAAATAATTTAGTTTTTTACTAAGATTTTGCATAGCATAAAAACTAATCTCTTATGGGGGACCTAGGGATTGGTGCTTTCAAAGGGGAGTCTTCCCTCAAAATATCTTATTAGAGTAAAGTTTTCTAACTAATGACTTGTATTGTTAAATTTAAGAATGAAAAGAGCCACAATAGGTGGTGTATTAATAGACATGCCTTGTGGAACACCTTGGGAACAAACTTCTTAGGCGTCTTGCATGGGGGTGTCAATGTTAAGCACAATTAAACCTTTAGCTCCAATAACAATTGTACAGTGACAAAATTTTTACCTATTATTTAAAGGGTAAGGAAATGTCTATTGGCGTGATAGCCTAAAAGGCATTGCAATAATCGACTTCTCTTTAAAAGAAGCAATATGATGTCAATTTAATTTGTCCAAAATTCTAACAAAACCAAAATTCTTTATTTCCTCACCTACTTTTATTTTGCAAAAAACAATATATATCTTATATTTATATAAATTTTGATTTTAAAGAATCGACTATTTATTATTTTCCTAATATTTTATTTTATTTTTAATATATATAATTTTTTAATAACTTAATTTTTAAATATTACTATAATTTTAAACTTTTAATATTTTTATATTTAAAAAATAAACATTTACTAAAAATTATCTTTTTTTTTCAAAATCACAACATAGTTGCTTCTCTTAGTTAGACAAAGGTTAATCCCTGCGTAATTAAGGTTAGACAAATGAGCTTTTGCATGGTGGAATTTTTTTTAGGCTTTTATTATTGAAAAATTCACCACCAACAATTTACTTCCATGAAAAATTTACCGACCGTCAAGTAAAATTCACCGTTAATTAATTGCATTAATATTTTTAATAAAATCATTTGTTTTGAAATATATATTAAAAACTAATAATACATTCACTATAAATTTTTGGATCGTAAATTTTTGTGACGATAAATTACTTACGGTGAATTTTTCTTCCATAAATTACTGGCGATGAATTTCATATCTCGGGATGTCTTGTAATTACACAGCGCACAAATATGCATAGGAAAGTCTGGTTACTTGTCTTCACTACCCATTTATCCATGCATGCTCATTATCCCCCTCCAATTTATTGTGAAGAAATATTAGAAAAGTACCCCGCTATGGATCAGATCGACACCACTCAATTCAAGAAATTAAACGTCGGTGAATATTCTCAAGCTCGACCGAGCACAGTTGAGTCCTCCCAGCCCAACAAACCGATTCGCAGGTGAGATACATTTTATTTGAATGTTTCCGTCTTTCTCCACCATATGAATCCAACTTTAAACCTCACTCAGTATTTCAATTAACAGTGACCATGGACAGAAGTTTATGGCTCAAGATGTATTTCTCAGTCACAGCGGTAAGCAGAAAAATTTCATAAGACAGCTACACAGAGACCTCACCAGCCACGGCTTGTCCTGCTTTTTTGATCAAGATCGTGAAAGTTTGCCAGTGGGGGAAGATTTTCCCTCTCGTATATTTGAAGCCGCTAAGACATGCAAAGTGGTAGTTTTACTTCTCTCTCTAAGGATTTCCTAGAATCAAAGTGGCCAATGCAGGAACTTTCTGCTTTTGTGGAAGCGAGAGACAGAACGCGTACAAATTCCAATCTAAAAGTTTTACCCTTGTTCTTCCTCATCTCACCAGATGAACTTAAAATCATGAAGGTAGACAACGAAAAGTGGAAACAGTTGAAGATATCCCGGGAAAAGCAAGCCGAATGGCTCCGAGATTTGGAAGCAGTACGGCGAATTAATGGGATAAGTTCCAGGGAAGGTGATGATGAAGTGAAGTTCAGAGATGAAATTGTGAAAGAAATCTGGCACATACTGCCAACACCCTCGCCAAGGTATCCTCTCCGTTGTATGCAAGGACAAGTACGAATGTGTCAGGTGAAAACACCTCACTAACTTCTTTACTTTTATTACGCATTAAGTCCATGTATTTATTATATTTATTGGCTGCAGGAGGTTGCAGATTTCTTCAAATCTGTTTATTCCGACAAAAAAGGAATAAGAATTGCAGGATTATATGGAATACCGGGCCAGGGGAAAACTACACTTGGCAAAGCCTTCTGCAACTTTAAATTGGGGGATTTTGAAGGTAAAATATGCCATCTAGAATTTTCTAGAGGCGATTCGTTCGAAAGAACAAAACTTGCCCTGCACTATCTCACTCGCTGCCCTCAGTTAATTCTCCAGACATTGACAGACCAAGATCAGGTGAGCAATTTCACATATTCTAATTTTGTGTACAGGAAGTTCTTCCTTTCCATATCGAATTCTTTTTACAATTCCAGTGTTACGTAAATCGACTCGTGAACAAGATCTGTATGTATTCTGCATTTTGTAATATAACTTACAGGCACAAGTTGAGTTGTATAGAAGAGTAAAGGGCCAAAGAGTATTGTTGGCTCTCGACAATATAACAGAAGAAAGTATAGATGAAGTGACGTATTATCTTAAAGCAGACTTGGGAGAAAAGAGCTGCATCCTTTTGAGCGCTCGGTGTCTATATTTTCTAGAAAAGCATTTCAAGATAGATAAGCAGTCATGCATGCGCGTCCCGAGCCTTAAAAGGAATGAGGCCATAAGCATATTGTTGGAAAAGACATCTGTACAAGAGTCAACGTTGGGGGCAGAGGACAAAGCTTTTGCTGTAGAGTGTGCAGACAGATGTTCGTTCAAAGAGGTCGGTCGGAGAGGTCGATCATTTCATCCGTTAGCTTTAAAAGCTTTTGGCAACCACCTCTTCAGTAAATACGGCTCGCATTTGTCAAAGTGGGTTTCTGAGATAGAAGGCTGGGTAGACCAATGTGGTTATGGTTTGGATGACTTGTTGGTTGTGCTGGGCAAAGCTTTTGGCAACCTGCGTCCCGAATATCGCACCATATTCATTCTTCTCACCCTATATATGCCACCTAATATGTCTCCCCCCAAAGTTACCGAGTGGCTGGCAATGATTCTCAACAAAGAAATCTTGTTTATTGAGAAAGCAGTGAGTCTAATATTTGCTTTTAAAACTTTTTCGTTTGTGATTTGGAAATTTTACTTGAAAAAACGTTGAACGCTAAATTTATATGTTGTTTCAGGTTGAGAATCTATGTAAGAAGGCTTTTATTGAAGAATATGGATCTAAAATTCTCATACACGACCTATATATTGAATTCGCACAAACCAAAGCAAATGAAATGGTTAGATGGCTGTGGTGGAAAGGCGACCCACCTAGTCCACGTGGGTTAATATCACAACACAATGCAGGATTTGAATTAGCTAAGTTGGAGCAGTGCATGCATCGAAGGCCTTCCCAAATCAACCCCCACGACCTTCAAAATCTGTTGGTGCTTCAGCTTGTAGGTGTGCAGAATATGAGGAAACTTCACTTGGATGGGATGGGCCGTCTCAGAAGTATTATAGTACAAAATTGCAAAGACCTGGCAGCGCTTGAAGGTATGGAAAAATTAGAACAGCTGGCGTGGTTTCAGATAAGCGAAGTAAATCCAATGTTTAAACTTCCCGAGCTAAGCCGCCTCCAAGGTTTACAACATCTTGATATCAATATTGCAGGCAGGCAGGTGCTCAATCAGCTGGGAGATCTTAGCAGTTGTGTTTTCCTGAGAGAGATTACTATTCGTTGTCCATCCCTCTTGCAGTTCCCAAGGTTGAATGGTTTGCCGTATTTGGAGAAAGTGGAATTTATTGTGTGCGATAAAGTGAAGTTGCCCCTCGACTGTAGAGAATGCGTGGAGCTTCAAAGCATTGTCATCGACAGTTGCTCCCAGATGGCTGCCTCACCGCTCCTTGTTGGATGTAAGAAACTATCCAAAATTGTATTGTGGGAATGTGATGCAGTGAAGGCATGTCCAGATATAGATGTGCCAAGTGCTTTAAAGACGCTAGAGTTGTTTGTTTCATCAAAAGCTGCTTCAGCGCCCAAAAGTTTAGAATTTTGTTATGGACTGGAAAATTTTCAACTATGCAATATGAGGAAACTAAAGGAGCTTCCCAGTTTCAGACTTTTATCAAATTTGACTGTGCTGAAACTTGACAAGTGTGGTATAAGGGAGCCACCGGATCTTACATGTTGTGTCCTGCTGGAGGATGTTTATTTTTCCACACTAGAAAATTTACAAAGGTTTCCCAACTTTTCACTACTGAGGAAGTTAAGGAAATTAAGTTTATATAATTGCTGGGGGGTTAAAGATCCTCCTGAGATTAGTGGCTGCCATCACATACAGGTATTCCATCTAGTCTATAACGACAATATGAAAGGACTTCCAAGCATGGGAGAGTCCCCACAATTAGAGGAAATCAAAATGAGTTGGCCTTCTTCTAATGAAATTGATGTCGATAGTTCTGAATTTCATGTGGATCTTCAACCTTATGAGGATCTTCAATCTCGTCTGGAGCACTTTAAAGACGAAAGCTTCTCGACCCTAAGTGATGTAAGCGTGCCGGAAGCATTGAAAGAGTGGCAGTGGTTGAAGGGCAAGAATATATTGGGGAAAAGGTATGTCCGTGGAGGGAAGACCTATTATTCTATCACAGCTCCGTATGAATCAAGAAAAGTAACGGGAGAAACTATTGGAAGCGGAATTTTTGAACACGCTGCATTCAAATTTTCATATATACTTTTAATAACAGTATTGATATATTTGGTGTTAGGAGCTGGGAAGGTTTCGGAGGGAGGTCAAGGCATCAAAAAGTTGATCTCCAGCCCCAAGGAGTTAGACAAGGTTTCTGTGGAGGTCAAAGGCATCAACGACTCATTCTCAAGGGACCTGGTTGTTAGAAATATTTCCGAAGTCTATTTTTACGCTTTCTCCGGGGGTTGCTTTTCGACCACTTGCGGTGGCACGGTGCTCCCGCCTTACTGCAGCCTTCCATCCTCTTGCCTGCGGTTGTGCGGTTTAAACACCACCCTGCGGCCTCAGTCTTTGGTTACCGCGGCCCTGCGGTCTATTCATTTCCACCCCATGGTAGCGCGGTTCCTTTCTGCTTCCGGCTTTACTGCTTGCTACTTCCGTATTGTCTGCGGTGCTGCGGTTCCCTCGTCTTACCGCAGTCCCGCAGCCTTTTGTTCCCTCTTCCACGGTTGTGCGGTCTCACCACATCCCCGTGGCTTCTTCGTCAGCTCCTCGCGGTAGCACAGTAGCTCTCGGCTACACCGCGATACCGCGACTGTTCTTGGTGCCCCTCGCGGTAGAGCTGTTCCCCAAAGTGCCGCAGGTCTGTCTCTCACCATGCACGGTAGCGCGGTTTTTGGCTTCATTTGGCAGTGTTTTAAGTGGTGTTTGAGCTGGCAGTATTCAATTCGAAAGGACATTCTATTAATGCAATTTAGCTCTATATAATGTTGCTGGTCCTAGAAGTGACTCTATGGGGATTTGCATTTGTCTATGTACTAGCCTCACACGCTTTGTGGGTGAAAAAAGGAATTTATATTATTTTATGTTTGTTTTTTCTTGATGTAGTTTTTGATATATATATTTGTATTGCTCAGTTGTTAAAAGTGGGGATATGATAAGAAAAATGGTTCTCAAGAGCAGAGAATGAAATATCAAAAAGTTTGTTGAATACTCAGAAGTGAGATGAATTAAAATTTGCTCAGAAGTAGCAAGATTATAGAAGTGAAGAGCCAAAGCTTTGTATGAAAAAAAAAAAATGTTTGAAGAATTAATATAATATAGAATTTGCTGGGTCTTGTGTGTATGTTTCAATTTCAAAATTTTGGTGTTTAATTTTTGATATAAGTTGTTTTTTTGTTTGTTCATGCCTCTTGTTTTCCAACAAAGTGGTATCAGAGCCGTATGGTGAGTTTTTATCAGTCTAGCAGTTGAGTTTTGTAGTTGGTCAAATAGATGGGTCTACATTACCTCCTAACTCAAGGAGATACATGAGTTGGTTTAGATAAGGAAGTAAACAACCATTGAAGTTGTATGAAGCTATTGTGTAGAACACATTGTATCAGTCGAATGGCCCATGAATAGATTGCTGTTTTTTTTTTTTTTAAAGGTAAGTCTAAGTGTAAAGGAAAAGTTTAAAGAATCTGTGCAAGTCACCCACTTAAATAAGAGTTGGGTCAAGCAGTTTGAGAGAGAGATTTGAAGATGAACAAAAAGACTGTAGTTGTCTTATGAGTTGATTGAAGAGCCATGATTGGTTAGGCTCACTGGGAGTAGAGGTTCATGAGTTTTGTGTTTGAGAAAAGCCATAGAGTGTCTAGGAATTCATCTAGTGTTTCAATCAAGAATAATTGTTGTGTCTGCAAAGTCTCAGAAGCTTGTTTGGGGTTAGGAAATATCAAATTTTTATGATTGGTTGTTGAGAAGAAGGCTGCAGTCCTTCGAGAACAATAGAGGAATGAAGTAAAATGTTTGAAGAAGAATTACTGTGAAGAGTCAGAGGAGCTGTATTTTAAAAATAAAGAGAAGAAGTCACCGTCACAAGAGAAGCTGAGCAGAAGCTTACAAGAAAGAAGAAGTTGTTACAAGGTGGCTTTCAGATTTGTGAAGATAGAAAGTAGTCAATTGTTAAAAAGAAGTTGTGTTGAAGAAGAAGATTGTGCAGGACATCAGTTTTCTGATCAAACGAAGAGTTGCAAACCCAGCTGCTGAATTCCAGTCACGAGATTAAGTGAGGTAAGTTGAAAACTTCTTGTTACAGATGGGGAAAGTAGGAAAAAGGGCTAAAAAGGAAAATGAAAATTTGGCATCTGCAAAAGATGTTTTAGAAGAAGAACTAATTTTGCTTAGAGATGAACTGGATATTGCTAGAAAGAATAATGGGTGTTTTATTGAAAGAATAAAAGAGATATTGAAAGAGAAGTCTATACTGTTAGAAGAAAATAATGATCTTGAGAAAGAATTGAGAAAATTTAAAGCTAGAAATGGAGAGCTAGAAGAAAGGTTGAAATCCTTTGAAGAAATTAAGAAAATAAATAAGGAATTTGAATAGAGAGTAAAACTGTTTGATGAAATAAAGAAAAAGAATGAAGATTTGGAAGAAATCTTGAAAAGGGTAAGAAGAAGAAAATAGTTTACAGCTGAAGGAAATCACAAAACTAAAGGAAGAAAATGATAAACTAGGAGCATGCAATGAATGTGTGAAAACAAAATCTTCAGTTTGTGATGTCTCATGTGACATAGTAGATTTGTGTTCTTCATTTGAAAAATCTGATTTTGTTGAAAATGTTGGTGATAAAAAATGTCAAGATGAACATGATAAAGAATTTGCAAATCTTGCTAGCTGTGATAATGTGTTAGAATCTGCAAAAGATGCTGGTTGTTTAGAAGAGAATGCTGGCTTAAAAATCAGGAAAAGAATGGGTTATACAAGACAAGGTCTAGGCAAACAAGAACAAGGAATGAGACAACCAATTGAGGCTACAATGAGGCCGAAGTATGAAGGTCTTGGATATGTTTCAGGAAAGGGTAATGATGCTACAAGTGCAGGTAAGTTTGTTAGAGAAATAAAGTGTGATGAGTGTTCTCATTGTCATAGGAAAGGACACACCAAGGATAAGTGTGGGATTTACACCCTTGCACAGTTTGTGGTTTGAAAAATCATTGTGAGAAAATGTGTTGGAATAAAGTGTCAAAGAATGAATTTGTTTCAAAATGCATAAAGATGGATTGTGGATGGATTTTTGATTCAGGTTGGCAGAAGCTAATAGGTACGTTTAAAAGACTGTACAAGTGTTCATATGTGAAGATTAATAAGATTTTTGAAAGGAATGAAAGTTCAAAAGTGATGAAAATTTTTATGAGTGAAAATAAATTGCAGTCTAATGAGTCACTTGCAAATAGTGAAGATGAAAATCTAAGTCTAATGTTTTTGAAGAATTGAAGACAAGAAAATACAGTTGCAGTTGAAAAAGCCAAATGAATGGTATCATTATTGTGTGTTGAAAAAAGGTTGACAATTTTGAAGAGTTAAAAAAATTGTTGTAATCACAGAACAAAGATGTGCAAGAAGAAGTCACAAGTGCTTCCAGGCTTGTGTGTTGATTGCCCTATATGCAAGGAGTTATATTCAAGGAGATATAAATATTTAAAGATGTAGCTGAAGCATACCACAACAAAATACAAGTTTGGTACAACAACAACAGTTGTTGAAGAACCAATTAAAGAATAATTCAATGATGTTTTTAAAATAAGGGCATATGAAGTTGTCAAGGAAGATTGTAATAAACTTGATTATGGGTTGAAGAGAAGCCATCACCACATGAATGAGTAAAAGAAGGAAAATTGTTGCCACAGCTGTTAAAAATCACCATCTTGGGTAAAGTTTGAAAGCCACAGTCAATAGTACAAGGAAAGAGTCAGAGCCACAGCTCTCAAATACAATCATCAAAGAGGAGGAAGAGATTGCTAGAATTCAACTACAACTATTGGAGGAAAGTGAAACAGTTTTTGGAGAAAGAAATAACACAATGAAATGCAACAACATTCTATAGGAAAGAATGAAGACAAAAGATGGAACCAATGATAGGATTCCCTAGCACCAGCAGAGTGCCACTATGGGAAGAATTAAGAAAAAATAAAAAATAAGTCATTGAAAGAATCTATTACAGTTAGTTTGTGGTAATATGAAACCACCTCTATGAGGGAATGCAAATGGCAGAAGGTATGAGCAACAACTCAGTTGGTAACAATTAATAATTGATGCATGATGATGTATGTGAGTGAGTTGAAATTAAATGTCTTTAAGTTGCAACAAATGATATAATTGATGACAGTCTAAAAGAGGCTGCAGTCCTCAGATGAAAAAAAATCAGAGACATATATGATTAAAGAAACATATCAAAACAAGGTTTTCTTGACAAATTTGCAAAAGCCAAGGAAAGAGAAAGATCAGAGAAATTCAAGAAAAAGAAATGAATTTAAATCAGCCGCAACTGAACAAGAAGAGTTTGCAGTCAGTCAACAAAAAGAAAGCATGATGAAGAATATTAGAATGATTGTTAAAATGTAAGGAAGTCTGTGATGGAAGAAGGAATGGAATGACAACACAAGGCTGTAGTTGATAAATTTTAAATCAGGGCAACTCAAAAACGAGTTACAGGTGAATGATGACAAGAAGAAAAGGGCATTCAAATTATTGAAAGATAATGAGGAGAAGTTGAAGGATGCCACAGCATTCGAGAATGAATTTGGGATGTGCATTGAAAAATTATTAAAAGAATTTGTTTGGGAATCCCAGAGGCAGAATTTGAAATTAAGGGGGAGTGTTGGAAATAATTCCAACTGTTTTTACCGCATCACTGCGGCTTACTCTTTGACCACTCACGATGGCGCAGTGCTCCCGCCTTCCCGCAACCTTCCATCCTCTTGCTTGCAGTTGTGTGGTTTAACCACCACCCTGCAGCCTCAGTATTTGGTTATCGTGGCCGCATGGTCTATTCATTTCCACCCCGCGGTAGCGTGGTTCCTTTCTACTTCCCGCTTTATCACTTGCTCTTTTCGTACTATTCACGATGGTGCGGTTCCCTCATTTTACCGCGGTCCCATGGCCTTTCGTTCCCTCTTCCATGGTTGTGTGGCCTCACCGCGTCCCCACAACTTCTTCTTCAGCTCCTCGCGGTAGCACGATAGCTCTCGGCTACACCGCAATATTCTGGCTGTTCTTGGTGCCCCTCACGGTAGATTGGTTCCCCACGGTGCCATAGGCCTATCTCTCACCATGCGTGGTAGCGCGGTTTTTGGCTTCGTTTGGTGGTGTTTCAAGTGGTGTTCGAGCTGGCAGTATTCAATTCGAAAGGACATATTAATGTAATTTATCTTTGTTTAATGTTGTTGGTCCTGGAAGTGACTCGATGGGGATTTGCATTTGTCTATGTACTGGCCTCACACGCTTTGTGGGTGAAAAAATGAATTTATATTATTTTATGCTATTTTTTTCTTGATGTAGTTTTTGATATATATATTTGTGTTGCCCAGTTGTTAAAAGTGGGGATATGATAAGAAAAATGGCTCTCAAGAGCAGAGAATGAAATATCAAGAAGTTTGTTGAATACTCAGAAGTGTGATGAATTAAAATTTGCTCAGAAGTAGCAAGATTGTAGAAGCGAAGAGCTGAAGCTCTGTATGACAAAAGAAATATGTTTGAAGAATTAATATAATATAGAATTTGTTGGGTCTTGTGTGTATGTTTCAATTTCAAAATTTCGGTGTTTAATTTTTTATATAAGTTGTTTTTGTTTTGTTCATGCCTCCTGTTTTCCAACACTGGTCATGGATTATCTGGAGATCGAAGGCAGAATTGAAAAGTTGTTCTCCAATGTTTTTGACTTGGGCAGTGAAGGCATGAAAAATTTGATCTCCAAGAACTTAATGTTCAATAGTGTTTATATAGAGGTCAACGTCAAAAATTTGATCTCCAACGACTTCAAGCTGGGTAGTGTTTATGTAGGGGTCTATGGCATCAAATATTTGATCTCCGATGACTGGGACTTGAGGAGCATTTATGCAGCTGTCAAACGCATTAATATTTTTCTCTCCAACAACTTGGAGCTGGGTAGTCTTTATGCAAAGTTCAAAGACATGAAAATGTTGTTTTCCAACTATTTGAAGGGGGGTAGGGATTTTGTGGATGTCAAAAGCAACATAAAAGGTTTCTTCAATCGCATGAAGGTGGGTAGGGATTATAAAGAGTTCAAAGGCATAGGAAGTTCAGATTCCAACCACTTGAAGCTAGTTAGGGCTAAAGTAGAGGTCAAATACATCAAATATTTGGCATCCCTTGAGCTGGGTAGGGTTTTTGTGGAAGTCAAGCCATCCAAAATTGCAAGGTTTTTTGTGGAAGTCCAGGTATTCAAAATTTTACCTCCAGCCATCTAGAGATTTTAACTGATTTTATGGTTGGTATGATAATCATGGCTATAGCATGTAGTCTTGTTATATTTTTATATGATTTATTATTAATAATTAGGGGAGTGATCAATAGTTTGATAGAATCATATTGAAACAATCGTATATGTGGTTCTAGGATTTAGTCTTCCATTATGTTTATATTATATGTTGTAAAGAATTGGGGGAGAGGAGTGAATAGTACAAGGGCGGGGTCTTATTGTTGAAAGAGTACTTGTGATTATAGAATTTATTCTTGCAAGTCCATAATATGTAAATAAACAAATGATCAAATGTTTGTCAAGATGGAACTTTAGATGAACACACAAAAAATTATGAATGTAAATTATAAATATATTCATTAACCAGTGAAATAAATACTTGATTGCTTTATGTAAAATATTATAACTATCTGATATAAGTGCATCATTTATGAAATAAGGTGTTCATCTAAACAAGTATTATTGTTATGTAAAAAATACTATTTTTATGTGTACAATTATTGGGGTAGTAATGTATATGCATTAGTGTACTTCATTTTATATGTTGGTCCTATCACAAATATAAAAGGTGAGCACAATAAATAACTTGCATTTTATCATGAAATGTGGAATTTTTTAAAATAATTTTCAGATAGTTTTACAATAAATAAGTTGTATTTTAAATAATAATGTATTGTTTTAACAATGATAAATAATACTTTTGTGTTCAACTATTGGTCATTTATGTTGGATATAAAGGTTAGAGAAAACAAGATTTATGGTTACCAAAAGATATGGAAATCATTTAGGTTGTATATAAGTTATTTTTTAAATAAGATTAAAAAATATTTTTTTGTTCAACTACTAAGGATTCAATGATTAAGTTTTTGTTGACTCTTTAAAAGAAAAATTAAGAACACTTCTCACTAGACATGCTGATATGACAAGTTATGTGATGAATCATACCTCCAAATCTTTGTTGCAGATAGATAAGATCCTGTTTTACTTTTTTTTTAAAATGTAGATCGTAGGAAATTCCATATAACTGATGCATGGTCATAAATTTATCTGCACTACTATTCACTCTTCTCCCCTATATGTTCTAATTTGTACATGCATAGTTTTAGAAATTATTTTATTCCCATACTGCCCCATTGATGAAGGGCATCTATGTTCCAAGCTTGGCATCATGGTGGTGTGCATCTTTCAATGGATAGTCCGTACTATTATATTCTCATATTATATATGAGAATAAATGGTTTTAAAATATTCATGCAAAGTGCTTACCCTTAACACAAAAACATGTTATCATTCATGTAAGGAGGAATTGGTTTAGATATGTTCTAAGTTGAGTGCTTAGTTCTTGTTGAGGTTTTTTTTTTTCAATAATTTGTTTTGAAGTTTGTGTAGATAAAAATTAATTAAGTTTTTTTTTTTTTCAAATTAATTGATTTCTATTATTTTATCACTCTATTGTAATTTAATTAATGAAATTTAAGTTTTCAATTAAAAAAGAAAGGAAAAATCTTAATCTTTTTTAGTTGTAAAAACAATTTTGAAATGTATTGCTTTGATATATAGTAGCTTCTTTGAAAAGTTCAAAAAGGGAAATGTGAAAAATTTAAAATATAAATTAGAATGTAAATAGAAAATATTATCATCTTTGACTTTAAAATTTTTAAATAAGGGAAAGTACGTTGGTCTAATTTACTAAATTAGGGGGGCATGATCCCATGGTGCATTGGATGAGTGGTGGTGTTTTTGTTGTGGCAACCAAGGTTCAATTCTCTAGAATTGACATGTAGCATTGTTGGTACTGTTGTTGGCATTGGAGAAGAGCCAAAGAGAATACACCCTAGATGAAAAGGAAGCAAGCTAGTGAAAAAGGCCCAGCATTGAATATGCCCCTAATGAAGAGGAAGGAGCTTGCCATTGTACTAGGAATTAGTGTTTGGGGCCCACTCCCTCCCTGGGCTAGTGTGATCGCAGGCTTTGTGCCCCTACTAGGCTACTATGCTCGTGGGAGTGGTGGTTGTTGTGCATCCATGCCAGGATGATGTCCCCATTTGTGGCCTAACTGGTTCAAATCTCTAGTCAAAAGTGCTCAACTCTAGCTAAGAATTATGAATGAAAAAAATTACTAAATTGGGGTCTATCTTCAAAGTGAGGAGAAAGGCGAAAAATAGATTAATTATTCAATAGACAAAAGATGCACTTATACATGTGAAAAATAGTTTTCTAATTGCATAAATAGCAACATGCGCAATGATTTATGTAACAATATAATATATTTTCTAACTACAAACATTTACCCCTCTGATTACATTATTCTTGCAAATGTACCCCTCAAATCTCAAATTTCAATTTATCAAGAGAATCCCCCTTAAGGAAAATATTTAACACAAAAAAATATGCTGATTACAAACACAAATATACATTCTTGAGAATATTTTTCTTTGAAGGAACAAATTTTCAATTAGGTGGAACTCCATCAAGCTACCTCATAACCTTCAGAAGGATGTAGCTCTGAGTTGAATTCCTATTTTCTTGGATTACCACCTCCCTAAACTCTTGAATCATAGATCCCTCGAATTGTTGGATAACAATCCAGGTTGAGCTACACTTATAGAGGTGAATCAAGTTGTCTCATGACCCTCATAAGGGTGTAATTCTTGATCATTGGCTCATGAACTATCTAGACAACAATCCATATTGAGTTCACCAAGTCCTTATCTATATTCGAAAAGAAACTTCACAATATAGAATTCTTTGAATCCATCAGCATAAAAAATGAAAGTAAGAAAACAAAGGAAAAAAATAAAAAACATAAGATTCTCATGGAAAACACCATTCAAAGTGAGAAGCTAACTTGAGATGATGGAAACCTTGCCTCTAATTGTAAAGGCTCAAAGTACTAAAACATTCCTAATACCTTAAAAATAATAATCATCAATGAAAGAATCATCTATATCCTCATCCTAAACATAGGATAAGTTAATTCTATTTTATCTATCTTTGAGTTTTCCTTTAAGAACATCACTAGCTCGACTTATACAAGACCAAGTTGGAAGACACTTTTTTTTATAGTAGAAACATTCAATTTCTCATTTGTTTGTATCTAATTTTTTTTTATTTCTTCATGAAGATGATGCATTTTGTTGTTGAGAATCAACTTCTATATCTTCTGCATTTGTTCACTTTTCTTCCACTAAAAGGGATAAAATCATATCCTCTAAGGATTTAAAGATTATTTGAATTAATGTAAAAAAAATTATTATATTTCCAAGGAAAAGTTTTTAACAAAATAGCTTTAGCTATCATCATCTATTGGATCCTTGACCCTGCTAGCTACCTAGGGAGAGATCTCAAATTACTTATGTGATTTGACATAGTGATCCTTCCTTCCACTTGGAATTTGAATAGTTGAAGTTTTAAGATTTTTTTTGCATTAACTGCTTTTGCTTCTTTCTTTCATTTGTATATACATTTTCCAAGTATGAATATTAAAACTAGAATATTTGTCTAATAGAATCTCCATTTTACAAACTACAAATGAATACCAACCTTCTTACTCTAAACAAAAATCTTCTTCTTATGAATCAAAAATATCAAATCCTTCTGAATTTCATTACCTTAACAAGAAAAATGACCATATGTCCTCAAAACATCATACACAACCACTATTGAAACACCTTTGATCTAGAAAGTTTGGCATCACAAAGAGGAAAAACTCATCACACCACCAAAACAACTACAGGTAGAACTATAGATAGATGGTTACCAAATGACCATCTCACATTAGTGTTGCAACACTCTATGGCTTCATATAGGACTCAAATTCGTAGATTTTTTTTTCTCATTTTTTCTCTCTTTCCTCAAAATTCTTTGTAAAAGGAAATAGAAATCAAAACAATCAAAATTTTATAGGTCATTTATATGCAACAACGCAACTTGAGCTCTAGTTTCTTCTTTATTCTCCTTGCCTCGTTTAAACTTGTGTGGGGCTCATCTAGTCTACATGTATAACTGTCTATGTAAATAATGAAATGGAATGTGAAATAGAAACACAATGAACATATTTTTCTGATGATCGATTTCCAAATCTATAACACATACATAAAATTTATTGACCTTGATCATCATTCAAACAAATTTGATTATTGTTGACAAATCATGCATGCACACCTCCAAGCTAATACACTCCAATATCATGCACAAATTTAATTTTAGATTATTGTTTTTACCATCATGTTGCATTTTGACTATGGTTCCATGCACACCTCTTGATTTAGTGGTGGTGTAGATAGCTAGTAGTAGTTATAGTTTGCTTTGGTTTACTCTTTTTTTTAAAGTCTTCATGTTGGGAAAATAATGCATGCTTAGTTTAAACATGTTTTAGTTCCTTTTTAGATGCTACAAAATCTACTTTTTTTTATTATTCATATAAGCTTTGATAAAGTTGTTTTGTAACAATTATATAAACAAGAAAATAAAAATTTCTTTTTTTGTCTAAGAAAAAATATTTTGTATGGCTTTCATGAATGTTTAATAGATTGGTTGTTGCGATAATTATTTATAATTTTGCTGTCATAATTTTCCATTGTTATTTTTTTTAATCAGTTGATTCAAGAATAAGTTTGTTCCACATATTCTTCATTTGGTATCAGAGTCAGGTTACTTTTTTGGTAATCATGTTAGGTTTGAACTCATTGCCAATTCCTGAATTCAAAGGAAGTGACTATGAATATTGTTGCATCAAGATGATGACCTTTTTGATATGGAATGATTTGTGAGAGATTGTAGAAATGGATTATGAAGAGCCAAAAGATTGGATTACTCTTACAACCAATGATAAAACTACCAAGAAGGAGGCTAAAAATAATAATTCTAAAGCCTTATTTCATATTCAAATAGCTCTTGATAAGAGCTTATTTTCAAGGATTGCAAGTGCAAAGTCACTTGCAGATGTCTAGAAGACTCTATAGGAAGCTTGCTAAGGTAGTGATTAGGTCAACATTGTCAAGTTGTAGATTTTGAAGAGAAAATTTGAAAATTTGATTATGCAATAAAATGAGAAAGTAAGTGATTATTGCATAAGAGTCAATGATGTCAATAAAATGAACACTCTTGGAGAAATAGTAAGCAATGAGGTTGTAATCAATTTTTTTTTTAGGTCTCTAACATCAAGGTGGAACCATGTTGTTATAATCATTGAACAAAGCAAGGATTTGTCTACCCTTGAGTTTGATCATCTAGTTGGATCTCTAAAGTCTCATGAAGAAAGATTGAGAGATTCATTTCACCAAAGTGGTAAGAAATATTTTTCCTCTAAATTGAAAAATTACAAAGAATGAAGATGCCAGTAATAGCAATCAGGGTCAAGGAAGAGGTCAAAACCAGAATTCCTCAAGAGGAAATAGAGGAAGAGGTGGTTCAAGAGGAAGAGGTAGAGGCAAATTTGATAAGAGAAATATCCAGTGTTACCATTGTAATAGGTATGGCCACTTTGAAAGAGAGTATAGATTAAAAGAAGGTAATAATGATAAAAGTGTTCATTATGCTCAAGAGGGTGATGAGGCTCAGGTCCAAATAATTTAATTTTATCTTACATAGGACAAAGCTAAAAATGTTACTAAAGATGTTTGGTATTTAGATTTGGGATGTTCTAACCACATTTTAGGGAATGAGAAGATTTTTTCTCTAATGGATGAAAGCTTCAAATCCAAGATCAAGCTTGGTGATGATAAATAATTGGAGGTTGTTACAAAAGGAGCTATGGAAGTTCCTAATAAAGAAGGTATGAAAAGTTTTAAAGTCTAATTTTATTACACTCCACAATTAAACCATAATCTATTGAGTGTTGGGAAACTATCTGAGAAAAATTGTAAAGTGGCATTTGAAAATCAACAATGCATATTTATGATAAGAATTAAGGAAATAGGGAGGTTACAGTTGTGCCTATGTCAAAGAATAAGATGTTCCCATTGACGTTTGGAGAACATAGTGGTAATCTTGCTAATATGGCATATGACAATAACACATGGTTGTGGGATCTTAGGTACGGCTATTTAAATTTCAATTGTTTGAAGATTCTAACATCAAAAGAATTATTTTATAGTTTTCCTAAGATTGAAGAACATAAACAAGTGTGTGAAGGATGTGCTAAAGGAAAACATGCAAGAGAGAAATCTCCAAAATCCAATACATGGAGGGCCCATTATCCACTTCAATTAGTTCATTCAGACATTTATGGTCCTATGCAGACAAAGAGATTGGGTAAGTCATCGTATTTCATTACTTTTATTGATGATTACTCATTACAGTGTTGGGTTTATTTTTTGAAGACCAAGATGAAGTCCTTGAGACGTTTAAGAGGTTTAGAGCCCTTGTGGAAAATGAAAAAAGGTGTAGTATTGAATGCTTAAGGATTGATTGTGGAGAAGAATTGTGTTCAAAATATTTCTAGAATCATTGTGATATGTATGGCATCAAAAGCCAACTCACCACTTCTTACACACCTCAACAAAATGGAGTAGCTGAAAGGGAAAACCATACAATGGTAAAAATGGCAAGAAGTATGCTATAACCCAAGGTACTAAGAAATTTGTTTGGGTTCATGTAGTTGCTACAACAACATGCATTCTCAATCTGAGGAGTCCCACCAGTGCACTTGATATGCCGACTCCATACAAATCTTGGTATCAGAAAAAGCTTACTGTCAAGCATTTCAAAGTTTTTGAGTGTTTAGCATGTGTTCACATGTTGTTGAATAAAAGAGGAAAAAGTTAGATCCAATAAGCCAATCATGTATTTTCATTGGATATTGTGAGAAAATTAAGGCTTACAGGTATAGTGTAGAAAAATGTATCCCTTTACATTTTCACACTTAATTTGGGAATGATTAACACTAAATGGACCCAGTGTTGCCTTGATTTAGTGTTGTAATGTGTTTTCCACATTCACATTGGATTTAGGGCCCTTTAAGCTAAATAGACCCAATTTTGCCTTAATTTAATGTTGTAAAGTGTATTTATTTACATCTTCACATTGAGTTTTGGGCCCTCTTAAATTTATGGCCTTCATATCATCATTAATAGGCCCCTAAGACACTTTATTATGCATATCAATGCTTATTTCAATTAGAATCCTGACATAAGCATCAAATAAACTTAATTTTCCAACTCCCTGACATTTTATCAAGCTAAAAAGGCCTGGTTGGACCCATATGCCACCTTGGGCATATGAGTCCCATCCAAATGGGACCTATATGCCACAAGTGGAGTATGAGTCCTATTTAGCCCTTTTTTAGGGTTTTCAGTGGGAAATCAGGGTTTTGAATTCAAATTTCATGAATGTTGACATTTGGAATCTAGTAAATGGTAAGTTGGATGGATTTCCTATATAAACAAGGTTTCAAATAATTATTTCAACTAAGCCTTCATGATATCAACCTAAAATATCAAGAGTTAAGCATTCCATGATGTCACAAGAGCATCATAAAGCATTCAAGAGCATTTATAAGGCATTCAAGGGAATATTTCTTCATCATTTGTTGCAACAATTCAAGATCCATCATCATGTAAAAGTCATTAGGCATCAAAAATGTTGTTGAGCCAGTGTTGTGAAGTAGCATTCAAGATCTAAGATTAAGCATTGTTCTACCTCTATTCAAGATCAAGATCTACATTCTACATGGCCACATCATGTTAGATTTTTGATTTACATCTCAAGACATCATCCAAGCTATCATTGTTCATGTTCCATGTTCATATTTCATTGTTTCATAACAAGGTTTAATTACTTAAATGGGGTTTGACCAGGGTAAACCCCTATTTCCTTACAAATCAACAAGGTTTTCTCTCTACATGTGTGATTTCAGATCTAGGTTTCTTGGAGCTTGAAGGATCTTTGAAGATTAAGATACAAGATTGGTGAAAGTTGTTTGAGTTATTACAAGGTTGCTATCTTCACAGAAAGTCACCTACAGGTTGCAAATTAGGGTTTTTGACCTAGGAACAGAGATTGGAAGGAAGAGTAGAGATAGGAGAGAAGATTCAAGTCTTGACCCTCTAAAAAAGTAAAGTGGGACTGGTACGCCACTTGTGGCGTATGAGTCCCAGTCTAACACATTTTCTAGATTTTAGTGAATTTAGATCAACCACTGTGAGATTCCTTTTTCAGCACAGAAACCCTAACATGGGACTAAATCACCCACACTAGTGTATGAGTCCTAGTGGGCATCAAACAATAGGTTTTTAGGGTTTTGGATCTTGTTTTGACCTCATCACTTTCCAAGGTGCACCTCAGTAATTTCTTAGTCTTTTATTTTGCATTTCAGTTTCATTTCCTAGGTCATTTAGTTAGGTTTTTCATGGTACTTTGCATGTTACATTGATTTCTTGTCTTTCCAAGCCCTAGCTTGGTGGTGAACCCCTCTTTATTCTCTAATAAAACCCTAGGACATCCCTATTGTAGATATCTTCTGCCATTCTATCATTGGATCTGAGATCTTTAAGGTTTCCTTGAATGAAACTTGAAGGAAAAAGGTCTAGGTTCCTATATCAAACACCTAGTTTGTGTTCCACCTCCCAAAAGGTGGAACGCCTATTTTCTTCATTTCATTAGGTTCTATAATCCTCACCCATAGCATTTTTATCTCTAGAGATTTGATTTTTGATGAAGGGGTAGTTTATGGTCATGAAAAAGGCCATGTTAAGATGTCAAAAACTATTTTGAATAATGGTAATTATTGAATATTGAACCACCAAAAAGATATGAAAATAAGGGAAAGAGGATTACCTTACTAGGCCCCTAGGGTTTTTCACCTAAGAAGCACTTGGTTTAGGAATGACACTCTTTCACCTTAGTGCTATGCTTTTGGGTGTTCATTCAAAGGATGGAGGATTTGGAGGTTTGTGAGGTGTGTGTGAAAGTGCCTAAATGAACTAATCTAAGTGTTGGAAATAGATAAAAGAAACTAAATGCCAATGTGAAATCTAAGAAAATGAACTAATCTAGAAAACACATAATGATATACAAATAACCTAAGAAATGTACATTAAAATAAAACAACAAGCAGGAGATGAAAGGGGGGTGCACCTAGAATGTTGTAGGGGATGGAAATGCTGTTGTATTTGCTATCAAAGCTTAAAGGGACACTTGTGCCAATCTGGGCGACCTAGTCCCAGATTCCCAAAAAATGGTTTGAAGCTTGTTTCTACCAAATGGGTGCCCAGAAACGCCAAAATCCCAAAAAGGCCTATCCAAAGGTACTAGGTCACCATTCTTGGCGACTTAGTCCTCTTCAAGATTTTTGGAATTTTCGAAGGGGAAATGAAAGCCCTAGGTTTGCACCCTGGTTCTTAACAATTGTCCACTTCTAAAACTCTGATATTCATGCCTGAGAGTGACTTTTGGTGGATGATTTGACCTTGCATGCAATTGGTGGTCTTCAAGAAGTCTTCAAATCCTTCAATGATCTTCAATGTACCAAAATCTACAAACACACAAGGAGAGAAAGAAAAAACTATTGATAGTTAGGGATTAGGGGTTTGCCTTGGTCAAACCCCTTTTAGGTAACTAAACCAAAATGAAATAGAAACGTAAAGCATGAATATAAAACAATGAAATAATGGAGTGAGTTACCTTTTCTTGATGAGAGATCTTGTGTTGTTGCAACAATCAACACTTGAATGCTTCAGAAATGATGTCTTGTTGACTTGGAAGGTGAAACCCTAGCTTGCTTGAGAAGGAGTGGATGAGAGGTGAGAAGAGTGTAAGTTGAGAAGAATGAATGGTGCATAATGAAAAATTAGGTTTTTGAGCCTTATTTATACAAGTTATGCCCTAATTTTCCTAAAATAATACCATACAAGCCGGCCTTAGGGTTTTAGAGACCAAAATCTCGAAGGAAATTAACTTAAAGTTGAAATTTATGCCACACGGGACTAGGTTGCCCAAGGTGGTGACCTAGTCCACCTGGGAAAATTACATTAATTTTCAAGGATTAAAGTATTATTATTTATGTTTGTCAGAATTGTCTCATGAAAACTCACTAAGATAGGACCTATAATAGTAAATTAAGGGATCATTTTGGTATAATAATGTATTGATTAAGTGATGAAAAGCCTAGGAGAGTGTGAAAATGTTTTACAACACCTTACAACACTTCGGCACAAGGCTTGGAAATATGTGAGAGGCTAAAAAGGGTCCAAAATCCATAGGCAAAGGTCCAAATGAGCGAAAAGTGTCAAAGTCCTGACTTTTTGGTGACACATTTAGCCCCCACTTTAGTGAGAGGATGAACTTGCTTCAAACTCACACTAAAGTAGCCTAATGGAGATGGTGAAGAATGAAAAAGAAGAAGAACGAGAAAGACGAAGAAGGAGATGGTCAAGCCCCCAAGGATTTGAGATTCTAAGTCAACTTGACATCAATGCAAAAGACATTCAAAGGTGAATGCATTACAGAAAAATGAGATACGTGATCATGCAATGACAAGGATTGGTATGAAGAGAAAGGGTGAAAAATATGTGCTCACTTTGGGGCCACAGAACATTAGGTCATATATGGGGTGAGAAGTCCCAAAAGGTGAGAAACATACACACGCTTGGTATGTACTCACAAAGGTGGCTATGGGGAAAGTCGTGCCACTTGTTGGGCTTCCCACTTAACCATACCAAAGTTATAGCTCATGATAACTTTGATAAGGTGCCACAAAAGAAAGATGATGTTTTGAAATGATTTTGTTCAAAGAGATGGGTATGTGCAGGATCATCATGGAAAAAACAAGTCCTTAAGTGGCAATAAAAATATAGAAAATCAGAGTTAGACAACTTGACGTAAAAAATTGAATAAGTTATCTATATTATTTAAAAAAAATGTTAAAATAGAATCTGTAGCAAATTGAATGTAGTTTCTAAAATACTAGACCTTTATTTAAAAAAATAAAATCTATTTGGTGAAAATTTGAAATTTCAATGCAGTATTATTTAAATTTCAGGGTAAAAATAAGAAGTAGGTGTCTGTCTGACCACCCTAACCACAATAAAATGATAATATTTTTTTATAAGATTTTAGATATAAGTAGAGGACTCATGTCCCAATGTGATGCATATTTTTTTATAATTTTTTCCAAGTAAATTATTAATTATTAATTTTTTATTACAAATTTTAAAAAATATAAAATCTCGTCTGTCTAACCACCTTAACTTGGTCAAAAATTCATGAAATTCATTTTCTTTTTTTTTTAATCCTATAGTATGTGAAGCATAGAATGTGACGCATATTTCAGATTTAAAAAATGTGATACCGTTTGAAAGTTATAGATGTTTTTCAATTAGCTTATCAATCAGGACTTTATTAGTAATTCTAATAGAAAATGAATAATAATAATTTATTAAATTCAAAGTAAAGCATAATTTATATTGGTGGAAGCTGAGAATCTCCTCTAAAAACCCTTTTCGTTTCATCAATTTTGGGTTAAAAAAAAGTCATCAGCCACATGGGCCATCAAATGGCTTACATATCGCCACTTTTTGGTCCATCATGATCCTGCACATACCCAGATGTTTCTTTTGTTCATGCGATGTATCATCCTAAGGAAAATTATACGTAATGTCACCAAGAGAGGAAAAGTGCAAGTGTACTCATCTTGTATGCAAGAGAGGCAAGGGTTCATCTTGTATGCAAAAGAGGAAAAAATGCAGATGTCTCAATCTTGAACAACATTGTGTGAAATGTTTTCAAGAAAAGGAATCGAAAGAAAAAAGGAAGATCGCACGATGAAATTTGAGTGGTGATGTATGCCCCCACTTTAAAGGAATTTCTACACACCATTCTATGAGAAATTTCTTTAAAATAGAAGGGGAGGAGGACATGAGAGCTTGTTCAGAAAGACCTAGGCTGAGTCATATGGTTTTAAAAATCTGCACCATGAGAAGGGGAGTATGTAACATGTAATTCAACTTAAGACATGTCATCCACATCCCAAGCTTGCTCTTATATGTTCATGAAATATTAACGACAAGTCAAGAGAGACAACAACAAGTGACATACGAGGGAAGAAGGCTAACGGACCTCTTGCCCCCACTTAGTGCAGGACAAGAGTGAGACGAAAGGATTGATGGAATGCAAGGGTGAGGGAAAATTTGTAGCAGTGAGAGGAATGAGGTGCCCCATAGAAAGGACACCATAATCCTTAAGATGTTGGATTTTACAACTCAAGGCCTTACACTGATTAGCGGAGTGACCATGAAATCGGTGGTAGGCACAAAAGAAATGTTTGTTGAAACATTCTTTTGAGTTCTAGGAGGGAGGGAGATCAAGTGATCTTGGAGGAGTCTCAACAAGATACCCTCTTGATCGAGGGTAGAAGGTGTTCCTTTGGTTGGAAACAAGGAAGGATCTTGCTTAGTATGGGATGTCATACCTACACAAGGCACTATGGATTGTGAGATTTTGTACACTCGTTTGGAGGAGTGTGTAAAATATGAATCAAGAGGAGGTTGCATGATGAAATTTCCTTTAAGCAAAGAGTCCTTTGTTGGTGTCAAAGGGTCACCTGTGGAGGTTGGGTTAGAAGGGAAACCCGATGAGGAATAAAGTTGGTGTTGGAGGAAGGTTTGATGATTTCAATGAAAGGGAAAAATCCAAGACCATGGTTGGATATTTATGTAATAGGCTCGATAGGGTTGTAAATACCTTGTTCGTTAGCACCACAACCTTTGCCACTATAGCCAAATTGCTTCATGATCTCATAACCTTTTCCATAAAGCTTTTTCATCTTTTTTGGATCGGGTGAGGGTTCGTTGTTTGCATTGGTGGCTAGAGTAGTTGAGGGGGATGCTATCGAAGGATCAATTGAGTCTTTTGTTAACAAGATTGTGTGTCCCTTTGGAGAGTCTTTGTTGTTGGTCTCAGTTTCTACTAGTAAAGGAGGGGAGAAGTCTAGGGAACCCAAAAAATCATCTAAGGACTTTGGGTGTATAGGTTCCACAAGTGGGGTGGGTGTAGTGGTGAAGGGTTTGTATTTGTTTTGTTCAAGGTGTAGGACACTGTAAGGTCTGGGATCAGTTTCAAGTGTGTACACTTTGTTGTTGTAGATGTAATTCATATTTTGATGAAATGTGGAAGGCAAGCCATTCATTGGATGGATCCATGGCCTACCTAAGATGAGGTTAGATGAAACATCGTTAGGCATAACATGGACCGATGTGTTTAATGTGGCCACTCCAACTGTAAGAGGCAAAGTGATCACACCAAGTGACTTTTGTTTGATATTGTCAAATCTAGTGACGGATGAGGAAGGTTGGATGGCTGATCTACCGATATGGAGCCTATCTAAGAGATTAACACTACACATATTGACAGCAGAGCCATTATCAACAAGGGTTTGGTTGATCCCTATGATTTTGTATCGATATATGATCATGAAGGAGTCAAATTTCTTTTGCAGTTCCAAAGGAGGGAGCTCACTTTGGTGAAAAATAATGTTAGCATTCAAGCCTTGAATCATAACTGCAATGTCATTTGTTTGCACATTAGAAGGGATAGGAATTTTTTGTAAGGCTTCCTGCATCATGTTGTGATAGTGAGGGGAGGCTTGAATAAGGTCCCATAAAGATATTTTTGTGGGAGCATTCCTTAATTGGTCAACAAGGTCATACTTCGTAAGAAAGGAATTTAAGCGAGGGGTAGTAGGTAAGATGGGAGGGTGGAAGGTAAAGGAGTGGAGGTTGATGGTTGGCAATGTGGGGTGTTGCGAGTGTAATGTGTATGAGCAATGGTATTATGACTCAATTTCTCTAACACATTAGGCTTAGGTGGGGAGAGAGTGAATTCAGGTTTAGAAGGTGGAGAAAGGATGAGTTGAGGTTGAATAATATTAACCTCCCCTTTCGAAGGAGAGTCAATTTTATCCATGGTTTGCATCATGATATCCTCCCTAGGAGGAAAGAGTTTAGAATAAATACAACCCTCATGTTCTTGAAATTCAAGGATTGGTTCTTCTAAAAGGACTTCATCACTAGTAGAGGTATGATCAATGATGGGATAGGGAGGAGAGGGATGGGTAAGAGGGGAGTCGATTTGACTGTCTAGGATCTCATTCTCTTGTTCCATACCATCCACCCTAGTAGGAGAGCATGGAATAGGTTCATCACATGCTTCATCACAAGGGAGGGAGGCATCAAGAGAAGATCCACTATGATTGTCAAATAGATTGTCCCAAAGGCTAGGAGCATTAGGGAAAGGAGGGTCAATAGTTTCATGAATCGTACTAGGGGTATCTTCTAACACCAAACTATCCTCATTGCATCGAGGAGGGATGTTAGGAGATGAGAAAGTTTGAGGGTCATGGGTATGGTTAGAGAGACTATGTAAGGCGATGTTTAGAAATGTGTTTATGATTCCATAATGTTGTTTAATGGTTGGAAAAGGGGGATGAGGAGAGGGACAATCAAGACCCTCAATGCTTGTGTCTTTTGTCACAAAAATACCTTTGTCACTAATAGGAGAGGTATAGGGAGAAGCACAAGTGTGATTGTAATGATAATAATATTCTTATTGTAAGTTTGTATGTTGATGATTTGTTGTATATAGGTAGCAATTCTAAGATGAAGGATGAATTCAAAGTTTCCATGATGAATGAATTTGAGATGAAAGATTTAGGAATCATGAAATATTTTCTAGGAATGGAGGTTTATCAAAGTGAGAATGAAATTTCTATTTGTCAAACAAAGTATTCCAAAGATATGTTGAAGAAATTTGATATTCTTGATTGTAAACTAGTCTCCATTCCAGTTGCTCATGGAGTTGTATTGTATAGAGATGATGGTGCTGAAATAGCTGATGAGACAGCTTATAAGAGTATTGTTGGAAATTTGATGTTCCTAACTCACACAAGACTTGATATTTCTTATTCAATTTTACTTGTTTCAAGGTACATGATAGAGCCATCTAAAATACATATGAAGGCAACCAATTTTTTTTTGAGGTATATGTGGGAGCCACTCTGATTTTTTGTATTCATTAAGTTACACTTATAAAAGGTTCAATCTTGTTGGTTTTAGTAATTATGATTGGGGAGGTAGTTTGGATGACCGAAATTCTACATCTGGTGATTTCTTTTCTTTTGGTTCTGGTTTGATTATTTGGAGCTCAAAGAAGCAAAGTATAGTTTCCCTTTCTTCTACAAAAGCAGAGTATGTTGCAATCACCTCGATGGGTACACAAACACTATGACTTAGAAAAATTCTTGAAGAAATTGGAGAGATACAAATTTAGCCTAGAGTGGTTTTTTATCATAACATTAGTGCAATAAATTGGCCAAGAATCCAATACACTGTAGCAAGACAATTTTTTTTGATTTAAAGCATCATTTTATCAAAGATTTGGTGTTAAAGAAGGTAGTAGAATTCAAATACATCAACACTAAAGAACAGTTATGAGATGTCTTCACTAACGAATTTGTGAAGGATCAATTTTGGATACTCCAAGATCATATTGTGAGCCCTCTTAGCATCAAGGGGGAGTATGTTGAAAAATGATGCATGCAAACTCACCTTAACTACCATGCACACCACCATGCTAATCAAGTCCAATATCACACACAAATTTAGTTTGAGATTAAATATATTGTTTTTACCACCATGTTTCATGTTGACTTTGGTTCCATGCATAGGTACTCTTGATTTAGCAGTGGTTTAGAAAACTAGTAATATTTATAGTTTTATTTGGTTTACTCTTAGTTTTACTAGTCTTAATGTTGGGTGAATAATGCATGATAGATGCATGAAACATACATTTTTGGTTCCTTTCTAGATGCTTTGAACTCTACCTTTTATCATTATTTATATAAGCTTTGATAAAGATGTTCTGTAATAGTTATGCAAACAAAAAATATCGAATTAATTTTTTGGTCAGTAGAAATATTTTGTATGGCTTTCATAACTGTTCAATAGATTGGCTACTATTGTAAATAGACAATTTTCTATTCTTATTTTCTTTAACTAGATGATCTAGGAATAAATCTATCTTTCAAATTCTTCATTTAAAATGTAATTTTTTTTTTATCCTTTTCATGTTTGCTACACCTCACCCAAGACACCGACCATGGAGAAGATACCTGAACCTTGCCTTATTTTGGGGCCCATAGTTGTAATGCTATTTTAGATAATGAAAATTGTCTCGAGCATGCAAGCAACATTTTATCATTAATTTTCCTTCTTCCTAGTATTATTAAATAAATATCAATTTTATTTAAATTACGCCACTAATTATCCTTTATTTCCCTCTCTAATTAAATAAATTATTATTTATTTAATTCTTTATTTCCATTTTCCTCGATAATTAAATAATTATTTTAATTATTTAATTATTCATTTTCCTTTTCTCTCCATAATTAAATAAAATCTTATTTATTTAGTTATTTATCACTTTCTTTTCTCCACAATTAAATAATTATTTTTAATTATTTAATTATTCATTTTCCCTCCTTTAAATTAAATAATTGCTATCATTATTTAATTTGAATCTTCTTAGCCAAGCCCTAAATCTCAACTAATTTCTTGATTTTTGGTCCATCCTTCTCATCCTTATCTATTTTATTCTAAATGAATCTCATCCATTGATCATGATACCTCATCATTGAATCCCAACTCTTCATTTGAATTGTGATTTCTATAAAAGCAAGTCATCATCCTATTTCAAGGTTAATTACAATCTTCGATATTTTGCTTCTCCTATCATTCATTTGGAAGATCCACAATCTTCAATATTTTTCTTTCTCATATTGATCATCTTAAACAACCACAATCTTCAATATTTTGCTATCATCATCTTGAGATCTAGATCTACCTTGCATCAACATCAAGCTCATTGAGTACATTGCATACTACAAATATAGGAAAAAACAAAGACAAATGGTGACTTATAGCAATGGAGATGAATCAACTATGGCATAAAGATTGAGTATTATTGCATTATTATTATGATTTCTATTGTCATTTGTGCTTCATTCTCAGATTAGGGTGTTCATAGCTTGAATTAGATAGTTTTTTCGTTGCTATTATAGATTCATGACTTTCCCTAAATTCTTACTCGATCTACATTTAGTGAACCCAACGTGAATCAAACATCCTTATTATATCTTTATTTTTATGAGGTTTTCTAACCTTATCTTGCTATTTTGTTAAAAATAAATCAAGACTAACCTTGTGCAGATTAGGTTGAAGACAAAACCCTAGGATTTTCCAAATATTTCATCATATCTTTTAAATGGCTACAATTTTTTTTCTGATTTTTCTACTGTAGGTCAAGGATCATATCAGGAGCCTACATTTAAAAAATTAGATTCAAGTCAACATTTTTGAGTGAGTTCTTTGATGGCTCAGCCAAACCCAACCTAGTTTAGGAAGGTGGGGGTGGGGTTATTTGTGACCACAAGGGGAAGTTAATTCTGGCTTACATGGTGAACTTGGGCTTTTAATTGTCTAGTTTTTTTGAGGTGGTGGTTGGCTTCTGTGACATACAAATTTCCACACAAGCAGGGCTCTCAAATTTGGTCATCAAATGGGACTCTAAAAATATGGCTCTCATTTTGACAAGGAAAAGCCTTGTCCTTCTGGACCCTCTAGGACCCTATGGCCTTGGCTCACAATCTCATGATTGCCCTTGAGAATTGCAGTGTTAATCATGTGTATAAGAGAGGCAATCAAATTGCCGATGCATTTGAAAATCTTGGAGCTTTTACTCCAAATTTAGGGTATGTGCAGGATCATGATGGGCCAAAAAGTGGTGATATGTAAGTGATTTGATGGTCCATATGACTGATGACTTTTTTTTTACCCAAAATTGATGAAACGAAAAAGGGTTTTTAAAGGAGATTCTCAGCTTTCCACCAATATAAATTATGCTTTAATTTGAATTTAATGAATAATTATTAATTATTTTCTATTTGAATTACGACTATAGTCTTGATTGATAGGTTGATTGAAAAACATCTATAGCTTTCAAACGGTGTCACATTTTTTGAATCTGAAACATGTTTCACATTCTATGCTTTGCATACTATAGGATTAAAATAAATGAATTTCATTCAAAGTTTTGACCAAGTTAAGATGGTCAGACATACGAGTTAATATATTTTTTAAAAGTTGTAATTAAAGATTCATAATTAATTATTTACTTGGAAAAAAATCCAAAAAATATGCATCACATCAGGACATGAGTCCTCTACTTATATCTGAAATATTATCATTTTATTTTGGTTAGGGTGGTCAGATGACACCTACTTCTTATTTTTTGATGAAATTTAAGTGCTACTGCATTGAAATTTCAAAATTTCACTAAATAGATTTAAAAAAAATAAAAATAAACCTAGTAGCTTAGAAACTACATTTAATTTGCTACAGATTCTATTCTTGCAAATTTTTGAAATAATATAGATAACTTATTCAAATTTTCACGTCAAGTTTCCTAACTTTGATTTTCTGAATTTTCATCGCCACTTAAGGGCCTCTTTTTTCCATGATGATCCTGCACTTACCCTTTAGTTATATGTGATAATATCCACCATATCCCAAGTCAAGTGCTCAAATTAATTCAACATGATGCCAAAGTACTATCCAAATGAGATCGATTTGGATACAATTCCAACTCTTACTAATAGTTGCCATGCTCTTCAATTATGGCAACTCAAGCCCACTAATCAATATTTTCATATTTACACTCACTAGAAGTTCTAGTTTTTGTATAGCTATTTCTATAGTTGGTGTTACCTTGCTTTGAATTTTGTGTTCTTAGCTATGGGGGGTGACTTGGTTCAAGATGAACCTACCAACTATGATGGATGGAAGCAAGACAAGGAGGTTTGGGCAATTCTAGAATGGGGCATGCTGGCTTCGTTTGTGGAGGGGATGTGGGGGCATGACCCCAAAATTTATTTGGAGATTGCTTATTCTTGGGTAAATGGAACTATTATTGTTGAAGAGGTCTCCTTCATGGTGAATCTTAAGCTCATTTTGGAGGTGATGGGGCTCTCTTTGGAAGGAATTTTCATTCCTCATAAGTTGAAATACCTTTACTAGGAAGATATGAAACATTTTTTGAAAGAGGGTGAGCAGGTGAATAGATTGCAGAATGGCTTTAACTGCATGAAATTTCTTGGTGTCTAGAGAAAAATTACTAAAGTCTTGATCAGGTATGTCATGCTGGAAGGTTGTTTCCGCTGCTTCCACACTCATATTTTCCCTATGCTTAATCATCTTAGGTATAATGTCAATATGAATTTCCCCTTTTGGCTTCTGTCCTTGCTTGAGAAAATTATTAGAAGTGTTCAGGATAAATGCAAGAAATTACCCATCCACCAAGGCCTTATTTATCATCTCTGCAAGTTTCATTTTGTGTTTCTTCCCTCCTCTACCTCTGTTTAAAAGAACACACTGATTATTCATGACCCCGCCAATTCTTCTATGAACCCCAACCCCTCTATTACTCTCGACGAAACTCCTCCTACCATTTACTGTAGCACCTAGGCCCCGCAAAAAGCCCCTATAAATAAAAAAAACCCCTCGACCCCATCCAATGCACCCCTTTGTTGGAACCCACACCTAATTCTAATTCTACATTAGGGTAGTCTACCAACTCTAATGATGAATCATGGAACCCCACCCTGACCAACTCTCCTTTGCACTCTTATGCTCATGCAAATATCTTTGATATTCCCAACACCCCCTATTTCTAACCCTAACCCTCAAAATTCTCCCAACCTGTGCATCAATCTGGAGGAAATCATAACTAAACCTAGGTCAATTTGTGTTCCTACTAACCCCCTGGGTAAAAAATCAATGGGTAAAAAGATCAATGAAATTTTGGAGACAATCAACATCCATAAGGAAATCATGAAGTGGCTTTTGGGCCAATTGATCATGGCTGAAGAAAGAATACAATTTATGGAGATCAAGGTTCTCGAGTAGCAGGTCTCGTGGTTGGGAGAGGTGGAGAACAAGGATCACTGGGACATGATTTCCTCCTTGGCCAAGTTGTTCAAGAAGTGGGAAAGGCTGGAAAAGGAGCTAGAAGACTTACATGCCATTGTTGCTATTGAGGAAGAGAAAAATAATTTATTGAGTGAGATTGATGCTATCCATCAGAACTAGAAGAAAACCATGCAATTCCTCAAGGTCATCACCAATTATAGTAAAGAAATCGTGAAAAAAACTACCCTCACCCTTTAGGTTTCTTAGGATGAATTAAGGAAGTACTAGGGAAGCGAGTTGTAGATGCTCGAGAGGATGGTCATAAGTAGAAGAAGAAGGGTAAAATGGTGGATACCTCATCTCATGATGTCATGGGGGATACTTATGCCATTCAATAGAGGCCTGTGACTTTTGAAAAGAAGATCCAATTCTTGTCTCAGGAATGGAATGTGATCGCTGGTCTCAAGTTGTTGAGAGACCTGTAGGTGTTCTGTTCTTTTGTGTCAATCCCAACTCTGTGTGCTTTTTTAGTCATTTTTATTTTTGGTCGAATTGTTTAAGCTTTAAGTTTTAGTTTTATTTTTTGGGTTTCTCACTTCTCGTGGGTTTTTGACTTCTTGTGAGTTCCTCATCTACCTCTATGGTTGTTTTGTAAAGAGTACTATCCCTTCCAATCTTAATCTAATCAAAACATTTTTGAGTGAGTAATGCTATTTTTAGTAATTTCCAAAGATTTCACTATATCTTCCAAACAATTGTGAATTGTATCTTAGGTTTTCTACTAAAGTTTTGATATTGTCTCACAAGATTACACTACAAAAATTAGCTTCAGGTCAACATTTTTGAGAAAGTTATCATGTTTTTATGACTTTTCATAAATCTTAAATTTTGGTTGCAAATCAGTGAATTTTTTCAAAAAATATTATCAATCTTGAAAGATCTTAGAATTATATAGGGGGTTTGTTCTTTACATTTTTAATTTAAAATGAGATTTTTGAAAATTAGTACTTCTTCATAAATCTGCTCCCTATAGCTTAAATTAAGGAAATTTTCTAATTTTTTTACATTTTTGAAAAGATCTCAAAATTTAATTAGGGGTATCTTCTGTGCATTTTATTTTTTGGGGTAAAAAATATAGCAAAATAATCAGATCATGGAATCACCTTAATAGCATGCAATTTTATTTTGGTTACTGATATCTAATTTTTAGCTTGTGGAAATCGTTGGGAGAAGACCTTTGATACAAAACAACGAATCCAATTTACTGTATGGTTCCATCGTGTGTTTGTGATTTTTAAATTAGGAACATTTGGAATTCATGAGCTTAAAAAGAACAAGCATCTTCCATGTCTTGTTCACTTGCACATTGTGTTAAATCCTAGATTGGTGTGTGTGCATCCTCTCCCCTTGCACTTTGTGTGATCTTGGGTGCATGAGAAACACTTAGAAATCTCTTTTCTTTTAGTAGGGAGGCCTACCTTTGAGACACATCCTAATGGATAACTCAAAGGGGATGACCTCAAGCATGTTTCTTGGTGGTGTATATTAAAGGGGTGAAGGAAAAAGTCAATAAGTCTATCCGATGAAGTTATACCTTGCGTGTCAATTATGATGTGGGTATATAGACCACATGTGGGTTGATTAGAGGCATTAACTTGTCTAACATTTGAAGTATACCACTTGTGTTCACAACATTCCCCCAAGTTAGAAACCTATTATTTTAGAGCCTAAGACCTATTTTGGTTGTCTTCTATTGTTGGCGCATTGGGATAGGATTGTCCTGAGAAGTTACTTACCATGTATTATTCTTGGTTGAGGTGGAAAGGTTCCTTGTTTGGAGTTACTCTTTTCAAGGTGAGATGTATGAAGGTGGTCCATGGCAAGGTTCCTATACTTCCAAGTTCACCAGATTGTGCTCTGCTTCCTCATCAAATCAGGTATACATCTCTTACCTTGTCACCTTCTTATGACTCTACTTTACCGAAACACTCATCAGTACTTGTGCTCACTAAAGTGGGGGAAAAATGTATAGACATGAATTTGCACCCCTAATGAAAATTACCCTTTACTCCCTTACAGTTTAGAAAACCTAAGGCAGAGGCTTAATTCCACTTAAGTCTGCTGCTCACATCACACTTGGTGCCTTGTTTGTCTATCGATGGAGGAATTTCTGTCCAGGAGGCCCGCACGACGTGTAGACTTCTATGCGGCACACAGATTTCCGTGTGGCATAGTTACGTCCCTAGAAAATTCCTATGGCTAGAGTCTGTAGAGATGTTACACTTCTCATTGGAATCAAAGTGTAACTCCCCTCTTCGGCTAGCTTACCCGAATATAGCCGTTTTTCATCCTCTTCCTTCATATTCTTCACTCTTTCATCCATTCTCAAGTTTGGAAGAAGTTTTGCAAGATCGATTCGAGCACTCTCCATTTCATTCACTCCATTCAAGATTTATAGCAGCACTTTACACTCCATTGCAATAATCTATGACTCCATCACTTTGATAGTGCAAGCGCAATAAAAACACCATTGCAATAAAGGCTTGAGTTCCTCTCATTTTCTCCTCCACAAGCCTTGAGAACTTTGGACGGAGGTGGTAAGCTCCTCTCATCTTCTCTATCATCTTGGTTGAGTAAGAACGTACTGTTTTGTAGTGTCTTTTATTTACATAGCTTGTATTCTCTTCTTTATCATTATTTCTATCATTGTAAACTTGGATGTTCGTGGAGGTGGAAACACCAAAAACGGGGGTCTGACTGAGGTAGACCCCTAAAAAACCCCCCAACATTTTCATGCGCTTCTGTGTATAGGTGGAGAGATCTTGGAGCAAGCTAGCAAGAAGATTGTTGTGCAAGATCATCTTCATCACCCTTGTGGTAATTTACTTCCTTTATCATATCCATCTTTACATTTCAATCTTCTAATTCTTGTTCTTCACTTCCCAAAACTTGTAAACTAGGCCGATAGTCCTTTTATTTAAGTTTAATCTCATCTTCTTGGTTCCTTCATCATATGAACACCAACGCACCAGTGAGACACCTGTGCGCTATATTGTTGTCCCAGAACTATGCTTATGTCCTCTAGTAGAGAACTACCTAAGACACAGAGTTGACCTTGAAGATCGACTCACCTAGTCTCCCCTTAACTCTCGGGTTTGCAGAGTGGTCGAAGGACTTCATAATCCTCATCATTCTCATCCTATTCATCCTAACACTCCTTTAAACTGAGGTAAGTTAGGGAATCCATAATTCTCTTGGCCTTTCGTGACCTGGGGCCTTGTAGTGGTTGGCCCCCCTCTATTACATTTTTGGTGAACCCGATGTGAACCAACATCTACCCATTTGTTGGTGTTCTAAACTTTTTCTCTTATACCTCTTGGTCATTGTATCTTTATGTGTTATGAAATTTTATGAGCTTCACAACCGAATCTACAAACTCTGGACATATTTTAAGAAGAAGTTTGGGACACCTTTTGATGGAGAAGATGAAGGTCTCTTGCAGCTTCACTATCGACATTTTTTATGGATCTGTGGTTGGTCTATCCGTGTAGGAGCACATATCATAGGTTTAATCTAGATTCCTTGATAAAAATGATCGCATCCCTACCCCTCCCGCATCACCGAAATCCTCATCTGTGTACGAGCATTAGGTCATTTGTATCCCTCCCAAATACATTATTAGTCTTGGTAAAGGGTTAGGTGCATTAGAAAATCACCTAGAAGGAAACCCAAAGATGGTTAGGGTTGCTATGATACATGGTAGAAAAATACAGGACATGCATAGAGCTCTTGGCTAGTCTCGCTAGTTTGGCCGAAGCATGTGCCCCTTCGAGCCATAGTCGCATGGTACGAGGTTACCTCTTCAAAGAATGTGAGAGACAATTAGAGATGTCAATGCCTCTTAGATCCGTATACATGGCTGACATGGTCCCTTCGGTTAGTATGTCCACTGCCTCTGGAAAACTCTGAAACCGTCAAGGTAAATAGGAACCCTTTGGGTTTTCACTTCACCCCTTCTGCCGCCTTTGGTGGTGAAGGATTAGGAAGAATGATTTGTGGGGGATTTGGTGGTAATTTTGGTGGCAAGGGAGGTGCTGGCGGAGGTTGTTCTAGTGGAGGTCATGGTGGTGGATTTGGAAGTGGTGGTGGTTCTGGTGGAAGTCACATCGGTGGTGGTGGCTCTTGTGGTAGTCACGTCGGTGGCTTTGGTGGTGGTTCTGGTGGTCCTACACCTTCTAATGATGCTATTCTGAATACTCTTCTTCAAAATATGAGGAAGATGCAGAATCAGCTGGCAAACCTTTCCCAAGCTTCTGCCCAACCCATCTTTGAACCCTTCTTCCGACACAGTCCATTGTCCGTAGCTATTTTAAACACGCCTTTCCCGCAAGGGATGGAGATTCCTAAATTCAAGAAATACGGCGGTAAAGGGGATCCACAAACACATGTGTCCACCTTTAATGCCTTATGCATGGATTTTTTCCATCATGATGCACTAATGGTAAAAATATTTCCTCAATCCCTCAAGGATACAACGCTCAAGTGGTACTGTTCCTTACCTAAAAAATTCTATCTTTTCATATGATCAACTTGTGAACCAGTTCCTATGACAGTTCCAAGCTAACATCAGGCCAAAGATGACTGTCTCTGACCTTTCTCGGTGTAAACAAGGAGATCATGAGAAGATTACCGATTTCATAGCATGATATCAGGTGCTCTTTTCACAAATGTCATACCCGTTACCTAATTCTAATGTACAAAAGGTGTTCATAGGGAGCTTACAAAGGCCTTGGCAAGAGAAGTTTTCCCTTATGAAATACCCTTCCTTTGTGCATTTGTGTGCAGCCTTACGGGAGTACCAACAGATGGTGGTTCAGTTTGGGGGTTCCTCCTCGCACTCTCGTCCTGAAGGGAAGTCTATAATATCAATCTCTGGAAAAGGCAAAGCCATCACAAATGTAGTAGTCGATGTGGATAACAATGATCTCAAGTGTGATCAAAATTTTATGAAGCTATAATAATCTTATTCTTCCATCCTATAGAAGTTGTTGAAGGATAAGATCCTTAACTTGCGAACCCCTAAGCCAGTTAGGGAGCCATATCCTAATTGGTATGAAGAAAACACATATTATCAGTACCATTAAGTTAATGGACATGATATCGAATGCTACATGCACCTGTGTCATGAGATACAAGATCGCATCGAAGATGGTACTATTCATTTTGATGGGACTAAACAAAATATGAATAAATCAGTGGTGAAAGCTAATAGTGAATTGCTGATATACACAGACCTGTTTCTGTCGTATTCTGCTAACATGATTATTGATTCCATTGATTCTATTTCTTCACCCGAGGCATATGTTAACATGGTTACTATTACTCCCTCTCACCGTCTTGCGGCCGGTTGGTTGGATGTGACATTCACTTCACAAGATGTACCAGTAAATGATACACCTTCTTCACTTTACATTCATGCTCGCCTCAATGGAAACATTGTGACAAGAGTCTTAATTGACCCCGTGAGTAGAGTGAATTTCATCATGGAGGAGACATTACTCTTAAAATCTCTACAAAGAGAGGATTACAAAAAAACAAAGTCCATCATCCGTACGCATGATGGACTTTCCCTTAAATCTTATGGGTCATTAATGTTGTCCGTCCTGGTTGGACCTAGGAACGTGGACACAGTCTTCGATGTCATTCTCAAGTAACACCTATTCAAAGTGAAGCTAGGTATACCTTGGCTAGCTTCGATTAGTGGGATCACCTCTCTAATTCAAAAATTTCTTAAGCTCTCCCATGAGGGTGTTGTGCACGTGGTGCACGACACTAGATACCAGCCTGTGGTATCTCATGGGGGATACTCGTTGGATCACTTTTGGCCCACTCCAATCAGTCCGCTCTCACAAAGAATGAATCTACCTTACAAGAAGTATGTGAAGTAAAAAACTGGAGGCAAGGGACAACCAAAGTTGACCCTTCTTGAAGTCGAGCAGCTGGTGACCTCTTCTTCCTGAAAGGAAAAGAAGAAGCTCGCTTCCTCTTGGGCTGACTCGTATACTCCTCTTTCTTGGGAAGAGTATTGGATGAACCAACCTGGGATCTACCCACTAAGTCTGATGATGCCTCCTTGGCGAAAGCCTAGGATTAGGATATTGGATCTCCCTAATGGATCTTCTAGACCCTAGTACTATATGTATGGTAGGAAGAAAGAATCGCGAAGAGAAATTTCCCCACGACCTCTTCCCATTCCCCCAAGTGGAAAGAGGCCCACTGTCGAAGCAATAGAGTTGATTCCTCTTGCTATTTTTGAACCTACTCCTTCTACTCCCATTCAAGAGTTTTTCCTCCTACTAGAAATAGCCATGGAGGACACTCCCATGGCTAAGCAAGAACCTTCTGTCCCTTCGCAAGCTCCGACTTCTAGTTTGAAGATTTGTAGAAACCGCCTTGCGTGCGAGCGTAAGCACCGATGAAAGGATCTTGTAGTTGAGCAAGCCTCCTTACAGAAGGAGGAAAGGATGACTATGCCTCCTATGTTTTCCTCCTCTCTTCCCCCTTCTATCCCTATTCAAACTAGCTTTGAATCTCTTCTGGCTTCTTCTATGAGCACACCTATGCTTGGAAAGGTGCAATTATTTATTGATCCTTCTATGGAGCTACCCTTGTTGACTTCCATCCTGGAGGTCTCACCTTTCTCGAAGCCCATGCATATGGTTAATACTTCAGTTGTAACCACTCTGGTTCTCTCCTCTTCTCCCTCAACCCTCCTTGCTTCTTCTATGGAGAGTTCACATCCTCCAATGAAGAAGAAGGTAGAATGTGGCCCCTCCAGCAATGGAGGACATAAGAAGATCCCACCTTCTCTGAAAGGTGGCCCCATTCAAACTTGTTTTGTCCCAGTGACAAAACCATTCCCAACATCCCCTGCATTTGTCACCGCTCTTGAGTCTCTTGGAGAGCCTAGCGGTGAACCTTGGGTGTGAAATCTTTCATCCACCGAGGTAAAACATGGAACTCCCATTAAGTGTATGTTTAACTCAGTGGATGAATTTATGACCTTGTCAGTGATCTTCGTTAAGTCATTGACCTTAGACCCACAAGAGTTGACCGACGAAGACCTCATAGGTCCCTCTGCCTTGGCCCTTGTTGTGGGAGGATCGGAAGCTCCTCCCCTTAACATTACACCATTGTAGGCTCGTCACCCTTCCCCCTATGATTACCTAGAGTCAGAAGCTGACGACCTCTTGGTCAGCCAGTGTAAGGGGTAAACCCTCTTCTTGATCTTTAGATATGATATGTGTGTGTGTTATCATGTGTTACCCTGTGATTGTGCTATATGTGCCTAGATGATCCTTGTTACCCCTGTTGGTGCTTGGATATAGGCATGGTGTTTGTGTGGTAAACCTTCTTCTGTATGTACCTTCATTCTTCCATGGTTTTTATTGAATTTTGGTAAATTGGGGGTGATGCAAAGCATCGGGAGCATTTAGGCTTCCTTCCATGTTGACCCAATTTTTTATTTTCACTTTGTCTTTTTGTACATTCCTCACATGGCTTGATATAGCAGGGGGTTGATGATAGTTCATCTATTTATTATTATTATACTTATATATATTTATGAGCTGTTCTGACCCTGAAATATCAGGCTTTATTTGTGCCCTTTATTTTTGTTCTTTTTGTTATCTCTTTATCTTTCTCTCTTCTTTTCTTGAGTTGTCCCTTTCATGTGTGACAATGCCATTTCTACATTTCATAGTATTTAGAAAATGCATTCATTGCCAATGAATATTTTCTAAAGACCCCTCACACACTTCCTTGTTAAAATTGCATTCTCGACTTGAAACCTAACGAAACATGTTTCCCTCATCATGGATCAGTAAAGAAAGGACTTGGGAACCTTCCACTGAAGCAGGAACAATCCCCATCTTCCCCTCGCAAGGGTGCTTATCCTTCCTTTCAAATTACTTGATGAAGTGAACATATTTCAAAAGGGTTCCTTGATGATGAATTGATTCGAGAAGGAAGACAATAGCTTTTGAACGGTGCATCCCTTGAGTGGATCCCTCCTTTTCACATTGGGTTCCCGAGGGACCACTTGAAAAGTTTCAATGAGTTCTATGGCGTCTAGCTCCTGGGTAGCTCGACTAGATTGCTTTCACATCTTGCATCTAGTCTGGGGGCAACTCGAATAGACCTACTTTGCATCCTTATGTCTAGCTTGGTGGCAGCCCGACTAGACTTTGCTTTCCAAATAGTGCGTCCCTTGAGTAGAACTTCCTTCCTTTTGAAGGGTTCCCAAGGGATCCCTTTGAAAGTATTACAACTTAGTGATGGTCTACGTGATTGTCCCGTCACTAGACTGTGTGACTGCTTCATGATGTGTTCTACCCATGGGTAGACATGTCACCCTTTCTAACTCTACAGATTCCCCTTTGCTTGGTCTCCCTCATGTGAGAGTTATTGGGGGATATCTTCCTTGAAGGTCAATGATTATGTAAGGCACTCTTTCTGGTTTCCTTCATGTGAGATTTCTTGAAGGATACCTCCCTTATAGGACCGTGAACCTATGAGGCACTTTCCTTCTTCAACATTATAGTTTTGTGCAGCTGTGAAGTCATTTCCTGCACTTCTGAATTTTCCAGACTGTGCTCTACTTCCTTGTTAGTTTAGGTATACATCTCTTACATTGTCACCTTCTTACTACTCTACTTTATTGAATCATTCATCAGTACTCGTGCTTGCTAAATTGGGGGCAAAATGTATAGACATGAATTTGCACCACTAATGAAAATTCCCCTTTACTCCCTTACACTTTAGAAAACATAAGGTGGAGGCTTAATTCCACTTAAGCCTATTTATCACATCACACTTAGTGCCTTGTTTGTGTTTCGGTGGAGGCATTTCTGTCGGGGACGCTCGTGCAGCTCGTGGACTTTCACGTAGCACACAGACTTCCACGTGGCACACTTACGTCCTTGACAGATTCCTGCAGCTGGAGTCTGCAAAGATGTTACACTTCTCATTGGAGTCAAAGTGTAATACCCCTAGCGAAAAATTTAGTGGTGAATCTTCGCCAATTGGCGAATAAAAGAAATTGGGAGCTCCAAAAATGGCAAATAGTACAAGCTAAAACGGATACTGAATCACTAGGTTTTTACAAAAAAATAATTTCATCTCGATTAATTCACCATGTAAATGATGTTTAATTGGAACTTATTCACCAGTAGTTTATACAGTAATTAATAATATTCGCCAATAATATTGTGTGATTTCGGAGAATTGAGAAGGGAATCTACTATATTGGCGTCAATCTCCCAGAAAGATGTCCGATCAAAGCTCTGTTTGATCTCAACTGTTTAGTGTTGCCAATAGTTCATGACATACGTCATCATCATTGTATCGACAAGACATCCCTAAGTGTCCCACTGATGATGTTCACTCATGCCGATGAGGCTTCCATACTCCACTTGGGATCCACCAAGGTATAGGTATACCACTTGTGTAATTCCAGAGAATCATGAAGGGAATCTACAATATTCACGCGAAGCTCTCAGAAAGACATCTGATCAAAGCTTTGTTTGATCTCCATCGTTCATTATTGCCAATAGTTCATGACATACATCATCATCGTTGTATCGGTAAGACATCCCTAAGTCTCCCACCGATGATGTTCACTCACGCTGATATTCGCTCATGGAATGAACTTGTAGCCATCCAATTTAAAAGCTAATTGATGGTAAAATTTTAAATTTTCATTTAGTCTTACTTTTCAAGTGATATTTTTTAAAAACACTTCATCCGATGTCCCCAGACTCGATGAGGGGGCGTTGCCCCCTCGAAACCCACAAGGGGGCTCTTCCCCCTTGACCCCCACAAAGGGTGCTGCCCCTTTACCCTACTTGTGGCTGCTGCCCTCGGGCCCCTACTTTAATATTAAAAAAAACAAAAAAATATATGGGGCAATTGCATTGACCAACTATGCAAACTTTTAAAAGAGATATTTGCCATTGTAATTAATGTTTTTAGTGATTATTCACTATGATTCACCATTGTGATTATTATTTTTACCAATTATTCATTAAGATTCACCAAGATTTTACAATTTTTTTAATACTGTCCATTAGATTCGCTAGGAAAATTAATATTTTTTTCAAATAAAAAGAAAGATTCACCAGGATTTTACACCTTTTCCAAGGGGGGGTTTCTTAATGTTATCCCTGAATGGGGCCTCTTCAACTGGCTGACCCGAATATGTCCGTTTTTCATCCTCTTCCTTCATAGTCTTCACTCTTTCATCCATTCTCAATTTTGGAAGAAGTTTTTCTAGATCGATTTGAGCATTTTGTCCATTTAATTCACTCCATTCAAGTTTTATAGCAGCAATTTACACTCCATTGCAACAATGTACCACTCCATCACTTCAATAGTGCATGTGCAGGACAAACACCATTGCAACAGAGGCTTGGGTTCCTCTCATTTTCTCCTCCACAAGCCTTGAGCGCTTTGGACGGAGGTGGTAAGCTCCTCTCATCTTATCTATCATCTTGGTTGAGTAAGCACGTACTATTTTGTAGTCTCTTTTATTTATGTAGCTTTTGTTCTCTTCTTTATCATTATTTCTATCATTACAAACTTGGTTGTTCATGGAGGTGGAAACACCAAAATAGGGGTCTAACTGAGGCAGAGGCCTAAATAGCCCCCCAACATTTTCCCGCTCTTTTGTGTGTAGGTGGAGAGATCGTGGAGCAAGTTGGAAAGAAGATTGTTGTGCGAGATCATCTTCATCACCCTTGTGGTAATTTACTTCCTTTATCATATCCATCTTTACGTTTCACTCTTCTTAGTCTTGTTCTTCACTTCCCAAAACTTCTAAACTGCGTTGATAGTCCTTATATTTAAGTTTAACCTCGTTTTCCTGGTTCCTTGGCCGTACGGATGCCAACACACCTATGAGACACCAACGCACCGCATTGTCATCCCAAAACTATGCTTTTGTCCTCTGACAAAGAACTACCTAAGACGCAGAGTTGACCTTGAAGATTGACTCACCTAGTCTCCCCTTAACTCTCGGGTTTGTAGAGTGGTGGAAGGACTTCATATTCCTCATCATTCTCATCTTGTTCATCCTAACACTCCTTTAAACCAAGGTAAGTTAGGGCAGCCATACTTCTCTTGGCCTTTCATGACCTAGG
Source organism: Sequoiadendron giganteum (assembly GCA_007115665.2). NCBI lineage: Eukaryota > Viridiplantae > Streptophyta > Pinopsida > Cupressales > Cupressaceae > Sequoiadendron > Sequoiadendron giganteum. The sequence continues at coordinate 69,119,625 of CM021108.1, read as the reverse complement.
GCCTTGCAGTGGTTGGTCCCCCTCTCTTACACACCCACTCCTCATTCATGGATTACATCACTCCCTAGGGGTGAGGTAATCCCACTTTATTAATCAAACCTTATTACTACTAGCTAGGTTGTGCTTGTTTGAATTGTTTGTGAACTAGGGAAAAGTGAGTTTTGTGGAATAAAACTTGTGAACATACTCACTTTCCAAGAAGTCAAAGAGCCAAAATCAGCCAAATCTATTTTTTAGTGGTTTTTGTGTTTTATGATCAAATTTGAACTTGCTAAAAATCAAAAACAACCTAGAAAACATCAAATTAGGGCCAAAAAGAAAAGAAAATGTAATTGTTTAGCAGAATAATGCAATCATCAGACATTACAACATAATTCTCAAAGGTCCTAGGAAGCCAGAAACACACATTTTTGTGTGCACCATAATTGACTGGTCTTGCACCACAATTGATAGGCCTTGCACCATATCTTTGGCTTTAAACATCACAATTCTTAGAAACATAATTTTTGGGGAAATACCTATACATCCAACTTTCAGTTTCCTTATAGAATATGACTATACACTTAGATCAAAGACTTTTTTAGGTTCTGTCAGTCCATTTACAATATTTTATCATTCACTTTGGGTTGTCTTGGATAGTCCTAGTTTGCATCCATCCCATCTTAGCTTCATTTCAAAATCATCTTTGAGTCTTGAGATTAGGAGGCTTATCATACAATTAGGTAGACCATTAGTCACATTTTTGGGTGTCTTAACCTTATCATACTTCTCATCTAGCCTATCTTTAGGTTGGGCCTACAACTCATTTTTTTAGTTTAGGTTCACCCTTTATCAATTATCATCAACATCGTCATCTTGGTTTATACTCTTGAGGTTTTGACATTTAGAGTTGTTACTTTGGTTCATCATAGTGTGCATAACATCCTCTTTTAAGGATCAATGTTGCATACCCAATCCAAGCATAGTCGTAGTTATAGTTTCATTAGCACTTTGCATCCCAAGTATAGTCATAGCTTCACCATTCTTGCATATCAAAAACTTGGATGTAGTTTGCATTGTCATCTTTATAGTCCAAAAAATAAAAAAAATATAGCATAGAGTCATCTTCTATTTTCATCCTTAGTTTTCATCTCCATCTTAGTTGCATATTTTTCAAAATTCACAACAACCAAATGGTCACAAGTCTTATATGGTTCTGACTAGGTCTCAAAAATAACAAAAATACATGGATAACTCATATGACCCCTATATCAATCTGACTAGCAATATGTACTTTGGATCAACATCATGCCAACCTTCACCAAGAGAAAGTGAAACAACAAATCCATTTGACAATTTTACATTGAAGGAGATTAACCAAAATACAACACCTAACGAAATTGAAGAAGCCTCACAAGATCCTAAGATAGTGCGAATTATAGAGGAAATAATTAATGCAGATCCTAATAAATATTTTCTTACACTTTCCAAGAAAGGTGTTAAGCTCCCCTTTGATTGACAGTTCCACAATTATAGAAAAATAATTAAGGTCTTGGTCACAACACATTTTTGAAAGGTCAATCATCCTCACAACAAATGCACTCTAGATTGCCACTTGGTGGAACAACACATAATGTGACAACTACACATATCCCCTCTCCAAAATTTAGGACCAAAAGAACACATGTAACATTTGAAGAACCGACTCTAACATTTAATAATCCATTTTATTCATCCTTCCATTTTATTCATCCTCTAGTACCATGGGTATGAATGTTTCAAATCCATTCAACATAGCATCCACCCAAACTACCCCACCATCCACCAACACAAAAAAAAACCAAAACCCAAACCCACCAAGAAAAATAAGAAGGATTCACATTGTCACATTAAGAGTGCAAACCCAAATGACCGACACTACACCAAACATCACAACATAAAACTTGAACACCAACCAACCTCCATCACAACATGTGACTCCAAACACCAATTTCATACCACAACCTCAACATATCCACCCAAATCTATCACAACATCAAACAAATACTAATAACAATACTATTTTCACATCTCACTTTCAATAAGCCAATCAAAATCCTTTGCAACAAAACACAACCCAAATCCAACATTTACATCTAACTTTCAAAACCAAAATGAGTTATACAACTATCTCAGCATACTTAACACTAAAAACAACGCTCTTGTGCAAAGTCAATCAAACATGCAACCATCACCCATGGAAACTTTGATGCAACAAATGCAAGTGAGCACAACAAAAAAAAATACTCAATGGAGGAACTATGTCCTTATCCCTTTGATAGAAGCATATACATGCCACCTTTCCCACCACACTTCAACATTCCAAGCTTTAACAAGTATAAGGAAAAGGATATCTAGTAGAAAGCATAAGGGATTTTAATACTGCATGTATGGATAATGCTTTGAGCCTACATACTTGATGAAATTATTTCCACATAGCCTTTTGAGGGTAGGATCTAGAGTGGTTCACACATATTCCTCCTGGGATAAGAATATGGAACAAACTAGTTGACAAGTTTATTACACACTTTTCCTATAACATTGAAAGTGACATGACCCTAGAAAAATTATGTACAGCCAAATGAAAGGAAGAGGGGTCACTTACATCATTTTATAAAAGGTGGGAAACTATGTCCAAAAAATGTCATTTTTGCATACCAGGAAAATAATTGGTCCTCACCTTTGTAGAAAAAATCAACAAAAATTTATGATTCAACTTCAAATTCATTCTTGCAAAACCTTTGAAGATGTCATTGAAAAGTGAGTCTCTATTGAGAAATCTCTTGTTGTACAAAAGGGCTAGACAAGATCTTCAAAGAAAACCAAAATGCTGCTAGTGACAAAGGTAAATTTTGGTCTAGAAACAAAAATATCACCAATGATGGGGTAGTCAATGCTAAAATGTTTAATAGGGTTCACCCCACCATTCACCTTAAAGGTCCTTCCACAAAAAAATCCAACACCATGTCAAGATAAAATGACCAACACAGTCCAAAACAATCAACAATGTAGAGGCCCCTCATGAGAAAACATGCCAAAATGAAGGCACACACACCCTTAGGGGAACCCATTGAATCAGTCCTAAAGAAACTCTTACAATATAATGCAATTCAACTTCCAGATATCAAACAATATGAACCAATGCTAGTCAAACCAGCTTGGTGGAAGACAATGAATTTTGTGAATACTATCATATGAAAGGGCATAAAAAAATGTCATGTTGGAGACTTAAAGATCATATCTAGTACCTTGTTGAACAAGGTGAGATATCAATGGACAATTCAAAAGCAAAGACAAATGATAAGCATATCATATTCAAGACTCCCCTAGAAGACCATGGAAAGGGAAAAGAATCTAGAATAGGGAACAATACCAATAACAATTCTAATTATACCAATGTTTCATATGAATATACCCTCAATCACATTTAAACCTTTTATAAACATGTCGCTACCATTACCGTCAATAAAAATTAAATATGTGTCGTTACCACTCACAAAGATAAAATGACCTTGCAAGGGTTCGCTTCTAATCTGCCACCAAAGAATCAATATAATCTCCTAGACCATCTAGGAAGGACTCTTGTGCAAATACCCATTATTGAGTTACTTTGTATATCCCATGAGCATAAGGCCATTCTAGACAAGGTTTTGCAAGAAAAACTCATTCCCACTGACCTAAATGTTAACCAATTTTAGGCCATGGTAGGATACTTAGCTACAACCCATCAAGCCACATTTTTGGAGCAAAATTTTCCTACACAATGACCAAACCATAACAATCCATTGCACCTTGATGTATACATTAATAAATATAAAATCAAATGAGTCTTGGTAGATGATGGAGTAGGTTTTAATATATGCACCCTAAAATTGGTCACAACATTGAGATTCTTTGAAGCTTACGTAGATGAGTCTAAGAAAATCATTATCAAGGCTTATATTGATGTTGAGTGCTCATCCAAGGGTATAATCACTCCTTGTAAGAGTTGGACCCGCTATTAAAAACATGATATTCCAAGTCTTGGATTTTGAATTATCATACAACCTTCCCCTTGGTTTCCCATGGATTCATGCCATGCAGGTTGTACCTTCCACATACCATCAATGCCTTAAGTTTCCATTCAACGATACTGAAATTACTATAGTAGGTGATCCCGAACCCTTGCAATATTGTAGTAATTTGGCAGAACCCTTAAATTTTTTTGTGTTCGATTGATAAATTTTGCAAACTATGTTTGTTTTTCCTATTTTGGACATGTCTTTGGTCTTAGGGTTTCAGTTGATGCCATGTTTTAAGGTTTACATGTTCTCCTTAAACCCTTAAAAATCCTAAGTATGAATCCCCTTGGAAAGTGTTCTAATTCACTATTGACCTACAGTTACCTATTCCCGATTGCATTAGTCATGACTTGAGTCATTGAGTCCATTTTACCATCAGCCCTTTGAACCTAGCACTCCCGGTTGTTCCCCATCGAATCCTTTTAATATGTTTCTTTATATTGTATGGGTCACATGTCATTTAAATATTTCCCAAACAACTAAGTTTGGGGTTTAATATTTTATCATTGGTCTAGGTCTCAGCCTAAAGTTGTATGTCCCTCATTATTCGTCTACCTAGTCGGCCCCCTTTAAAGTACTAAAACCTTCTTATGTAGGCTGTTGGATCCAAGTGAATGCATTGTGACCACTCCCTAAGCCCTCATTTGATTTTATTTTCTATTAAAATATTCGAGCAGGCTGGCAGGTGAGTGCCACATGTCCTATATGATGGTGGGGCAATTGTTTTCAAAGGAAATGATCATCAAGCTTTAATAAAATCAATAGTTGAGATGGTAAGACATGTTTTGATCTTGATCATCCCCTGTCAGCCTACGGGGGACCCACCTCCATATCTTTCCCCTCAACAGGGAAGTGAGGAGGTGCCATGTGGAACAATCTACACCATTAGTGGGACTGTAATAAATGAGAAATATTATGGAAATATTTTAGCATATGGATACAAGTATTAAAATGCGCTCTACTAAAAGAACCTTTTTAAGCATGTGATTAAAGGTTGACAATATCTTCTAATCTGGGCCGTCCATTAGATCTAATGGTTATGCACATATGTGAAGGATTTGAAATGTAAAATGCTCATAGGTTAAAGAATTTACATCTAATATGAGCCCTTCCCTACCTCCCTACTCCTGAAATTTGCACGTGGGTTAAACCAAATGGGGAAGCGGGGAAGCTGACGTGTGGATTTTGTCTACGCTCATTGAAGATGGTGGAGCCCACAAGTGAATTGGAGGCCTTTCCACACGAGCATTTTTGATTGGTTGATGGTGATAGTTTCTCATAAATATATTTTTCAAACTTCTTTCACTCGATCTCAATCATTTTTCAGTCCATCTCACTATATGATCAACGATTGACATTTAAAGTTGAGTTTGAGGGAAAATGAGTCGTTTTGGTCTACGCGAGCGAACAATAATGGTGGATAGGATGTAGATCTACCAAATTAATCCACCATAAAGCCATAAAAGCCTACTTTAAAGCATAATTTTAGATTGTTAAAAGCATACAAAACATCCAAGGAGCTCTTCTTGTAATTTTCAAGCTCATTCGACGACAAATTTAGGGTTTAAAAGTGTCTACAAAACTAGTAAGTGAAATCGCTATCCTGCTTCTCAATTGATTGAAAACATGCTAAATTTCACTTGTTTTATTATTCTATCAGTAGGGTTTCCTGGTTTGTTGCATTTCTTTGAAGGTTTTACGTTCAATTCAAACATTATTTTTGTTGAGTCTTGTTTTTTTGTGTGTCAAACCCATACCCTAGTTGTGAACCTATATTCTATTGAAAGAAAACCCTAGTTTGTTCGAATCCTATAATCATGGCACCCAAAGTCAAAGCGTTTGTGTCAAAAGAACAAACCTCTAGTTCCAAGCCCCCAGTTAGAATGCTTGTTCAGGACTTGACCAACCAATTAAAACCCTCTACATCTAAGAAACCTAAGGGTCAATTGTTATTCCTTGGTACACAAATTGTGGAAGGGCTCATTGACAAACAATGTATACATCTAAATATGGTCACATCGAATTGAGTTTGGTAATTAATTAAATATGAGTTATTTAATTAATCTTTTAATTCCATCTACATATAAATAAATTTAATTATTTATTTATATTTTTCATCTTCTAATTCTTCTATTTTAATTAAATAAATAACTTTATTTAATTATTATCATTTTTCTATCTTCCTCTTAATTAATTAAATAAATTCTATAGTTTATTTAAATTAATTATCCTATTACTTTAAATTTGAATTTTTAAATTTAAATAAAGATATTCTTTTAAATTCATCACCATTTCTACTTCTTCACTTCACATTTAATTAAATATTCTAAATATTTTTAAGCTCCTTATTCACTTTCCCCACATAATTAAATATTTTAAATATTTATTTATGGAAAGTTCTAAATCCACATGTCACATATAATTAAATAGTTTAATTATTTAATTATGGATTTATCTTGAAATACCAACTAACTCCTCATAACTAAAAATGCCAAATGGCTACTTCTCTTCATTTTTGAATGGAAGAGGTTGTTTAGGAGGAAACATTTTCCCTCTTTCTCTCTAGCTTCCATCTTTCTCTCCAACTTCTCGATCTTCCACCGTTCATCTTACCAGACTTAATTTGAATAGTTGATCTTTTCCAACTAAGCTTTTCCCTCCAAAAGTCTATAAATACAGCCTCTTTGTGCTTTGAAAAAGATCTAATTTAATTATAGTTGCATTATCAAGCATTTAGCAATCTTATTATCCTAGATTTCTTGAGCATAACATAGTATCTTAGTTTTATCATTTTAACATAAGCAATCATGGTAGAATAATCTTGCATAATCTATTTTAGTTTCATATCTTAGCATAGTTTTCATCATATATCATTTAGCATAGAAATGCATGTTGCATATAATCTCATTCTCTAGGTTGTCATTCTATTGAGCTACTGATTACACAATTTGAGAGAAAGTAGCTTAAAACGAATCCTTGGAGATAGAGGACGATGGGGTCTTTGAAGAATCTGATGTGTTTAGAGTTTGTTTATCTGTAAATTAGATTCTTTGATATAATGTATTATTGGCGTGTTCTTTCACTTGTTTGTTGTTTCCACATATTTACACACACATTTTTGGTGCCCATAGTGGGGCACTTGCCCCGTTTTTAATATTTTATTGCAGGTTTTCTGGTAGGTTACAATCTGGACTCGTAGTTTAGCACATACGAGACCCATTTTAGTGCATCCATTGAACAGTTTGGCACATACGAGGTCTGTTTTAGCACATAAATCCTTTGTTTTAGTGCATTCCTATGTTCTTTTGGCGTATAGCTGCTCTATTTTAGCACATCCCTATGTTTATTTTTGTGCATGTATGCTCTGTTTTAGTGCATCCAGGAGATTGCAAAATTTTAATCCTGATTTTGACGCGTCCACGGACAAAGATTAATACTTTCTACATAAAGTTAAAAATGAAGAAATCCTAGGGTAGACATTCGGAATAAAATTAACCAATCCTAGGGTAGTCACCAAGCAATTAAAATATCTTGGATAAAATGAATCCCATGTCTTTTGTGAAGCAACATCTTCACCTAGCTTAGAAAATTTGTCATTTAGGATTAAAATTAAACAAGATTGTTTGTTGTGATTGTTAGGTGATAAGCCTATGCTCTCCCCTTAACTGGGTGATAAAAATGCCAAACTTATCTTTTCATTTCATGTATTTTATGCTTTATTAAAACCTTTAGCAGGCCTACTCTTATGGGAAAAAGTACTCACCCAAGAGGAACAACCTAAGTGGGAAACCCTAAAGCCAAAGATTCCAACCCACTATAATCAAGAGCGAGTTGATGAAAATCCACTCGACAGTAGTGTGCAAGATAACCATCCCCAAAACCTTTTTTCTAAAGGTTGGGAGGTCTCTTGAGGGAGTATATCATTTGTCGCACTGAACAAAAACCTTTACTACGAACCTTAGTGTAGAAGCTAACTGAGTCAGTAGCCAAACATCATAATACTCACAGTGCAAAGGGAGGGAAGAATCTTCCCCCAAGATACTCACCGTATAATTTCCAAGGACTATTTTCTCAAGGGATCAAAAAATATAACTTTGAGTACACGCTTGGAAAAGACAAAAACACAGGCGCCCTCTAGGGGGTGATATGGCTGTGTGAGTCGACACAATTCTAAGATGTGGGATGTGATGATTATGATGAACTTTTGACCGTTAAGAGTGAGTCTACTTGAAGTGTTTGTTTTGTTCAAATACCCATGGAAATTTTAGAGAACATACACTTATTGTTTAGATTTTAGGGCTTAAAAACAATTGTCTTCCTATTGCATGCTGTGTTTTTCAAACATTAATTCAAATAAGATCATCCAAATCAGTAAACTGTGAAAGACATGTCTATTTTAGTGCATTGAATTGATCTTTTAGCGCATCCATGCTTTGTTCTAGTGCATCCATGCTTTGTTCTAGGGCATAGCTTCTCTATTCTAGCGCATTCATTCTTTGTTGTAGCACATTTATTCAAAAGTTTAGTACATCTATGCAACAATCTAGCACATTGATTTGATCTGTTAGTGCATCCATTGAACAATTTAGCACATCCCTAGCACATAGTAGCACACCTATTTTCTATTTCAAAGGAGTTTTCTGACGCAATCTATCATTGATAATAGTATTTTCTATGCTAAGAGTCTGGAAATATACATCATTTGTTAGGAAATCCCTTGAGAAAAGGATCAAAAAACCAAAAAGGCCCCTTAGCTACAAGAAGCTATTGAAAAGAAGACGCTTTTTATACCAAAGTTGGAAATTATTTCTTGAGCATCAAACTTTCATCCATAGATATCATGATTTTTCTAAGGCATTTACTAATGATTTTTCTTTAGAGCCCTTGTATTAACAATATTTCTTTCAATGAAGAGCTCTTTCACAAAGGCATAATCATAGTCAACCCATTCACCCTTTTTTCATTTCGCAACCTGCAATTCAATATTCCAATCGTCCAAATCAAGTGTTGCAATAGAGAACTTGGAAACATTAGGCTTTTGCAAAATCCTCATTTTCTCAAACTAAGATCAAGACATCGCAAAGTGAATCATCACATCCATTTCTGATTTTTAGTTCAAATCCCATAACAGGATCATCATCCTTCATCCACGGAATCAAAATTTGAAAATTAGAAAATCCTTAGTCATATCAATAGAATCCATCATTTTATTCAGCGAAGGCATCCAAAAAATTGCACTCCCATTTGTGATCAAAGTTAGTAAAAATTTGGTACAAGCATATGATTGTTCTCACAAGGTCCTGAAAGCACCAAGAAGAAGACGAAAGGGAGAATCCACTTGGAAACATGGGTGATAGGGAAGAAAATCCTTTTCATAGGTTTCGTACTGGGAATAATTGAAATGATAATGAAATAACCAGGGAACTGCTTCAAGAAGCTGAACAGGATCCATAGTTTCATACTTTCTTGGACAAGATCTTAGAGTGGAATAAAGAAAGATACTTTCTTTTATTAGCAAACCAAGGTGCTAAATCACCCTCTGATTTTGATACAAAGAAAATTAGAGAAGATCCTGAAAGAATTGAAACCCCCTTAAATTATCTTAGTGATCTTACCCAACAAATAAGAGCACTACAAGGGAAAATTAAGGAAATACAAGGGGGCACAACCAGAAGGTATGCTTTGGAGGATATTTTTCCATATCCATTCAATGGAAATCTCAACATGATTCATTTTCCAAAGCATTGTGAAATCCTGAAATTTGATAGATACAATGGGAAAATAGATCCTATTGATCATGTGAGGGAGTTTCATAATATGAGCCTTGAATTTTCTCATGAAGATACATATCTAATGCGATTGTTCCCACAAAGTCTAGGTGGGCTATCCATGGAATGGCTTTCTAAAATCACTCCACCCATCAAGACGTTTGAGGAGTTAATCAACAAATTCATAGCTCAGTAATCCTACAACATTCAACATCAAATAACCATGATCGATTTGTGCAAAGCAAAGAAAAAGGTTGGAGAACCCTTTGTCACATTCATCCAAATATGGAGAAGACTATTTGCACGATATTGTCATCCAGTTCTTGAAAAGGAAAAGATGGAAATCTTTATTGACAGTCTTAATCAAGAAATGAGTTATAGGCTCAACCTTCATTGTCCTCCATCATTTGAGAAGTTCATTGAAAATTAAATCACTATTGAATAAGCCTTAGTCAAGAGGGGAGTAATAAAGCTTGACAAAGATAGTCCAAATTCGTATAATCATAACAACAACAATGACAAATCAAGATTTTGGACTAGAAATAAGAATGTTGTAAATGATGGTGTGGTAGATGCCAAAAATGTTAAAGAAAAGCCATCGATTGTCAATATATAAGGTACCTAATGCAACAACACCAATCCTGGGAATTCAAATAACCAAGGCAATAACAATTCCAATGAGGGAATCAATTCCAATCAAGGAAATATGGCCAATAATCTCAGCAGCAATCAAAATTCAAATCCATGCAAATCACAATTCTTCTCAAATAAATGGAGTTTAACTCCTTTGGGCCAATCTCTTTAATCAGTTCTCAAAGAGCTTATGGATAAAATGGTATGTGCAAGATCATGATGGGCCAAAAAGTGGCGATATCTAAGTGATATGATGGCCCATGTGGCTGACGACTTTTTTTAACCCAAAATTGATGAAACAAAAAGGATTTTAAAGGATATTCTCATATTTCCACCAATATAAATTATGTTTTACTTTGAATTTAATAAATAATTATTATTCATTTTCTATTTGAATTACGACTGAAGTCCTAATTGATAGGCTGATTGAAAAACATCTATAGCTTTCAAACGGTATCACATTTTTTGAATTTGAAACATGGGTCACATTCTATGCTTCACATAATATAGGATTAAAATAAATAAATTGAATTTCATGAAGTTTTGACCAAGTTAAGGTGGTTAGACATATGAGTTTTTATATTTTAAAAAAAAAAAAAAAATTTGATAATTAATTATTTACTTGGAAAAAAATTACAAAAAAATATGCATCACATCGAGACATGAGTCCCCTAGTTATATCTAGAATATTATAAAAAATAATTATCATTTTTTTGTGGTTAGGGTGGTTAGACAGATACCTACTTCTTATTTTTTCAATGAAATTTAAGTAGTACTACATTGAAATCTCAAATTTTCACCAAATAGATTTTTATTTTTTTTAAAATAAACCTAGTAGTTTAGAAACTATATTCAATTTGCTACAAATTTCATTGTTACATATTTTTGAAATAATATAGATAGCTTATTCAAGTTTTTATGTCAAGTTGCCTAACTCTGATTTTTCGAATTTTATTGCCACTTAAGGGCCTATTTTTTCCATGATGATCCTACACATACCCAAAAATGCCATGATGTTGCCACCTCAAAGAGATTATGAGCCACAAGTCAAACCACCATCATGGAATGAATTGTATTATTGTGATTAACAAAGAGGCAAAGGTTATAGGACAAATAATTGTCAAGCTTTGAAAAAGGGTATGTGCAGGATCATGATGGGCCTAAAAGTGGCCATATCTAAGTGATATGATGGCCCATGTGGCTGATGACATTTTTAAACCCAATATTGATGAAACGAAAAATGGTTTTTAAAGGAGATTCTCAGCTTTCCATCAATATAAAGTATGCTTTAATTTGAATTTAATAAATAATTATTATTCATTTTCTATTTGAATTAGGACTAAAGTCTTGATTGATAGGTTGATTGAAAAAAAATCTATAGCTTTCAAATGATATAACATTTTTGAATCCAAAATATGTGTCACATTCTATGCTTCACATACTATAGGATTAAAAAAAAAATGAATTTCATGAATTTTTGACCAAGTTAAGGTGGTCAAACATACGAGTTTTTATATTTTTAAAAATTTGTAATAAAAAATTCATAATTAATTATTTACTTGGAAAACAATTACAAAAAAATATGCATCACATCGGGACATGAGTCCCCTACTTATATCTAAAATCTTATAAATTTTTTTTATCATTTTATTGTGATTAGGGTGGCCAGACAGACACCTACTTCTTATTTTTCCTCTAAAATTTAAGTACTACTGCATTGAAATTTCAAATTTTCACCAAATAGATTTTTTTCTATTTTAAAAAAACCTAGTAGTTTATAAACTACATTCAATTTTCTATTGATTCTATTCTTACATATTTTTGAAATAATAAAGATAACTTATTCAAATTTTTAGGTGAAGTTGCCTAACTCTGATTTTCTGAATTTTATTGCCACTTAAATGCCTGTTTTTTCCATGATGATCCTATACATATCTAAAATTTGGTCCAAGATTTGATCGACAATCGTACGATAATAGTCGAGGGACATCATGCCAATGAGGATCGTGAGGCTTTTAAGGACCCTCTTCCCAACTATGAAAAGGGGGAATCTGCAGGTGACAAAGGCAAAAATGTAAATTATGTCTATGACACCACAATCAATCACATCTACACCGATGACCAAAAATTTAATCTCATCAAAGTCAAAGAAAAGAAAGAATATCAACAAGTTAATGCCACAATGACGGGATAGCATAAAATTGTCTTAAAATGAATTTCATCCAAAATTGCAGCTGTTCCTCCTCCAAGGCAATACAATCTCGTCTATCAGTTACAAAAAACACCAGCTCAAATCTCTATTTTGGAGCTTCTCAAGATATCCCCAATGCATAACAACATTTTGGAGAAAGCTCTCATTGACACAACTATAACCATTGATTTGGATATTGATAAATTTTAGGCCATGGTGAGACACTTGTTCTCACCCACTTGCCTATTGTTTTTTGAGAAAGATGATGCCTCCATGACTCATCCCCATAATTCATCACTTTATCTAGAAGTCATTGTCCATAAAACCCAAATCAGACGTTCTTATTAGATGGTGGAGCTGGTCTAAATATTTTTACTTTAAAATTGGTTCTTACCTTAGGGTATTCTAAAGAGTCTATTGATCCGAGAAGAAAAATAACAATCAAAGAATATGATGATTAGGAACGAGCTTCCAAGGGTCTCATCATGTTACCTATCAGAGTGGGAGCTATTGTGAAGAACACTTTTTGTCAGGTTTTGGATTGAGACCTTTCTTATAACATCCTCTTGGGTCGTCCTTAGATTCATGAGATGAAAGCGGTATCATCAACATACCATCAATGCCTAAAATTTCCTTATGATGGACAAGAAATAACCATACCAACGGATCATAACAATAGTCAGATTTGTTCTAATCTTAGAGCAACCTAGGACACTTTTGTCCCACATAATAGAGAAGCTTTTGATGCTTCCCCTTCAAATCATAATGACCAATCAAAGGATTTGATAAAGAGATTTAGCACAAAATTACAATTAAAGTACAAAGGGGTGGGAGAATATTCATTATGTCTCTCCAAGGTCACATGGTTAGCGTACAATATCCACACAACAAGCTGCAGTAGCTTCCACATTAAGAGCACAGTATTCAATACACATCACCATGTTTGACAAAAAATTCATCAAGGCTAATACTCAAGAATTTGAAGCCGAAGATAGAGATATTATCAAGTGGCTATATAAGGATGAAGATGAATCTATTGAACATATAAAATTTCCTACATAACAGTATGGTAAAGGCTATGCTATAATGCAAAGGATGAGCTATGAAGGGAATGGTCCTATAGGTAAAATAAAGGAAGGAATTGTAGGACCTATTCAACCTACAGTAACACATCCAAAATATAAAACAGGACTTGGGTATGGTGAAGATACAAAAGAAGTTTCTTTAAAGAAAACTCAAAAAGAAGTTGCTTTAATGAAATCTCATGAAGAAATAGGTGAAACAATTCTTAGATTGTAGGATAACTCTGACACGGATTCAAATGAGTATGAATGTGATACAATTTTTTATGATCAATTTTGGAGAGATAAAAAGGTTGATGTCATACAAAAGTATACACCCATACTTACACAAGGAGAAAGTTCAAGGCCTCAACTTGACTATGTACTTCAAGGTGACCATGAATTGAGTGAGGATGATTCATATCAAAGTGGGATGGATAATCAACAGGAGAATACCATCATAGATCTTCCTTATGACGAGAATGATAATTGTGTCATGAAATTAACAGCCATTGACCTCACCCAACTAGATGATCCCTTGCCTTTAGTCCATCCTGGGCTTATTTATTGGGATCAAATTGAACCGATTGATATCCCAATATTCCTGGATGATGAGACCATTGTAAATTTTATTTGTTCTTCCAATTCAGAAACAGGGTCCACCAATGAATCTCATGATCAAAATTTCAATCAGGAGAGTGCCAAGTTTCTTAGCTGCAAAATTAATAATATAAAAGATAGATCTGAAGGTGAAAACCAAAAAAAGGTAGTGTTAGATCATGATAAAGGAAAAATAAACAACGTATCTGATGGTGAAAACCTTTCAAAGGCACTAAAAGATGAGAAACTTGACACTCTCCCAGAACACTATCAAGAGAGGTCTTCTATTTTGACCAATCCAACAAAATAAATAAATATAGGCACTATAGAACAACCGAAGATCATACAACTTGTTGCTTCATTGATAGAGGAAGAAATCCAAAAAATCATAGAATTCCTGAAGGATAATCAAATCAACTTTGCTTGGTCATATGCGGATATGCTTGGACTAGATTCTGATCTTATCATCCATTGTTTGTCCATAATGCGAGGGGCAATTTAACCAGTGAAACAAAATCTTAGAAAGATGCATATGCATGTTGTATTGCTAGTCAAAGAAGAATTAAAGAAATTATTGGATGTAGGGGTCATTCAGTCTATCAACTATGCAGAATGGATCTCCAACATTGTTCCAGTGTCAAAACCAGATGGACAAATTAGAATTTGTACAGATTTTTGTGATTTAAATAAAGCATGTCCAAAAGATGATTTTCCTCTGCCTAACATTGACACAATTGTGGACCTAACAGCAGGGCAAACCATGTATTCACTTATGGATGGATTCTCCAGATATAATTAGATCAAGATCACACCTGAGGATCAAGACAAGACTACTTTCACATGTCCCTGGGGTACCGATTGTTGGAACATGTGCTACCATTTGGACTAAAAAATTCAGGTGCAACCTATCAACAAGCAATGACTACAATTTTTCATGACATGATACACACTTTCATGGAAGATTATGTGGATGATCTCTTAGAAAAATCTTACACAAGAGAGGGACATATGGATATCTTATCTAAAATATTTTTTAGAATGGAAAAATTCAAGGTTAGACTCAATCCAAAGAAATGTGTCTTTGGGGTTAAATCTGGAAAGCTCTTAGGCTATATTGGTTTAGAAAAAGGAATAGAGGTAGATCCAACAAAGGTCAAATCCATCATGGAGATGCCACCACCAAGGAATATCAGCCAACTTCGGTCATTGCAAGGAGAACTACAATCCAGTAGGAGGTTCATCGCACAACTAGCAGACAAGAGTTTTCCTTTCACGCATCTCTTGCATAAAAATGTTCCGTTCAAATGGGAAGAAAAGTGTGAAGAAACATTCAATCAAATCAAGAAATATCTGATGTGTCCACTAGTCTTGGTTCCACTGGTACTAAGATATTTGCTCATACTTTACATTTCAGCCATAGAAGTATCCTTGGGGGCAATATTAGCAAAAGAGGATAGAATAGGAAAAGAGTGAGCCATATACTACATTAGCATGACCCTGACAAGTCATGAGATCAACTACACTTTTATTGAAAAGGCTTGTTTAGGAGTAGTGTTTGCTTCCCAAAATTTGTGGCACTATATGTTAGCTCATAAAATCAAACTTGTAGCCAAAATTGATCCATTAAAGTACCTCTTGAGCAAAGCTACCTTAATCACAGACTAGCCAAATGGGTAATGATCTTAAGTGAGTTCAACATTCACTATGTAGATCAAAATGCCATCAAAGGATAGGTCATAGAACATTAGTTGGCTAAGGAACCCTTACAAATAGATCATCCAATGCACATTGAATTCCATGATGCATATGTTTTCACATTAACAACAAAGCAGTCATGGACACTATATTTTGATGGGTCCTATACACAACATGGCTTGGGTAAAGAAATTATTTTTGTCACACCTCAGGGACATACTATTCCAAAGTCTTATCGGTTCATGTTTCCTTGCACCAATAACATAGCCAAATATGAAGTGATGCTTATTGGAATGAGAATAACATTTGACTGGAGGATCATAGAGCTACAAATTGATGGTGATTCACAACTTGTCATTACCCAAATCAATGATGATTATCATACTAAAGATGACAAGTTAATTCCTTATAAAAACATGGTTGATGATTGCAAGAAGTATTTTTATGAGATCGAATTCATGCAAATTTCGTAGACTGACAACAAAGTTGCAGATGCCATGGCTACAATTGCTTCACTACTAAAATTGTCAGAAAATAAAAATCAATATGAATTCCTTGTGGAACAATTGTTTTCCCCTTCCTATGATAATCCTAAGACCCAAATCATCTACCATCTAGTTGGTTCTGATTCTCCTTTATATGGAAAAATCTATACCTACCTAAAAGATAATATCTTACCCCCAGATTTTTCTTAGAATCATAAAAGAAATTTCATACGCCAATATTCTCGCTATACTTTAATTGTTGACACCCTTTACCGACGTGGTCTTGATGGTACCCTCCTTAGATGTCTTGAACGTGATGAATCCGAAAAATCCCTACAAGAGGTTCATGGTGGTATTTGGGGAACTCATTCAAGTGGATTAACCTTAGCTAAGAAACTTGTTAGAATGGGTTATTATTGGCCAACCATGGAAAATAAATTCTTCACCTTTGTAAAGAAATTTTCAAAGTGTTAGATACATGGAAATCTTATTCATGCTCCTACTCAAGAGCTACAGCCTTTCACTACCACATGGCCTTTTTCTCAGTGGGGACTAGATCTGGTTTGAAAAATATACCCCACTTCATCAAGTGGACACAATTTTATAATCACGACAACTAAATATTTTACCAATTGGTTTGAAGTTGTTCCCTTAACAATAGTAACTGACAAACAAATTTCATCTTTCATCCTAAATTATATCATATGTCGGTATAACATTCCTAGCTCCATTATCACTGATAATGGAAGAACTTTTAAGAATCAAGATGTTGATGAACTTTGTGAAATATTTCATATCCAACATAGGTTCTCTACACCTTATTATCCATAGGGAAATGGCCAAGCAAAAGATTCTAATAAGACAATTATGAAGATCTTGAAGAAGACGGTAAATGATGGCAATTAAATCCAGCTTTGTGGGCCTACAGAACCAACATTCACACACCAAAAGGAGCCACCCGATACGCCTTGGTCTATGGAGCATAATAAATCTTACCACTGGAATTTGAGATACCCTCACTTTGAGTCTCACTAAAGGGACTCATAATAGATGAAGACTACAGAGTTTCCAGATTGCAAGGATTACAACTACTTGATGAGAGATGACAAGGTGCGGCCAATCACTTGAAAGGTTATCAACAAGTCATGTCTCACAGCTACAATCAAAGAGTTATACATTGAAAATTTCAAGTGGGTGACTTGGTCATGAAGGAAAATCCTCGCAACCAACAAGATCGGGAAAAGAAGGGAAAGTTCGAACCCAATTGGCTAGGTCCATTTGTCTTCATTACAACATATGGTTCTAGAGCGTATCATTTATCTACACTAGAAGGGGACATGTATGAAGATCCAATCAATAACATTCATCTGAAGAAGTTCTATGTCTAGAAAATACAAAAAAAAACATAAAAGTCTTGAAAAAATCCAAAAATAGTAGAAAAAGTCTATAAAAAATCGTCATCAGGGTGAAAACCAGGCAAATAGGCATCCTTTTGATACAAAAAAAAAATCATTGCCTTGATGAAAACCTGGCAAATAGGTGTCTTGGTGATAACAAAAACGTCACAAAATCATAAAAGTGCAATAAAAACAAATGGTGAAAACCTGGCAAACAGGCGTTATTTGTGATGAAGTTGGCTCTTCCATCTATTAGGTTACATTCTACATCGTTTGTACATAGCCATTTTTATCAGCATCAAATCCATCCCTTGCCATCATATCTGCATCATGTGCACAACATTTCCTAAGGATGATAAGGATTTCATCATGGCTTGATGATCACTATTTATATTTATAATAGTAGGTTGTGTTTAATTGGGAAGCAAAGTGCAAACTCTTTGGGGGCAATCAACTTTTGATCTTTTGAATAGAAAAATGGTAACATGCATCAAATATCTGAATATCAGATCAACAATCAAATATCTGATCATGCCTAGTCAAAATAGCTATAAGACATGTCACGAAATGAAACTGAAACAAACAGGATGATCTTAATCTGAATAAAATGATTGGAACACTTAAAAGCATAAGTTGAACTATTGTTTTGTGATTTGATGACATCATATCTCTGGAGTGACTCAATGATGTACTGAACTAGGGTCACAAAGAAGGAGTATTATTTTTCTTTTTTTGCTATCTATAAGTTAATCATTATTACTGTGCAAATTTCTCATGAGACATGGTTTACAAAAGTATCATTGATGAAATTTCATGATTTACATAGGAAAAGGATTAACTTCTATCTATTTATGCAAGCAATACTCAGGTCATCTAGGTTCAATTATACCTAGATGTTTGTATTAAATTTCTATATCAAACATCATGAAAGTTGTACTCAGGACATTATCAGGGCAAATATACCCTATGATGCTTGTACTAACTTCCAAAATTTCAAAAATCTCAATGATGATAAACAAGTATAAAGTTGGTTCACAGAATGATAGTAATATGTAGTTCATTTTGCATTATAATTTAGATTGCATTCATCTTTGCATTTGTGTAATGGATTTTGGAGGTTGGCAAAGATAATTATCTCTTTTGAACAAAGATTGAGTACATTTGGACATTGGCAGAAATCATTTTCATATCATTTATCATTGTATCATTCACTTTCATTTTCATTATGACCCTTTTCATTTCATTATTATTTTCACATCGTATCATTAGCATTTTCGTTTCATATATTTTTCATACCACTTCATATTAATATAATTTTCATGACCTTTTCATAACATTATCATTTTCACTTCATATCATTTCATTATCATTTAACATTCATTTCATATTAATATCATTTTTATTTAAATCATCATCATTTTCATTAACATTTCATATCATTTTCGGTATCATTTTCATGTCATGTCATTCATTATCATTATCATTCATTTTGTAATCATTCACTTTTATTTATCACACCATTATTATGTATCATTTTCAAATCATTTCATTTTGTATTATCATTTGCATTTTCATTTCATTATCACATTCATATTGTTATCATTATCATTTCACATCATTTTCATATCATCATTTTCATTATCATTTACATATCATTTTTATCATCCCATTATTTCATTATCATTCATATCAATATCATTTTCACGTCATTTTTATCATTCATTACATTTTCATCTATCATTCATTTTCACTTATCATTTTTTTGACTCGTTCATTTATTTCCATTCATTATCATTTTCATTTTGCATTTAACACATCCATATCATTTCATAATTATCCATAACCATACATTAGAAAGGAATAAAATGCATACATTGCATTCATTTCATCCCAAGATTTTACATCCATAATCAATAAATTTTTCCATACATCATTAAACATTATACAAATAATTCACATTTCATTCACATCAGCCATCATAACATATTTTGCATATTCATCAAATCATAAAGCATGTAAATTTCACACAAAAATCATAAACATCATCATCATCATCATATTATCATATGCATAAACATCATCATGACATAAAAATGCATCATCATGGAATAATCATAAGAAAACATACCACATAGAAATGCATACATGAACATCCATCATAGCATAAAAAAGGATAGATGCATATAGAAATCACTATTGCATATCATATAATCTCATCAAATCAATGTCCAAATGTACAATGATATCAAATATCTAGAGAGATACATAAAATGTGACAAAAATGGATGTATACAAGTCATCAATGGGGAGTGTTGACATTGGGAATATGGATATTGCTGCCCCCAAAAGTAGTGGGTCTAGTTGGATCCCTGTCACCTGTACCACCTATCTCTTTTCTACTTGGTTGTAGTATACTCCTAGTGGCACTCCTAGTATGACTCCTAGAATGAGTGTGTGTCCTGTTGCCTAAATGTGTGAATGCTATTCGTTTCTCAGGAGGCACTACTTCATAATATCTCATCTAATAATACTTGACCTCCTGAGTAGTCTCCAATCCCTCTGCAACAACCTCTCCAATGGAGGTTCCCTCTATAGATCTCAGTAATCTCTCCGTTATTCCCTTCACCTGCTAGCAACGCTATCTCAAACTGTCTCACTTAGCAGTCAACTAAGCTACCTATGGTTCTGGGGATGGTGGTTGTTCCATTTATGCTTGTAACTAAGTGATAGTGATCTGGGCCTATGCTAATTAGCTCTGGAGATCATGTACCTATATCTGTAATGCATCAATCTAGCCCTATTGCTCTCGGGATGGAGCCCTGATAGTAATGTGTGATGGAGCTGCAACTAGCTGCTCAACTATCCTCACTATCCTTGGCCTAGTCCTGATCTGGAAATCCAAAATGGGTGGTCTCCTCCCACCATTCTCATCATCTCAATCATCATCATCATTCTCATCACTATCATCCTCTCCTTCATCCCTGTCAATCTCCATATCATCACCTCCACCCACATCCTCTCCTCCTCTGGTGGGATTCTCTACCTATTCCTATGCCTTAGCCCTCGGTTGTCTCCATGCACTAATGATGGTCCATCAAGTAATGGGGCAGGCTTGTTAGGGCTCATCAATCTCAGGAATGGGTGTGTATGTAAGTACGTTGCATACTCCACTATCATCTGAGCATCTGAAATGTCTGGCTTGTAATCCCAAAACTTTGGTTGTAGACCCAAATACTCTACCCTAGCTACCTCATATGGAATGAAGGGGCCCCACTCTATAACATCCTCCCTCCACCTTGCATAATGGGCAATGCCCTACAGAATAACCTATACTTGGCTAAACTGTCTCAAAACCCGCATAACCAAAAATCTCTCAATAATAAATGAGGTCCTTCCAATCAAATATCTAGATAGACCACAGTAAGGCAACTCAATATCATCCTCATCCCAGGCCTCACAATCTACATATGGCCTCCAAATGATAGTATCCATGTCATCCAACACTCTCCTCTAGGACTCCAACTTGCCTAGCTTAGGCTGGACAAGTGGACTTAGATATGCATAAACATATGGCCGGCCAATGGGATGATCTCTCCCTACAAAGGGGTGGGTGATAGAAATATGCTCCCATGCCCAAATCTGTAGAATCGTAACCCCGAAAGATATGCTCTTCCCACCTGTGTATACCACTTGAAGCAAGTTGTGGTATATGTGGGCTAGCATGGAGGAACCCCATGCATACCTCATCTGATGTAAGATCATGTCCTCTAGAATCTGACGCCATCCTATCGACAATCCCTTCGACCTACGGTCGGGACACAAAAAGACACCAATGAAACGAACCAAAATAGAGGGAAGTGGGGCATAGCTCTGAACTATTTCTCTCCAAGGGATTTCATACCTACAAATTTGTGGATCTTGAAACACTCTCCGCAAGGCATGAGTCCCACCAACCTCCTTGTGGTCATAGACCACAATCTCACCAACCACAAGGATACCTAAAATTCTATACACATCCTCAAGGGTGACTATAATCTCACCAGTGGGTAAATGGAAGGTATTATTCTTACCTATGCCATTGCTCAACTAAGGTTGTCAAGAATGCCTTGGTGATCCTATACTGTGGGATCCTAAGGAGTGAACCCAACCCACATCTGGCAATCACTCCAACCTCAGGTTGTGATAGTTTGGGAATCATATCTTAGGTTCTGGGAAATCTCTCTCTAATTAGGAGGATCTTAAAATCATCCTATACATAAAATAAATATCAAATTAGATCATACTATTAGAAAAGTGCATCAATCTATTAGAGAATCATGCAATCATGTGAAATCAAATCATCAACATATCACATCAAACATGAAAGAATATTTATCAAAATCAGATCATCAACATATCACATTATCTCTACTATTTGTTTTTCATCAAACATGAAAGAAAATTTATCGAAATAAAATCATCGACATATCAAATCATCATCTTACTATTTCTTTTTCATCCAACATGAAGACAAATTTATCAACAAATCAGCATCACATCAATCATATTACTATTTGTTTTTCATTTCAACATGAGAATAAATTTATCAAATCATTATCAAAATCATATAAATTATCCTTGATGCTACTCAAGTTTTTTACATTAGTTGTCTAATATAGCAACAAACATCAGGAAATCACAAAATGATCCTCAAACAATCAAAATCAGCAAAATTTCATGGATGCGCTAAAACAGACAATCAATGCGCCAAATCAGCAAATGCACTAGTTTATCCATGAATGCGCTAAAATAGAGGGTAAATGCACTATTTTGATGTATGCGCTACTTTATCCATCCAATGCACTAATATATCTATCAAATGCACTAATTCAGTCTATGTGCTAAATCCCTAAATGTATGCGCTAATCTATCATCCTATCCGTGATATCTGACAAATGGGCAACTTTATCATGCATATGCACTAAATCGGCCTATGCGCTACTTTATCTAGAAAATGTGCTAATATGTGATGTATATGCACTAATCTAGATGCGCTAAACTACCTAACCTATGCACTAGAAGGAACCTCACATGTGCTAAAACGCAATTGGATGTGCTAAAACAACAAAACAAAATTTCAAAAAATCCAAAAAACGTGTGAAATTCAAGAAAACATTCACAAGGATGGTTTCAAATCTTACCAGAGGTCCATACACAACTGTCTCTGATGTTTGTGCACCCTCTCAAATGTGTGTCGCTCGTATTGGATCGCCATCTCGTATCTAGTCTCTTAGAGCTCTTTTTTCACCAAAATGCAACTGTACAAATGACAATGACTT
This sequence comes from Sequoiadendron giganteum, assembly GCA_007115665.2. Taxonomy (NCBI): domain Eukaryota; kingdom Viridiplantae; phylum Streptophyta; class Pinopsida; order Cupressales; family Cupressaceae; genus Sequoiadendron; species Sequoiadendron giganteum. Next base: position 69,096,398 of record CM021108.1, on the reverse strand, counting down.
TTACCTTTTTCCACCTTTTAAGGGGGTAATTAAGGTGGGTTTATTTTTTATTTTTCACCAAGCTGAGCACTATTTCGGGAGATAAATTGATGAAACTGCATCAGATCATCCCAAATCTTCAAACATCATCAAAATCTTCAATTTATGTGATTTATCTCTCGAGCGTGCATATAGCATTATGAATCAATTTTTCAAAGTCAAGGGCAAAATTTTCTTTATCTGAATTTTTCTTTGAAGCAATGCGTAAAACACATCACTTCAAAGAGGGGCAAAATGTAGACAGCTAGAAATGATCACATCAAATCGAGTCTGGTAATTAATTAAATTTGAGTTATTTAATTAATCTTTTAATTCCATCTACCTATAAAATAATTAAATAAATTCTATAGTTTATTTAATTATTATCATGTTTCATCTTCCTCTTAATTAATTAAATAAATTCTATAGTTTATTTAAATTAATTATCCTATTACTTTACATTTGAATTTTTAAGTTCAAATAAAGATATTCTTTTAAATTCATCATCATTTCTAATTCTTCACTTCACATTTAATTAAATATTCTAAATATTTAATTAAGCTCCTTATTCACTTTTCCCACATAGTTAAATATTTTAAATATTTAATTATGGAAACTTCTAAATCCACATGTCACATATAGTTAAATAATTTAATTATTTAATTATGAATTTATCTTCAACTACCAACTAACTCCTCATAACTAAAAATGTCAAATGAACTTTCCTTCATTTTTTAATGGAAGAGGTTGTGTAGGAGGAAACATTTTCCCTCTTTCTCTCTAGTTTCCATGTTTCTCTCCAACTTCTCGATCTTCCACCGTTCATCTTACCATACTTAATTTGAATCGTTGATCTTTGCCATCTAAGATTTTGCCTCCAAAATTCTATAAATACAACCTCTTTGTTCTTTGAAAAATATCTAATTTAGTTGCATAGCATGAGAATTATAGTTGCATTATCAAGCATTTAGCAATCTTATTATCCTAGATTTCTTGAGCATAACATAGTATCTTAGTTTTATCATTTTAACATAAACAATCATGGTAGAATAATCTTGCACAATCTGTTTTAGTTTCATATCTCAACATAGTTTTCATCTTATATCATTTTGCATAGGAATGCATGTTGCATATAATATCATTCTCTAGGTTGTCATTCTATTTAGCTACTACTTACACAATCTGAGAGCAAGCATCTTAAAACGAATCCTAGGAGATAGAGGACACTGGGACGTCTTTGAAGAATATATTGTGTTTAGAGTTTGTTTATCTTTAAATTAGATTCTTTGATATAATGTCTTATTGGTGTATTTTTTTCACATATTTACACACACACACAATGTACTATTAAACATGCCACACTACCATATACTGGATGGGCATAGTTTAGTTCTTGGTTTAGAAATTGAAACTGTGGCATTCCTGTGGGCAACCCCTAGAATTTGGATATGGGGAAACTGATTGTACCAAATTTATACATGGATGTTGACCTATTGAAGGTAGTGGTTTCAAACCATGACCCATTCACAAGAATTGTGAGAACATATGATGGAATTGAAATGGTGAAGGTCAGAAGGGATGAAATTACTGAAGTTTTCAAATTTACTGAGTGGAGTGATGACATGGTGAAGATAGCCGAGAAGGCACTCAGGTATGAGTATGAGAAGGTTAGACATACCTTCAAGATTTGAGTGTTGTAGCCCTATTTAGCATATGTTGATGGTCGAAGGATCATCTTGGGCCCATCAGATAAAGAGCCATACCCCATCAACTAATTTGTCTCTTATTTCAAAAGAACATTCTATTCATTGTGTAAAAACATAGGTTATGACCTAGTTATAGGCATGCCAATGAATGAGATGTACATGGTTTCACACATCCAACACCCTAGATGTTGCACACTTTATGACTATGGAGGACACTTGGCTGAAAATATTCATGAGGGCCTAGTCAAGATGAAGAAAGGTGAATTTAGGGTCAAATTCTATTGGTATTCATTGTTCATGCATATGTTTCTTTTCAAGGGAGCTATATATTTTGGTAAGGATATGAAATTAGAGAAAAGGAAGTTAATGTGGATCTTCCTGTCGAAGGTTGGACCAAAATTCTTGACAAAGATGATAGGAAATTCAATTATGTGGTGTTTGAAAATGTTTTTTCCTCCAAGCTAAAGAGAGTTTTAATCTTGAATATGCCTAGAATTCCTACAACCTTACTTTATGAGGCCTAAGAATAGGAGGCCAAATTTAAATATTTATCAAAATTGGGGAGATGTAATCCCTTACCTAGGTTACACAATCTTGAGCATGTATGGTGCAATTGTATCACCTCATATATTTCCAAATGATGTGCTAGAAGGAATTCCCTTTCTGGAAGTAATGTGGCAACTAGGAGATGTGGAGAACAACCACTTGAAGGATCAAGGAAAGGGAACCTTTTTCCTTGCATACACATGTTTCTTTGACTTTGTAATAGAAAAAGGAGGATGGAATAATATTAATGAAACACTCAAGCCTCTCTAGATGAGGAGGATGGGAGCAAGAAACCATGATCCTAAGGGATTTATGGCATGGATGAAAGTGAGGATTAGAAGTTCAAAATTCATTCCTAACTTCTATTTCCCAAAAGATGTCATAAGAAATACGTTTGAATTTTAGTTACAAGATGATATAAAAATGAAATGGATTGCATTCAATAAATTGGAGAGGGAGTTGCAATTGTAGGACCCTCAATTCTTGTCTCTTTTCGATATTCCAAATGAAATGCAAAGAATTGAATATGTTTTCCAGAATTTTGAGATAGTGGTTGGGAATTTAAAAGGTGAAAGATTAATTCAAGACAAGGGGAATGCTATTGTAATAGAAGAAAAAGGTGAAGGGGAAATCCATATTATGGAAGAAAGACCAACCCCCCAACCCCAAAAGAAAGTAAGTATCTTCAAGAGGAGAAAGGAAAGAGTGAAGGAGAAGAAAAATGCAGTGCAAAACTATTCCCAATAAGAGGAAACAAAATTCCCTTCACCAGTGCATAAAATGCTACCACCATCTCCTCCTAGATCAACTGGTCCTATAATCATTGAAATTGATTCACCGCCTAGACATTCATCACCACCAAGGCAGCCACCTCAGAAGAAGCAAAAGGTTTAATCAGTTGGCCTGGTAGATTATAAGGAAGATTCTGATGATGAAATATTGGTGATCGAAGAAGAGATACAACAAGGAATGCCTTCTCAACCTAGGGAGATGTGTAGGATTTGAGAAATGCAAATCCACAGAACCCGATCAATACCTGCATGCAAAAGACTTGTCATAGAGAAAGAGAGAGATCAAGACAAGGGTCTGGCTCTCACAATGTGCAAGATGTATTCTAGAAAAATGAATAGAGCATAAAAGAAAATACAAGAGATCAATCCTTATAAAAGGAGATGAAAACCTAAAAGGAAAAACTAACCCTAAAGGTGAGTGCATTTAATAATTAATATTAATTATTAAATGACTAATATGTGTGCAAGGTGAAATCTTAAGAGGAGAGTAAAGTTAATTAATTACTTTACTCTAACACCCCCCCTTAAGATGAGCAAGAGTGCAGCTACAAACTAGTGCAAGAAAGCAAAAGTAACTACAATGCATGAAGGTAAAATTGGGTCCCGGCAACTAGGCCTGATCAGGTACCCAAGTACAAGGAAATCTCTATGAAACGGAGAAAAGGAGAAAACCCAGTGGGAAAAAACTCCTCTCCAAAAAGAGATGCAAAAAGAAAGTACAAATGAAATGTCTCAAGAGACTCTCTCAAGAACATATGCAAATATACAATCAGATACCCCCCCATGAGAGAGAGAGGAGACTCCAAAGCCCCCCCAGAATGAGAGAACCCCTGTGCCAATGATCAAACCGATGTGTTGCCTCGGAGGAAGAAATAGATCCAACGGTCGAAGAAGAGGAAATCCCGGATGTGAGGTGAAAATGGAAGTCCTGGATGATGCGCACTGAAGAATGAAACAACAACATGAGTGTATGAATAACAAAATGGTGAATCAAACAACTCAAGATGATCCTGAAATGGAATCTCCAATGAAGAAGGGATAACAGGTGTGTTGAATCTATCATCTGTGAGGAAAGGAATATCCTCATATATGGCCTCAACAACTACACTTGATGGCTCGATGAGTGGAGCAACAATGTCAGTCACAACTGAAGAGGTATCCTGCTGAACAAATGTGATCTCAACAGGAGGAAGAGGTGTAGAAGTCTCAACACTAGTCTCATGAACAGATGGAAGAACACATAAGTTCAAGTGACCGAACTTCTCCTCAGATACTGCATGCTCTCTTGTAGAAAGAGAGGGAGATGGTGGACCAAAGTGTGTGAATGCATACAATCGGGAAGAATGATCAACTGTCCCTGTTGCAACAATGTTGCCAGTCTGAATGTCTCTGATGTGTACTAAATCAGGTGTGAACTCAACTGTCTTCCCTGTACCACTGTGAGCAATCTGATAGATGGAGAGAAGTTTAGTGGACAAAGATGGAACACATAGTACATCATTGAATGTACCGTCATCAATATCAATAGAACCTTTCCCACATACACTCATATAAGTGTTATTACCCATCAATATGTGTGGTGAGGACACAGCCTCAAAAGATGAGAACATGTCCTGAGAAGATGCCATATGGTGTGAAGCACCTGAATCCAGTAGCCATCTAGATGAATGTGAACTGGTGGTTGCACATAATGCATGACCCTTATGTGGGGCCTATCCATCTATCTGGAATGATGGTGAAGAAGAAGACCCGCCTGAAGTAGATGAAGAAGAGTGATGAATATGGTTCTTCTCAAGAAGAGCTGTCAAATCTGAAACCTGTTTTGCATATCCATCTATCTTCTTCTCATAACACTTGGACTCATCATGTCCTAGCTTAGTGCAATAAGCACACTTAGGTCTATCTTTCTTCGATGATTCCCCCTTAGGAGAAGGTGAATCAGAAGTCTTCTGTGAACTAGAATCCTTCCAATGCTCTATGGTCTGTGGTTTCTGTTTCTGTTTCTGCTTCCCCTGAGATGACTGTGCTACCAATGCTTGGTGCGGTGATCCTGTGAGAGCATCCAACTGTGATATTTTAGCCTGCTCTCGTGTCAAACGATCACAAAACACCTCAAAAGAAGGCATGGTAAAACGTGCACCCAAGGCATCCATAGTGGAATGGAAGGTAGATGAGAATATCTGAAAGTTCCCACGAAGCTTTGACAAAATCAGGTAAATACACTCTGTATCAGTCTTAACCTTACCACAACCCTATAGAAGAGATCTCTATTGTTTGAATTTCATTAGAAAGTCCTCAATGGAGGGAAAAGAATCAGGTACAAGTGAAGTCAACTCTGCCTCAATCTGTAGTGCACGAAACTGATTGATGGTACCAAATAAATCATTGAACTTGGTACACATTTCAAGAGGACTATTACATGCATCAAGATGAAACAACAAGCTGTCTGAAACATGTAAGGAAATCAAAACCATAGCCTCATCCATCTTATTTCTATGCTGCATAATCTCAAATGGCCTTGTCAAAATTGGCTGAACCGTATCTAAACAAGACCACAACACCTTTGATATAAGAAGACGTGTCATAAATGTCTTCCAGGTATGATAGTTATGAGGTGTGAGAAGTTCAACACTAGAAGTATTTTCGGCCATGCCGTGAACTGTGCCTCAACTGCTCTGAATTTTTTATTATTATTTAGTGGTCTTTCAGAACTAGACAGAAGATGCAAAAGGGGTTTTTGTTTTGTTTTGGTGTTTATAGATTCTGGTTTTTTGATGTAAATGACAGAAAGCAAGAAAAAAAACCCCCCCACAATGCAAAAAACCAATCCCCAGTACAAACTGAAAGCCAAAAAACAATAGAAAGCAGTATATGTATGAGACAAATCTCTGTGTACTTGAAGAATTTTCTGGTAAAATAAACTAAGATCTGAAAAGAGCACAGAACCACCTTTCCAACACCTATTCACTTTCGAAAAACGGAGCAAAATTGAGCAAGTTATGCCTTTCGGAGTGCAAAAAGATCATCTGACTTTGACTGCAAAAAAATGCATGTAAACTGAATATTTTTGAAGAAATTCCTATACTATCAGAACGGGCTCAGAACCAGCTTTCCGACAATATTTTGTTTTCAAAAAACCGAGTTCGTATGCAAAAGTTATGACCAAAATACCAAAACTGCTCCAAAAAGGTTTGAAGGTTAAGCCTGGTGGTTAGCATTAACCGCTAGCATTAGCCGCTAAGTGTTAACCGCTAGCGGTTAACTGATGGCGGCGCCCATAACTCTGCTTTTTAAATTATTTTTTTCGGATTGCGTGCCATACCAGGCCGTACGACCCAGAAATGAAAATTTTTTCCTCCCGGAGTCACTGTGTCCGATTTCGACGATTTGATAGTCGATTTAGGGGTCTTTGGGCGCTCTGAATGCGATGGTGAGGTCTGTTTGGGCTGAAATCACTCCAAAATTTCAGGTACGCTCTGGATCAAGAACCCTAAAAAAACATCAAACCCTCGTAGATCTAATGTCGTGAAGCCAAATTTGATGAATTTTATATCAAAATAGGGGTTTTTGGATGCTGCGAGCTCAATAGTGAGGTCCGTTTGAGCTCAAAGTGCACCAAAAAAATAAACCCCCTATTCCAAATAAAAACTAGAAAACAAACATAGATCTGATGCAACCAAAAAAAGATCCCTAATTCTTTCAAAAACTGAACAAGCTGCAGCAGATCTGGCTCTGATACCATGTAGGATTTGAGAAATGCAAATCCACAGAACTCGATCAATACCTGCATGCAAAAGACTTGTCACAGAGAAAGAGAGAGATCAAGACAAGGGTTTGGCTCTCACAATGTACAAGATGTTTTCTAGAAAAATGAATAGAGCATAAAAGAAAATACAAGAGATCAATCCTTATAAAAGGAGATGAAAACCTAAAAGGAAAAACTAACCCTAAAGGTGAGTGCATTTAATAATTAATATTAATTATTAAATGACTAATATGTGTGCAAGGCGAAATCTTAAGAGGAGAGTAAAGTTAATTAATTACTTTACTCTAACAAGATGGTGCTACAAAAAATTGGTCTTATATTGAGCAAGGCTAATCTCATGGGTATAAATAGAAAAGATGATGTTAGAGAAGAGGCTTGTACCAAATTCATGGATGATGACTCTTTCATCAAATCAAAACAATTCATGGAGTTTTCTTGGAGGGCCAAGAAAGATGAATTTGTTAATAATACTACAAAGAAGAGGATCATCCATCTAGAATTACCTTATGCGGCCATTCAGGCCCAAGTAATAAAGGAGATGAAAGATATTTTTCAAGAAATAATTGTGCAAGAAGGTAGAGAATTGGTGAGGAAAACTGGTATTCTTCTATCGCTAGAATGGGACCTATTCTCTACAATTGCTTTTGTTATAGTAAAGAGGTATGACAGGCCTCTATATAATTATGAGGAGAAAGTGGTGATGTTTTATTTTTCCTGCTAGGCTTTGAAACTCTCTAAGAGGTAACCAATCTCTATATTAAAGAACCACAAAGGCTAGTGGCCAACTTACAGGAAATGGAATTGACACACATTTCCCCTACACTTTAGGCTCTGTAAGACCTAGGGGGGTAACCCTTCAGCAACATCTAAAAATCTAGACATACAAGAATAGGATATTGCTTAATAGATAATGCTCTCACAGAATTGCTGAGAAACCTAAAATATCACTCAAAATTGGCTAACACCTTGAGTTAATTTCATTAACCAGCATGAAGAACATGACAAACATAACTTAGAAAAATAGATTTGAAATGTTTTTTGATTTAAAGAGTTGGGACCAAACTGAAAACAACATAAACATGATAATGGACCAATGCCATAAAAATGGGCTATGGAGTCATATAACTAGCATTCATCTTTCAATGTTGAACATGCTCTGAAGGTCTTGCAAATATTGTCACATTATGACAACCAGACCACTGAAGCTTTCTCTAATAAATCTTCTTATAAATCCACCTGAAACATAACACTCCTGTCACATTTGTCAAAGCAATTAAACTCTCCCTGAACAATAGGAAATAATAAATGTAGCTTGTGCTTTATTAAAGCAATTACATCATTCATAGAACAGAAGACAACAACAAATGTAACTCAAATCCAACAAATGTGCATGAATAAACTCAAAAAAATTTATTATTGAATCCAAAATAGAATTATAGTTCAACCATGGAGACAATTATCAGATAAAATAAACATCACAGAATAATTCAAAAACACACACTTTCAGATTAAATGACTAAGAGTCATATTTCTCCCTAGCTTTACAATCTACCCATAGCTTCTGCTTGACTTGCAGAGCTTTCAAAAATTGGAACCCCTTACAACGAGAAGAGAAAATAAGATATAGAAGAAGAGAAACAAACAGGAGCAACCCTAAACTTGATCCGCAAAATGCCATCTGGAAGCTCCATTCCCGTTGATCAACAAACTGAAAATAATCTCTCCTCTCTCTTCCTTTGCAGCAAAAAACTTATTCTCTCAAAATTGTCTTTGCTCATCATTGCCTTGCAACTGAAAATCTGCCCATGTGGAGAATTTCATCATTTCACCCAGCTGCTAGAAAAATACCTGTGAGAAACTCTTATTTATGTTCTCTCGTGAAAGCATTTTACATTGCTTTTGATTTTTGTTCACTTTATAATGTTGTATTTTTGTTTTCCTCCATATATTAAAATTTAATACCTTTAATATTTCCGCTCTTTAATTTGTTGCACTTTAAATCCCAACACACATTGGCCTTTTAGTTATAAAATGAATATTAAATTCAGTTTTCCCATATCCTCTTACATTTTATCCCCCAACAAAGAGAATGTTTGCTCACAAAGTGAAAATTAAATTCACTTTACATTGAATTGGGCAAATAAAATATTTACCGAGTGCCATTTCACGTGCACTATTAAGATATTTTCCTGTAATATTTTATTTCACTTTGCAAAAGTGAAAACTCTTTTAAAACTTATTTGGAAAATAAAGATTTTTCTCGTGCTGCACACACTTCAGAAGAAAACTCCTCGGTCCAAAATATTTTACCAGTGCTTGGCTTTACCATTTGGAGCATATTTAATTCACCATATCTTTTATATTTTAATGGTGAAGTATTTTACCCACATTGAGCTTTACTCTTCATTTTTCACACTTCAAATATTTTACCCCCTCGGGGAATATTTTACCTTTACATGTTTGACCACTTAAAATTTGCTATGGGCCTACACTCCTTTAATTTAAAAACAAATAACTTTTGAAAAATTAAAATGTTTCTCCACCCGTGCATTCTCGTACATCTTGCGACATTTTAAATGACATCACCAATACTCTTGCGAGGCTTGCATGGTTTTCCGTAATATTCGTTTATGCTTGACATTCTCCTCCACTTTGCAAACACATAATAATGGCGACCAATCTCCACATTCACTCAATGCGTCCTTGGCATCTCCATTCACTTCCCCCTAATCCCGCGCACCTGCTCCTTGTGGCCAGTGCACTCTCCATTATTCCTTGCAAAGAGCTACGACAATCCTCTGTGCTTGGATGAATGTCCATTCCCTAGCAGTCCATCGAGCCCCTTGTGTTGCTTCTTGCAGTAGGTGCACCCCTCCTCACTGCAATGCATGTGCCATGCATTTCCCTGAGAGTTTCTAAAGTCCTTTCAATATGTCTATTTTATGCATATGTTGCAACCATAGCATCCTGTGAGAGCACATTCATTAGGATGCTTCCACTGAATAGTTCTCACGCCTTCTCCATGCGACAAACACCTCATTTCAACTCTCCTCATGCATTTGCATATCCCCAACAAGCATTGATTCCTCCACTGGTTGCACCCTATATTGATTGCATTTGCCTACTCTAGGTCATGCCTCTTCATTTTCTAGAAAGTTGCTAAGGCCTATTCAACACACCCATTGTATGTGTATTGCAAACTTAGTGTGTTCCTCTACTCATGGCATTTACTCTCTACTTTGATGGAAATCAATTCCCTGCTGGAAATCGTGCCCCTTCAAACAACACGTGGGCCCCTCAACAGTTCTTTTTCAAGTTAATAAAAGCCTCCCAAGTTTTGGAATGGGTAGGAGGAACAATAGGATATCTGCCCATTGCATCTGTTTGAAATTTTCTAAAACATTCAATAGGATGGTGCCAATACAGTGGCATGTAAAATAGAATTTCCTCAAACAATTTAGATACATCTTGACTGCAAGTGCCCAACTGTCCCCATGGAAAATCCTCCACAATCCGCACCAATACCCTCCATTGTTCCTTGCTAATATGGTTAAATTGCTTTAGAAATCTTCAGGCATATGCAATAGGAGGATGAGGGATTCAACAGAGCAGCAAATCAAGTCTGCTTCGATAAGTTCGACGGGAAACAACAAAATCACCAACAACCATAAGCCTTGGGTCGATTCAGACTATTATGCATCCTTTGCCTCATTAATTGGGATCAATCCTCTTTGTATGCATTCATTGCAAACTTACATTGAGTATTACCTCCTGCAATTATATTGCCATGACATCAAAATGAAACAAGTAATTTGTGAGCTCTGAATGTGTTGCATTTGATGATGTTCACTCACTAATCATACCATTCCTCGCAATTCATGTTGAAAGTACTTGTAATATTGAACCATGTCTTATGTTAGAGTGTCTCTCTCCCTGATTGAAGTTACTTGAAAATGATTCCAAATTTCAATCCTTGATTACACATTCATCTGCTATTTTCCTTGAGACCTATATCCAGAAACACCATTTTGAATGCATAACATTGTCATTGATTTTTGTTGATACTCTCTCTTTATACTTATGATGAGTAGGATTTCTTGCCTTTGAACTCTGACCTACTATTAGGCTTTGTGCATACATAATATACATAAGACATTCTTGCTCTTTTAAATGGGAATCTTCATTTCATTATCGCATTCAAGCCATAGCTCCAACTAACTATTTCTCCATATAGACCTTCAATGAATCATTCCCTTGCTTCTATGCCACATCACTACTTTGAAACAATATCACCATCCATTTTGATGGCAAGATTATGATGAAGGTAAACAAGGAACCTTTAAGTAGATACCTTGTTTAATGTAACTTACTTGAAGGGACTGCAATATTACAATATTACAACCTCATAACTTTTACATTCAAACTATCTGACACTACCTTTTCAATACTTCATAAGTGAAAACATGAAATGGTTTCCATTAAAATCTATTTTCGGGAACTTTTGTAGAATGGTCAAAACAGGCCAAGTGGGCTTCGGAATCAGATTGGGAAACTGGTCAAACGACCTCCAGGAGCAATGAAAACTTGTAGACATATTGTCATTTGACCCAAGAATGCAGTGCAACAAACATCTCAGAAAAAAATGTCACGAGGTGAAAAAAATTAATCGACAAAGTTGTCCAATCGAACTTTTCTGAAACAACACCTTGTTCAGAATCAACTAAAGGTCACCCAATTGCCATTTTGAAAATATAACAAATCAACTCTTGGCGAGCTGCCACTAGACACAATAGATCATTTAGGTATCTTGAGCACATGAGAAAAAGGAAAATTCTTGAATCATCACTGGTGAAAAGATATTGACGGTCGAAATTGACCTCTCTGGAATGTTGTTAGGAATGTAGATGCAAAATTGAACAAATTACATTCGGTTTTGATCTGTTAAAAATAGCAAATCAGATCGTAAGGCTCTGAAACTGGACATGTGAGCTCATCTAGATATGGAGAAAACAAAACAACATTTTTTCTGTCTTGACAATCATTTGATTGCAAAATGCAAGCTCAAACGGGATGCAACTTTGCAAAACTAAACGTTTGCAAACAACAGAACAATGTCAAAACCCTCCAGCTTCACTTTTCAAAACCCTGACAAAACTCATCATGGGAAGCTAAAAACTGACATGCACATTCACATATGTCAATTGAATATGTCTACCAAGGGGTTTTGCATGAAAATCATTTGGCTTCAAATTATGACACTCCAAAGTGGGTCATTCAGGCAGATTTGTTAGGTGCACTTCTGAAAGTGCAGAGGCAAAAATTTGAAATAGGCATCTCAAATTTGCAAAATTTGAGAGTGCCATCAGTGGCTCCAACTGGGGATGTATGCCCCTTGTGGGCATAGCATGAATCCAAATCTCTTGGGAGTAGACCAAAAGTTGAGTCCATCAGGTGCTCAAACTGCTTCTTTATTCATCTTTATTTTTCAACTTCATCCAGTGACCCCAGGCCACCAAATAAAAAATGGGGATCAAAATTTACCTCTGTCAAACACCAATCTATTAAAGGATCTGATCTCCCTCAAGTCATGCTTGCTTCTGTCAAACCACAACAACATAGGTGGCTGCATCTTTGTAAACACAAGTATCAGGCTGCCTTTGTGCAAGTGAAAAATTGTTCCATGTTCAACTCTGTCATCACATGGCAACATAATTATATAGGCCACATCACTGCCACTCTCTTCATCCTCTGATTTTGTACCAAGTGGAAACAATTGAAGATGGGGATCAAGACCACATGAAAGCATAGCTTGATCACATTCACTAACCCCTTCATCATGATCAAGTTCAAAGGATATGACACGATTGAAAAACAACATGCAATCATCATGTGTGTTGAGAAAATAATTGCTCATACATTTGTATCTCCTCCAACTGAAAAACATCACAGGTCGGATTGTCATCACCCAAACACCACAGCTCAAACACATTATCATGTGTTTCAAGATTATGAAAATCAGGTTTATCAACACTAAAAGTACTTTCATCTTCATTCACATCATGGAATTCAACAAAAAAATCAACCTCCAATGCATGAGCAGTGTTCGCTATCTCAGGGTCACACATGTTAAATTCATCCTTCAAACCATCATGCAATTCCATATAGGATTCTTCAGACACAGATTCAGACCATGCAAAATTTGACCCTAAATCAAGGTCTTCACATTGATTCTTCACAACATATTCAATGCTATCATTTTTAGGAGTAATAGGATCAACAAAGAAACTTTCATGTGCACTTTCATCTGATAGGAATATTGACCTATGTACAAGAGACTCACTGTTATCTGAAAATTTCTCATTAGCAATAAAATTAACACCTTCATTCTCTTTCTCACCGATGCATTCCTTATTCAAAGGAAACATATCTATTTGCAAACTATAAAGATGAGAGAGATCATCAAAGAAAGATCCACATTCAATCCCATATTGATTGACATCACACCCACTACTATCTGGATCATATGGCTTCTCTACACATTGATCAAAAGGCATTGCGATTTCAACACAGTCCGAAAGTCCACCAAATTAGTTCACATTATCTATGGATGATAATACTGATTCTAGATCCATGTGATTGTCACTATGCACAACTTGATCATTCAAAACTAAATTTATTCCTTCATCACTATGCACATTATCATTCTTTTCATGTGCAACTGACATTTTCATTTCTTTTTCATATAAAAAATCATGGACAACAAAGATATAAACAGGTTCATCAACATCCTTATCACTTCTAGTAGTACTATGCTCATAATTAGCAAATTGAACACATATATGTTCATCCTCAGATTCTTCATTATTGACGGAATCAACAAGCAATTTTGTTGATGTCGAACTTGAACTACATTCCAAGTTTGTCTCAAGTGTAAGTGGATAATTACTATGAGAGAATTCATAATCATTAGAAGAGAAATCAATTTGACTATCACCATCATTCTCATCACAAAAATACTTATCAACACACATATCATGCTCAGATTCTTCAGAGTGAGTGCTTGAAATTTCATCTTCAATGTCTTGGTCACCAACTTGAGAAGAAATGTCATCAACAATTGTATCATCTTCACTGACCGAAACATGACATGGAATGATGTATTTCATCTCTTCTATTTCTTCATCATTCAAGGTATTACAAGAAAAAATTTCATACATATTTATTTGTTCATCATACCATGTTTCTTCCTCTTCATCACTACTGCAAGGATCTACACATGTGTTTATTGTAAATTGATTACAATTAGTGTCCTCATTTAGACAACAGATATCTTCATTTTCTGACACACTCTTTTCATTCTTGTGTATCATGTTCTAATTTTTGTGAATAGGACAACTACTACCTTTATTTTGAGACACCACAGTTTGGGAAGATTGTGAAAATAGAGGAATCAAAAGAGCATCATTATCACCTTGACAAGTACTTCTATTATCTGATTCATGAGTTCTATTTAAATGAGATGTGTTAGGATGAACAACACTCACAACCTTGTTTCCTTTCATCATTGAAAACCTCAAATTGTTCTCAATATCTATAGCCATCTGAAATGATTGGTGCAGGGCTGTAGGCTCTTTATCCCTCAACATATAACTTCTCTTTTTGTCAAATGCTCCTAGGTACACAACCAAACATTCAAAATAATTTGGCCTTATGTGTTCAGGTATCTCTCTTATGATCTTTGAAAATCTAAGATTAAAATATGGGACTAACTCATCTTTTCCTTTCTCCATGTTCATGAACCTTTTCCTTATCAAAACAGGATTAATCCTTTGTCCAAATTGCTCCAAGAACACTATTTTTAACTCTTCCCATGAATGAACGAAAGAGGTTGGTAAATAAGAGAACCATTCTCTTGTATCTCCTCTCAAGGACTGAACAAATAACCTCATGATCACATCCTCGTGGTCAATCTCATAATCATCCATCACATTACTAAACTCTTGCAGATGTTTATTTGTTGATTCAGCCCTATCACCAATGAACCTTGGTAACTTATTTCTGACTTTAGTTGGAATGTCATTTGGGTAACCACTAAGGCTACTAAAATTGATAGCTCTGTACCTTCCAGTCCTAAAACCTCTTTCACAATCTGGCTGGTACTGATCACAAACCATAATTCCATCTAGAACCATACTAGGGTGCATGTATTGAGGCATCTTGATATGCCTTTTTCAAATTTCACATATCAACTCTACAGTTGATCATTCATTTCCCTATTTCTATCTTTCATAACGATCTTAGAATACCATAATGCATAATCCAAATGCATTTACACATAAGATCTATTTAGTGGGAAAATTTAAAGCAAACATACTTCTCCAATAAAATACATAGGCTGCAAATTACAACTCAGAAGTATGCAAACAAAATATTATTGTCATTTCCCTCTTTTAGTGCTAATCACTCAATAGGGAACCAAATTTTTTCCAAAGATGTTCAAATATTGTTTTCATATACAATTTTCTTGAAACCCAAGAATGAGGAATACCTAGAAACTTCGCAGTTGTTGCAAGTTGTCTTCCTGACTGGTAATATTTGTAGATCTGGAACTTTCTTCAAAATTTCAACAAGTTCTATTAACATGTAAACTTCTTTCTAAGTTCCTTTCCACTAGCAGAGCACCACAGATTACAAAATTGTTCAAGTTCACTGCAACAAATTCTTCTCCAAGGTTGAAATCCTTCAAAATTTGAACTAAATTTAGAATGGAAAATCATTTGACTCTATGCAATGACTCTTAAGGATAGATTCTGCATTAAGATTTTTCTCCAATTCTCCCCAGCAGAGTCGCCATTCTGTTGGTGTTTTATTTTTCTAGCTAGGCTTTGAAACACTCTAAGAGGTAGCCACCCTCTATATTAAAGAACCACAAAGGCTAGTGGCCAACTGACAGGAAATGGAATTGACACACATTTCCCCTGCACTTCAGGCTTTGTAAGACCTAGGGGGTAACCCTTTAGCAACATCTAAAAATATAGACACACAAGAATAGGATATTGCTTAATAGATAACGGTCTCATAGAATTGCTGAGAAACCTAAAATATCACTCAAAACTGGCTAACACCTTGAGTTAATTTCATTAACCAGCATGGAGAACATGACAAACATAATTCAACAAAACATATTTGAAATGTTTTTTGATTTAAAGAGTTGGGACCAAACTAAAAACAACAGAAACATGATAATAGACTAGTGCCATAAAAATGGGCTATGGAGTCATATAACTAACATTCATCTTTCAGTATTGAACATGCTTTGAAGGTCTTGCAAATGTTGTCACATTATGACAACCAGACCACTGAAGCTTTCTCTAATAACTCTTCTTATAAATCCACCTGAAACATAACACTCATGTCACATTTGTCAAAGCAATTACACTCTCCCTGAACAATAGACAATAATAAATGCAGTTTGTGCTTTATTAAAGCAATTACATCATTCATAGAACAAAAGGAAACAACAAATGTAACTCAAATGCAGAAAATGTGCATGAACAAACTCAGACAATTTTATTATTGAATCCAAAATAGCATTACAGTTCAACCATGGAGACAATTATTAGCTAAAATAAACATAAGAAAATAATTCAGAACACACTTTCAAATTAAATGACTAACAGTCATATTTCTCCCTAGCTTTACAATCTACCCATAGCTTCTGCATGAGTTGCAGAGCTTTCAAAAATTAGAACCCCTTACAATGAGAAGATAAAAGAAGATATAAAAGAAGAGAAACAAATAGGAGAAGCCCTAAATTTGATCTACAAATGCCATCTGGAAGCTCCATTCCCGTTGATCAACAAACTGAAAATAATCTCTCCTCTCTCTTCCTTTGCAACAACAAACTTATTCTCTCAAAACTGTTTTTGCTCATCATTGCCTTGCATCTGAAAATCTGCCCATGTGGAGAATTTCATCATTTCACCCAACTGCTAGAAAAATACCTATGAAAAACTCTTATTTATGTTCTCCTGTGAAAGCATTTTACATTGCTTTTGATTTTTGTTCACTTTATAATGCTGCAGTTTTATTTTCCTTCATATATTAAAGTTTGATAACTTTAATATTTCTGCTGTTTAATTTGTGGCACTTTAAATCCCAACACACATTGGCCTTTTAGTTATAAAATGAATATTAAATTCAGTTTACCCATATCCTCTTACATTTTATTCCCCAACAAAGAGAATGTTATAAAATGAATATTAAATTTAGTTTACCCATATCCTCTTACATTTTATTCCCCAACAAAGAGAATGTTTGCTCACAAAGTGAATATTAAATTCACTTTACATTGATCTGGGCAAATAAAATATTTACCCCGTTCCATTTCACTTGCACTATTAAGATATTTGCCTGTAATATTTTATTTCACTTTGCAAAAGTTAAAACCCCTTTAAAACTTATCTTGAAAATAAATATTTTTCCCATGCTGCACACACTTCAGAAAAAAACTCCTCAGTCCAAAATATTTTACCAGTGCTTGGCTTTACCATTTGGAGCATATTTAATTCACCATATCTTTTATATTTTAATGGTGAAGTATTTTACCCACTTCGAGCTTTACTCTTCATTTTTCACACTTGAACTATTTTACCCCCTTAGGCAATATTTTACCTTTACATGTTTGACCACTTAAAATTTTCTATGGGCCTATGCTCCTTTCATTTAAAAAACAAATAAATTTTGAAAACTTAAAATGTTTCTCCAGCTATGCATTCTCACACATCTCGCAACATTTTACATGGCATCACCAATACTCTTTTGAGTCTTGCGAGGTTTGCCCTAATTTCCCTTTGTGCTCGACATTCTCCTCTGCTCTGCAAACACATAATAATGGCGGCCAATCTCCGCATTCACTCAATGCATCCTTGACATCTCCATTCACTTCTACCCAATCCCGCGCACCTGCTCCTTGTGGCCAGTCCACTCTCCACTATTCCTTGCAAAGAGCTACGCCAATCCTCTGTGCTTGGATGAATGTCCATTCCCCAGTAGTCCATCGAGCCCCTTGTGTTGCTTCTTGCAATAGGTGCACCCCTCCTCACTACAATGCGCACGCCATGCATTTGCCTGAGAGCTCCTAAAGTCCTTTCAACATATCTATTTTATGTGTATGCTGCAGTCATAGCATCCCGTGAGAGCACATTCATTTGGGCGCTTCCACCAAATAGTTCTCACGCCTTCTCCATGCAGAAAACACCTCATTTCAGCTCTCCTCATGCATTTGCATAGCCCCAACAAGCATTGATTCCTCCACTGGTTGCACCCTATACTGATTGCATTTCCTTACTCCAGGCCATGCCTCTTCATTTGCTGGAAAGTTGCTAAGGCCTGTTCAACACACCCATTGTATGCGTATTGCAAACTTGGTGCATTCCTATACTCATGTAATTTACTCTCTACTTTGATGGATGACAATTCCTTGCTGGAAATCGCGCCCCTTTAAACAACACACGGGCCCCTCAATAGGTCTATTTCAAGTTAATAAAATCCTCCCAAGTTTTGGCATGGGTAGGAGGAACAATATTATATCTGCCCATTGCATTTGTTTGAAATTTTCTAAAACCTTCAATGGGATGGCGCCAATATAGTGGCATGTAAAATATAATTTCTTCAAACAATTTAGATACATCTTGACTGCAAGCGCCCAGCTGTCCCCATGGAAAATCCTCCACAATCCGCACCAATACCCTCCATTGTTCCTTGCTAATATGGTTAAAGTGCTTTAGAAATCTTTAGGCATATGCAATAGGAGGATGAGGGATTCAGCAGAGCAACATATCAAGTCTGCTTTGATAAGTTCGGCTGAAACAAAAAAATCATCAACAACCACGAGCCTTGGGTCGATTCAGACTCTTATGCATCCTCTACCTCATTCATTGGGATCAATCCTCTTTGTATGCATTCATTGCAAACTTACATTGAGTATTACCTCCCGCAATTATATTGCCATGACATCAAAATGAAACAAGTAATTTGTGAGCTCTGAATGTGCTGCATTTGATGATGTTCACTCACTAATCATACCATTGCTTGCAATTCATGTTGAAAGTCCTTGTAATATTGAACCATGTCTTATGTTAGAGTGTATCTCCCCCTGATTGAAGTTACTTGAAAATGATTCCAAATTTCAATCCTTGATTACACATTCATTTGCTACTATTTTCCTTGAGACCTATATCCAAAAACACCATTTTGAATGCATAATATTGTCATTGATTTTTTTTATACTCTCTATTTATACTTATGTTGAGCAGGATTTCTTGCCTTCGAGCTCTGACCTACTATGAGTCTTTGTTCATACACAATATATAGAAGACATTCTTGCTCTTTTAAATGGCAATCTTCATTTCGTTATCACATTCAAGCCATAACTCCTACTAATTATTTTTCCATATAGACCTTCATTGAATCATTCCCTTGCTTCTATGCCACATCCCTACTTTGAAACAGTATCACCATCCATTTTGATGGCAAGATTATGATGAAGGTAAACAAGGAACCTTAATTAGATACCTTGTTTAAAGTAACTTACTTGAAGGGACAACAACATTACAACATTACAACCTCATAACTGGGCAAAGCATGTCGGGTCCCATCTGAACCCAACTAATTTTTTTTTCATTTTCAAACAAGTTTTCCATTCAAACTATCTGACACTACCTTTTGAATACTTCAGAAGTGAAAACATGAACTAGGTTTCCATTAAAATCTGTTTTCGGGCACTTTTGCAGGATGGTCAAAACAGGCCAAGTGATCTCCGAAATCAGCTTGGGAATCTGGTCAAATGACCTCTTGGAGCAATGAAAACCTATAGACATATAGTCATTTGACCCAAGAATGCAGTGCAACAAACATCTCAGAAAAAAAGTCACGACGTGAAAAATATTAATCGACAAAGTTGCCCAATCGAACTTTTCTGAAACAACCTACTATTCAGAATCAACTAAAGGTCACCCAATTGCCATTTTTAAAATATAACAAATCAACTCTTGGCGAGCTGCCACCAGACACAATAGATCATTTAGGTACTCTGAGCATGTGAGCAAAAGGAAAATTCTTGAATCATCATTGGTCAAAAGATATTGACGGTCGAAATTGACCTCTCTGAAATGCTGTCAAGAATGCAGATGC
Source organism: Sequoiadendron giganteum (assembly GCA_007115665.2). Classification (NCBI taxonomy): domain Eukaryota; kingdom Viridiplantae; phylum Streptophyta; class Pinopsida; order Cupressales; family Cupressaceae; genus Sequoiadendron; species Sequoiadendron giganteum. Next base: position 69,076,377 of record CM021108.1, on the reverse strand, counting down.
AAAACTGAACAAACTACATTCGGTTTTGATCTATTAAAAATAGTAAATCAAATCATAAGGCTCTGAAATTGGACATTTGAGCTCATCTAGATATGGATAAAACAGAACAACATTCGTTCTGTCTTGACAGTAATTTGTTTGCAAAATGCAAGCTCAAACGAGATGCAACTTTGCAAAATTGAACGTTTGCAAACAACAGAGTAGTGTCAAAACCCTCCAGCTTCACTTTTCAAAACCCTGACAAAACTCATCATGGGAAGCTGAAAATTGACATGCACGTTCACATATGTTAATTGAATATTTCTTCCAAGGGGTTTTGTATGAAAATCATCTGGCTTGAAATTCTGACCCTCCAAAGTGGGTCATTCAGGTAGATTTGTTAGGTGCATTTCTGAAAGTGCAGAGGCAAAAATTTGAAATAGGCATCTCAAATTTGCAAAATTTGAGAGTGCCATCAGGAAGCTACAATTTCACTGCAAGGATCTACATTTAGTGAGTACTGGGATACTTCGGTAATCTTAGCTTTGGCCCCAAATACTAAAACGCCATAAGTTGTAGAACCTACTATGGACTATAAAGGAGGTTTGATCATAAAAAGGGTGTTTGATACCTCATCTATTGAGGCTACTACCATTTCAGTAAATGTTGCATAGTTTACAAAAGCAACAGTTGAATTAGTAACAACTGAAAAGGAGAAGTTCAAAAAATTGTATAATGATTTATTGATTCAATATGGCAAGGGGCAACAACAAATAATATGGTTGTACACTGAAATGAGATTATTGAAAGAGAAGATGCAAAATTTACAACCTAGTGAGCCAATGCAAATAGATAGTGCTTCTCCTTCTGCATCACAAGCACAAACACTTGCTACTTCTACACCTCCCACAAGTTCTTCATGAGTAATTGTGCCTTACAACATGGAAAATGTGCCCATCTGAATGGAGGAACCTAGAACATTCAAGGAACAACAAGCAAAAGAAATCAATAAAGAAGAATTGCTTGAAAAGATGAAGGAATATAAGGAAAAGTGTGGCCAACATGACAGTGAGATCTTTCTCAACAATTTAAAAATTGTAACTATAGTGCTGGAGCATTTGAATAGTGGAATTGACAAGAGATTAATTAGCATCCATGATAATTATTCCTCCATGGTTGATGTGATAAATAATTTTGACATAAACAAGGAGGTAGCCATCCCACTCCTAGAAAAATGGATTCCTAGACTTCAAGACTTGAGGTTAATGGTTGTGGGATCCAAACATGATGTAAATAAGCTTGAAAAATCCAACCCACCCTTAGAACTGTGAATGAAATTCAAGAATTCTAGGGAAAGATTGAGCCTTTGGAGGCTAAATTAAGGGACTTGGTTAAGAACTTTCTTTAAATGAATCATGGTCTACTTCCTGATATATTGAAGGATAGTGGTGCTATCAAATCTCTATAGGATTGGAGAAAGAAGGCTAATGAGGCAATTTTAAATCAAGCAGCCAAAGTTTGTGAAGAAGCATACATGAGCATGTTAAAAAAAAACATGGACATTCTTTCTCAAGAAGGAATTGCTTTGGAAGAATTTGATAAGGAAGAAAATAAAGCTATCACTAAATATGCTCCTTATAGATTAAAGGTTGACAATATCATCACATTTTATTGGCCCAAAGAGGAAGAATTTCAAGCATGGAAGGATAAGTATCTTGATGTCTTGGAAGGCTGAGCTGCTATCATGGGGTAATCACTACAATTTTGATCTTTTGATCTGCAACAAGGGTGAATAACAGATGGGATAAAAATAATACATGGCCTAGAATTAGTACAGATTAGGCCTTTGATAAAGTAATGTCAAAATATTATTTTTTCTCCAATTTGAAATTTGATTACTAGGGCACATACGTGGAAGGTATTTTGTCTCTTTTGTCTTTCTTCACTTTATTGCTTTTCTTTTTTCATGCTTGGAGTACGTGGACATAATTTTAAAAGCACATGGATAGATTGCTACATCAATTTAAAGGTTCCTTTTGGAAGGCAAGACCAAGGTCTTTATCAAAAAATGTAAGTGTTCTTTGTCCCATGTAATATTTCCCTTCATTCAAATTAAAAATGTAACTGCAAAAGGGAATCTTCATTGTAACGGTCCAATAAGAATAGGACATGTGTACTTTTTGGCTCGAAGCTTGTTTGCTCCTTCATTTTTATAAGAAGGAATTCAAAGCTAGATGTATGGGTTGTTTATTGTCTGATCATAGAGAGTTTTGTAATGAGAATATATAGGACATTTTAGAGTTTTTGTCTTAGGTTTTGAGTCTATCAATATGCATATGTAAATTTGATAACAATACTAGCAATTAAATATAGAATGGTGCAAATTCATAGCCATTTCTCTCATGTTGTACTCACTTCATGAATTATGAAGAAAATGATCAAGGGTTATTTTATTGGTCTCATTGTGTTTCAATTATGTATGGATTTCATCTTTGTTTTAATTCAAAGAAATAATAAGATTGCTCAGGTGAAGCTATATGTTCATGTAGTTCGATTGCAAGGATCTTTCTAAGAAGTTATGGTTTAGGATACAATGTTGAAATGTTGTAATGCAGTGTTGTCAAAGGTTATTGATGTTATGTGTTATTCTATTATCCAGTTATGTTTGTGTTGAGATTGACTCCGTTCCTAGGTTAAGGCACTGATCTAAGTTAACTATATTCATGATAAATATTATTTTTCTTTCAATAGAAAATCACATTTATGAAAAAAAATTCAAAATGAACCATTTCATGTTATATACTTCCATTCTCATGCTCTAAATGTTGATTGTTGTAAAGGAGTATCCAACTTCTTGATATATTCCATTTATTGATCTATTATATGAGAATTCATCTGATATTTGCAATGTACTCAATCATTAGGTAGAGAGGTCTTTAAGTACATTGTGGGATCACCCTCCTGCATCTTGCAGAGCTTGAAGTGGAGTAGGAAAGTATTGATTCTTTCTATCATTCACTGGCCAATCCTCACAATTGTTGATTATTAAATTATGGAAAATTCATAGGCAATTGTTGAGACCAAGTTTGGTTCATTAAAACAACCAACAAATTAGTGACTCCATTGGGAAAATCTATGAAAATACTCATATCCTAGTATTCTTTTTTTGAAACATTACAATTAGAGTCATATACTTTCATAATGGGGGGTACAAAGTTTTTCAAATATTTGTCAAATCCTCCTAAAGCTTGTTGAATTCTCTTGCCATTTATTAGTTGAAGGTCATCTACATAAATTTTTCCAAGTCTTTGTGTGTCTTTGCAAATCTTCCACCTAGAGGGTTGAGGGTTGGCTTAGGAAGTTCTCTGTGTTTGAAAATCCTTATAATTATTTAAAGATCTACATAATTCTTATCATTATTTACAATTCCCAATAATTTTGGGTGGTGACTTTGAAGTCTCTGCACTAGTGTGCATTATTTGAAGAAATCAAGAAGGTATTGAAGAAGAAGAACTACAAAAGAAAGATGCGGAGAACCAAAGCTCACATGAAGAAGCATCTAAAAGAGAAGATGGAAGGAGAGCTTCAAAATACTCCCAAGCAGAAAGGTCAATGGGTATAGAAGGATGAAAATTCCAATCAATGGATTCCACCTACATGGGTCCAAAATGATGCAAATACAAGTAAGTCTACTCCACATCCTGTCCCTAAAAGGAAAATTCCTTCAAGAAATTCTTGCACTCATGAAAGCCAACAAAATTTGTTAGGGTTAGCCTATGAGGATGAAGAGGATTGTGAGAATAAGACTGTTACTAGTATCCATATATCTAGACCTAAGCAATCAAGAAGTAGAAGTAGGAACCATCAGTGTAATGTTGCTACTACTAATGATACTATTTTTGGTGGCATTATTTCTCCTACATCCAATGGATATTCACCTTTACCACCTGATTTGTTAACTGGAACTAATGATGATGCCCAAAACCTAATAGATTTGGAAGAATCATCTAGTTCAAAAATCACTCTCCCAGATCCTGAAGAGGTTTTTGGAGATATTAGTGCTCTTGGAAGAGAGGTCTAGATCCAGGCTGAGATAAGAAGAAATAAGGATAAAGAAATGGAGCAAAAGATTAGAAATGCTATGAATGAAAGAGAGACTTTGATAAGACAATTGGATCAGATGCGACTGATAAACCAAGATGAACCTGAACCAATTACCATAGGCCCTATTATGTTTGAGATTATTGACAAGAAAACCCACTCTGAACCTATAAAATATGTCAGTAACTCTACCCATATGAAATATGTAGTAATGTTGCTCCACACCCTGTTGCAAATATTTTTGAACCACCTGTGAATAAGGGCGATCAACCTATGAAAAATTTGGCTATCAATGAGAAATATATATCTAAAATGCCTCCCCTACCCCAATAAATCTAAGTTTGAAATAGATTAGTTAAGGAAGGAAAATGAGAATTTGAAAAGGGAAGTAGAAAAAGATAGAGATTATGGACACTAATGTTGAGATGAAGAGAAAGATTGATTTCTTGAAGACTTCATGCTTAGCAGATGGTGTCATAGCATCTAGTTCATAATATCCCTCTCATTCCATAATAAATCCTACACCCACAATTGATGGGAGGACTTTGGGTCACATAGAGAAATCCACCCATAATTCCAAATCTCTAAACATAAATAATAATGATTGTATCTACAATCAATTTACCAATAGAAATATGGATCATAAGAGAAGAGCTGGAGAAGCTAATAGATGAGATGAGGACAAAGATAATTAGTTTCATAGGCAGCCTATGTAGTTGGAGAGGTATAGACAAATGTGTTTTGATGGGATCCTTGGATGCCCACATCCCATTGATAATTATATCAGGGTTGTGTTGAGAAAATTTATTGGGAATAATACAATATCCGGAGAGGATCACTTAAGGGTTTTCCTAAATATGCTTGATGACTATGAGGTAGAACATGAGGATGTGGCTATGAATTTATTGATGCAATCTGTAACAGAAGATGTCAGGGATTGGTATAGAGGTTTACCTAATGGTAGCATTGGATCATGGGAGGAATTAAAGAGAGTCTTTAGAGAATAATATGGAGATAAGACCAACCCCAATTTTATACTCAATGAATTTAACAATATCACCAAAGGACAAAATGAGATGGTGTCTGATTTCAATATCATATTCCAAAAGGCTATGAATAGGTTGCCAAAAAAATTGAGGTTGAATGATTGAGTATGCCTAGTTACTTATTGTAATTCATTTGATGCTAAGATGGCTTACAAAATAATAGATAAAGACCCTTAATCTTTGAGGGATTCTTTCAAAATTTATTTGCATATTGAAAGTAATAGGAGAGCTTCAGGTAAGGTGGGAAGAAGATATGACATAAATATTTTGAATAATCCCAAAGATAGACAAGAAAAATCCTCTAGTTCAAGTCCCACTTATGATGAGAGATGGGATAATGTGATGAATACCCTCAAGGACATCAAGTATACTGTGGCCAAAAATGAAAAGGGGCTTGGTAATAACAAGAAATAGTTCCAAAAGAATGAAAATACCCCAAGGCTTCAAGATTACCCTTACAAAACCAACTGGAAAAATGGAAAGCCAATCCCAAATAATAAAAAAGGTAAGAAAGATTAGGTCACACCTAACCCTTTGCAAAAAAATATTGCAAACTTCACTAATGAAGCTCCTTGGTTCAGGGTTTTTTGTTGCCACATTCTCCTCACCAATGTGCGGGTGCACAATTGGTTGAAGTTGGAGAAGGTTTTCTAGAAGATTATGATCAATCTCATGACAATGATGTTGAAGTGAAAGTGATCATGAGTAGGTCAGATTTTTCTAACAATGAATTCTCATTTGATGTGGATTCTCATGAACTTGATGTGGATGGCCAAAGGGAAAGGGAATATGCTTATCATGAGAAACTTCTCTCTAATGAAGAGAATGATAATGACAATGGATTTTGTGCATTAGAGACAAATGAAGATGACGTGTCTTTATGGATACCTTCAGATGAAGAAATTGTAAAGTTGACAATAGCCTTGGCCACACAAGCAAGAGGTTCTTATCATCTAAGAAATATAATGGTGGGTGGTGATCAAGGTGATTCTTCTAGCCTCTTCATAAAAGAGAAGAATGTTAAAGGAAAATAACCAAAATATAATAGTAAAGTGGATGGGCCTAAAAACAAGGATGGTAAGGGAGCTAAAATCTTGGCAAAGAAGGCTGAGAAGCCAAAGATTGATGGAGAATCTGCTTCTCCTACTATGAAGGTGAGAGAAAAAAAGAAAAGTTTTGGGCCTAAGAATAAGAATGCTAAGCCTAAACTTGAAACCAAAAGTGAGCAAAACAACGAGATCAATACTAAACAAGGTATGAATCCAATTGATATACCTAAATATACCCCTATTGATATGTTCCAATTACTTAGTCAAGTTAATTTTGTTTTTCCTTTACTTGAAATGATGAGAATTGATGAGCACAAACAAAAGGCAGTAGCCCTTATCAATGGCATTACTACAACCTATAATTAACTAGTGGTGGCTAATCCACCTAGATTGAGTGGGAAAGAAAAGAAAGAAAAGGAGGTTGAGGGAGAAATCACTGAAATACCTCACATTTATCTAGGAAATTCAATAACTACCTGTCTTGGGAATATAGATCCATTTTTTTGTAACTCTACTTGTAGATGATTTTTTTTTAAAGAGTTGTATGATTAACTCAAGAGAATCTAATAATATTATGCTATCTAATATTATGGAGGCAATGGGATTAAAAATTGATAGTACCTAGGGAAAATGCTATGCTATGGATTCTAGGGAAGTCCCTATGATTGGTGTAACAAATGAACTTCCATATAGACTAGCTGCACTCCTAGAGAAAGAATTTAGAATGAGTGTGGTAGTGGTGGACATTCCACCAAATTATGGAATGTTGTTTTCTAGAAAATGGAGTGCTTCCATGGGGGGTAGTATGCAATGTGACATGCCTTTTTCCACCTTCCCAATTGATGGAAAAGATATCAAGCTAGTTAGAGAATCAAAGGTACCACACATGATTGAACATTTCCATGAAGATAATATAGTTCACTTTATTGATATTGATCTTAGTGATTTCAAGGTGGAAGAGTTACCAAGAGAGAGTGACAAGAAACCTTCACCTATTGAAAAAGAAATGACCAAATTATTTGGTAATGATGATCTTTGGATAATGTATTTTGATGGTGCAAGTTCTAAAGATGGTTCAGGTGCAAGAATATTATTAGTTTCACCTAGTGGAAACACATTTAAATTTTCTTTCACTTTTTATTTTGTTTGCCCAAATAATGTGGCAATGTATGAGGCCTTGTTGCTAGGGTTGAGGCTAGCAGAGAAACATGGGATAACGAAACTAAAGGTAATTGGTGATTCAGAGTTGGTAATGTCCCAGGATAGATCCAAATATGCATCAAATAAAAAGATATTGAAGCAATACAAGAATGTTTTTTGGGATTCCATTGAGAAATTTGAAGCATTTGGAATTGATTGGATGGAGAGAGGCCAAAATAGAGTGGCATATTTGTTAGAAAACATTGCACTTAGGACTGATGACATAAATTTTGTTGGTATCTCTAAGGTTGAGGTACAAACAAGTCCTCAGTCCCTAATAATATACACAATTGAAAATTCTTCAATGATGATGAAGACATCTTGATATTTTTGAAATGTATTGATGAATATGATAGCCACAAGATTGATTTTGGAGCCTTTGTTGAAAAAATGGAAGGAAAGGACACAGTATTTGGTAATGAGGTCATCCAATTAAAGACAAATAAGATTCCTAAGGGCCTTGTTGCCTTAGAGAGATATTTTGAAAACCAAGACAAAAAATTCCAAGACAACTGCCACCCATCTAGAAGACTTGGAAGAACTAAACCTAAGAACTAAAAATGCTCTTAAAAGGGTTTATGTGGGCAAGATAATGAAGCCCAAGATCAAGGCAATGTTGATTTATTTGATAAGGAAGTACATACATGTCTTTTCTTGGTCATATGATGACTTGAAAGCATATAGGGAGGAATTGTTTCAACATGAAATTCCTCTAAAGGATGATGCAAAGCATTTCATGCAGAAGCAAAGACACATCAATCCAACCTTAGCTCTTAAAATGCAGGAGGAACTAGTGAAGCTAAGGGATATTAGCATAATTAAGCCAATTAGGCACTCCTATTGGGTGTCTAATCTAGTGCTAGTTAGAAAGAAGAATTGGGATATCAAATTACGCGTTGACTTCAAGAATCCCAATATATCCTCATTAAAGGAGAACTATCCATTACCTGACATGGAAGCCATGTTGTAGAAGGTGATTGGATGTGAGTTATTGTCCATGATGGATGGTTTTTATGGTGACAACCAAGTGAAATTGAAGGAGTATGAGTATTTTAAGATTGAATTTACCACTCCATGGGGCACCTATGTCTATGTCAGAATTCCATTCATCTTGACTAATGCAAGTGCTGCTTTTCAGAGGGCTATGGATGTAGCCTTTTTTGATTTCATTGATTTATTTTTGGTGATTTACTAGGATGATTTAACTGTTTACTCCAATAAGGAAGAAGATCAGTGCATGCACTTGGAGAATATTTTCATCAAGGCCCTTGAATATGGTATCTCACTCAACCCAAAGAAATGTGCATTTGGGATTACTAAAGGAAAATTGTTGGGACACATTATATCCAAGGAAGGAATGAGGATTGATCTTGAAAGGATAGCTTCCATTGAAATAATTTTGTAACCAAAGAATGTGGAAGGAATTCAATCATTCTTTGGTCAGATTAATTTCCTAAGAATATTTGTTATAAATTTTGCAGAGATCACTCACCCTATATCCAAGATGTTGAAAAAGGGTGAGAAAGTGGAGTGGATTGAAGAGCCAAGTAAGGATTTTCAAGCAATCAAGCAGGCAATCAAGGAGGCCCCAGTTTTGAGGACTCTTGATTTTTCCAAGCCACTACAAATCTTCTCATTTACATAATTCCATATTATTGTTGCAGTGTTGTTGTAAGAGAATCAAGAGGGTTTTGAACAAGCTATCACATTTTTTAGAAAGTCTCTTCAAGACATAGAATTGAAATATGACTTGATTGAGGAACAATCATATGCAATGGTTAAAGTTTTAAAGAATTTCAAAACGTATCTTGTAGGAGCCACAATTACTCCATATGTTCCTAATGCTACTGTTATGGATATCTTCACCCAATAATAAGTCATGGGTAGGAGATGCAGATGGATAAACAAAATACAAGAGTTTAATATTGACATTTAGATCACCAAATTGGTGAGAGGTCAAGGGTTAATAAAAATAATGGCTGAAGCAAATATAGATGCCAATCAAATAAATCTTGAGGATGATTTTGATAGGTCACACATTTGTGATATGCAAGATTGTTCTTGGTACAAGGATGTAATCTATTACTTGCAAAAGATGCAATGCCCTGAAGGATTAACTGACAACAAAAAGAGGACACTCAAGTTGTAGGCCATCAAGTATGTGATCATAAATGGTGAACTATGGTGGAGGAATCTAGAAGGTGTTATGTTGAAGTGTGTTCATAATACCAAAGCTTCTGAATTATTGAATAGAATGCATAGTGGGTTATGTGGTGGACATTACATGGCTAAGACCACTGCTCACAAGGTCTTAAGAGCTAGATTTTAGTGGCCTACATTTTTCAAGGATGCTCATAAATTCATAAGAACATGTTATGCATGCCAAAGGTTTTCTAGGAGGCTGAAGTTCTCAAGTAATATGTCATTAAGACCAATTGCAATCTAGGCACCATTTCAGCAATGGGGCATTTATTTCATTGGGGAAATATTTGACAAGTCTAGTGGAGGTCATTCTTGGATCCTTGTGGCTATAGACTACTTTACAAAATAGGTGGAAGCCATTCCAACAAAAGAAAAACAAGTAAAGTAGTCATTGATTTCTTGATGGATAACATATTGAATAGGTTTGGGGTTCCTGAGAAGATTTTCTCAGATAATGCAGTGTGATAAGTTAGATCTAAAGAATCCACTAACTTTTTTCTAAGCATGGAATTCAGGCATCTTATTCTTCACCATACCAACCACCAAGAAATGTTAAGGTATATTCAAGAAATATAAGAATGATGAAGATCATAAAATAGATTATTGAGAAAAAAATAGCTTGGGGCTCCAAGATGAAGTTGGCTCTGTGGGCTAATAGGGTAACTATCAAGAAAGCCACTAGTTATTCTCCTTTTGATCTAGTCTATGGTATTGCAGCCAGGTTGCCTCAAAATAACCTCATGAAGATGCATAAGTTTATCCAAGAATATGATGAAGATATGTGTGATGAAATACAACACAAAATTGATGCATTAATATAAGTGGATGAGACAAGAAGGGATGCTCAAAAGAAGAATGTAAAGCTATAGTTACAGGTCAAGAACTTGTATGAAAAGAAAATATCTCCAAGGAAGTTCCAAGTAGGAGACATGGTGTTGATGTGGAAGGCAATATCTAAGGATAAGGGAAAATATGGGAATTTTGATGCATTGTGGCTAGGCCCTTATCTGATCAACAACACTCATGGCGAAGACTCTTACTTTTTGTAGGATTTAACTAGTGAACTTCTTGAATTTCCAATACATGGATAGTTCTTGAAGCCATGTTTCTCTTGAAATATGTTCTCTTCCATGTACATTGTAAATTTTATATATCTTGTACATATGTTTGGTCTGCTTTGGTTGTGCCTGATTTGTCTGACTATCTTGTCTAGGTAGTTTCTTGGTTTTGGTTCTCTATATTGGTTTGATTCAACCTAAGATTCTATGATCTCTCCTTTTTTTGGAGGAATAGACAACCCCAATAGGAGCCACTGGCTAAACCCCTGATTTTTTTTGTGTTCCATTGATAAATTTTTCAAAGTCTAGTTATTTTTCCTAGTTTGGACATGTCTTTGGTTTTAGGGTTTCAATTTTTGTCATGTTGTAAGGTTTATCTGTTCACCCTAAACCCTTAAAAACCATAAGTATGAATCCCCTTGGAAAGTTTTCTAATTCAATGTTGACCTATAGTCACCTATTCCTAGTCGCATTAGTCATGAATTGAGTCATTGAGTCTGTTTACCCATCGACCCTTTGAACTTAGCACTCCCAATTTTTCCCCATAGAATCCTTTTAATATGTTGCTTTATATTGTATGGGTCACATGTCATTTAAATATTTTCCAAAGACCTAAGTTTTGGGTTTAATATTTTATCATTGGTATAGGTCTTAGCCTAAAGTTTTATGTCCCCCATTATTCGTCTACCTAGTTGAACCCCTTTTAAGTACTAAAAAATTTGCATGTGTAGATATAACCTTATTATGTGGGTCATTGGATCCAAGTGAACACATCCTGACTGCTCCCTACACCCCTATTTGATTTTATTTTCCATTAAAATATTCAGACGGACTGGTGGGAAAGTACCACGTGTCCCATATGATAGTGAGGCCTATTGTTTTCGAAGGTAGTAGTCATCAAGCTTTAATAAAATCAACGGTTGAGATGGGAAGACATGTTTTGATCTTGACCATCCCTTGCTAGCCTATGGGGGACCCACCTACATCTCCCATCCCTTAATGAGGAAGCGAGAAGGCACCATGTGGAATAATTTATACTGTCAATGGGACATAATAAAATGGGAAATATTTTAGCATATTGATATAGGTATTAAAACCCGCGCTACTAAATGGACCTTTTTAAGCACATGGTTAAAGGTTGAGAAGATCTATTAATCTGGGGCATCCATCAAATCTAATGGTTATGCACATAGGCAAAGGATTTGAAATGTAAAATTATCATAGGTTGAAGGATTTAGATATAATCTAATCCCTTCCCTAACTCCCCATTGTTGAAATTTGCACGCGGTTAAAACCAATGGGGAAGTGCGGAAGCTGACACATGGATTTTTTCAACGCTTGTCGGAGATGGTGGAGCTCGCGAGTGACTTGAAGGCTTTTCCACACAGCCTTTTCTGATTGGTCAATGGTGATAGTTATTTATAGTTATATTTTTCAAGCTTCTTTGACTAAATCTGGATCATTTGATAGTCCATCTCACTATATGATCAATGATCAAAATTCAAAGTTGAGTTTGAGGGAAAATGAGCCATTCTAGATTGTGTAGATGAACAATAATGGCGGATAGGATACAAAACTACCACATTAATCTATCATAAAGCCATAAAATTTTACTTTAAAACATAATTGCAGATTGTTAAAAGAATCCAACACATCCAAGGAGTTCTTGCTACAATTTTCAAGCTTATTCTTCGACAAATTTAGGGTTTTCAAGCATCTATGAAATCAGTAAGTGAAATAGATAGCCTGTTTCTCAATTGATTGAAAACATGCTAAATTTTTCTTGTTTTATCATTCTATCGGTGGGGTTTTTTGGTTTTCTGCATTTCTTTTAAGGTTTGATGTTCAATTTGAATGTTATTTCTATTGAGTCTTGTTTTTTTGTGTATCAAACCCATACCCTAGTTGTTAACGTATATTTTTTTGAAACAAAACCCTATTTTGTTCAAACCCTATAATCATGGCACACAAAGTCAAAGCGTCTGCATCAAAAGAACACCCCTCTAGTTTGAAGCCCCCAGTTAGAACTCTAGTTTAGGACTTGATCGACCAATTAAAACCCTCTGCCTTTGAGAAACATAAGGGTCAATTGTTATTCCATCATACACAAATTGTGGAAAGTCTTGTTAAAAAATAATGTACTATTAAAGAAGCCACACTACCATATACTGGATGGGCACAATTCAACAGTTGGTTTGGAAACCGAAACTATGGCATTCTTGTGGGCAACCCATGGAATTTGGATATGGGGAAAATTATTGTACCAAATGTAGACATGGATGTTGACCTATTGAAGATAGTGGCTGCAAAGTATGACCCAGTCACAAGAACTATGAGAACATAAGATGAAATTGAAATGGTGAAGGTTATAAAGGATGAAATTGCTAAAGTTTTCAAATTGACTGAGTGGAGTGAGGACATGGTGAAGATAGATGAGAAGGCACTCAAGGGTGAGTATGAGAAGGTCAAACATACCTTCAATATTTCAATGTTGTAACACTATTTAGCATATGTTGATAGTTGAAGGATCATCATGGGACCATCATATAAAGAGCCCTACCCCATCAACTACTTTGTCTCTTATTTGCAAAGAACATTCTATTCATTGTGTCAAATCATAGGTTATGACCCAACTACAAGAATACCAATGGATGAGATATACATGGCTACACACATCCAACACCCTCCATGTTGCACACTCTATGGATGTGGAGAATACTTGGATAAAAAGATTCATGAGGGCTTGGTCAATTTGAAGAAAGGTGAATTTGGGGTCAAAATCTATTGGTATTCATTGTTCATGCATATGTTTCTTTTCAAGGGAGCTACATATTTTGGTAAGGATATTACATTGGAGAATAGGAAAGGTAATGTGGATCTTGTTGTCCAATATTAGACTAGAGTCCTTGAAAAGGATGATGAGAAATTTGATTATGTGGTGTTTGAAAACATTTTTTCCTCCAAGCTAAGGAGAGTTTTAATCTTGGATATGCCTAGAATTCCTACAACCTTACATCATTTTTTGAGGCCTAAGGACAAGAGGCTAGATATAAATATTGATAAAAATTGGGCAGATGTAATCCCTTACCAAGGTTACACAACCTTGAGGGTATATGGCACAATTGTCTCACCTCATATATTGCCAAAGGATGTGCCAGAAGGAATTGGTTTTCTAGAAGTAATGTGGCAACTAGGAGGTGTGGAGAACAACCACTTGAAGGATCAGGGGAAGGGAACCTTTTTCCCTACATACACATGTTTCTCTAACTTTGTAATGATAAAAGGAGGATAGAATAAGATTAATTACATACTCAAGAATCTCTAGATGAGGACCCCCCATTTCATTTTTAATTTAAGTTACAAGATGATAGAAAAATGAAATGGATTGCGTTCAATAAATTGGAGAGGGAGCTGCAATCCAAGGACCCTCAATTCTTGGCTCTTGCTAAGATTCCAAATAAAATGCAAAGAATTGAATATGTTTTCCAAACTTTTGAGATAGTGGTTGGGAATTTAAAAGGTGAAAGATTAATTCAAGACAAGGGGAGGTCTATTATAATAGAAGAAAAAGGTGAAGGGTAAATCTCTATGATAGAAGAAAGGCTAGCCCCTCCAACCCCAAAAGAAAGTAATTATCTTCAAGAGGAGAAAGGATAGAGTGAAGGAGAAGAAAAAATAAATGCCAACCTATTCCCAACAAGAGGAACAAAATGTACCTTCACTAGTGCATCAAATCCCACCACCATCTGCTCTTAGTTCAACTGGTCCTACAATCATTGAAATTGATCCACCACCTAGATATTCATTAACAGTAGGGAAGCCACCTTAGAAGAAGCAAAAGGTTGAATAAATTGGCTTGGTAGATTATGAGGAAGATTCTAATGATGAAATAAAGGTGACTGAAGAAGAGATGCAACAAGGAATTCCTTCTCAATCTAGGGAGATGGTTCCATAGCAACTTGGTCTTAGATTGAACAAGGCTGATCTCATAGGGATAAATAACAAAGATGATGTTAGAGAAGAGGCTTGCACCAAATTCATGGATGATGACTCTTTTGTCAAATACAAAGCTTTCATGGAGTTTTATTGGAGTGCAAAGAAAGATGAATTTGTTAATAAAAATCGTAAAGAAGAGGAGCCTCCATACAAAATTGACTGATGCAATCATTCAGGCCCAAGTAATAAAGGAGATGAAAGATATTTTTCAAGAAATAGCTGGACAAGAAGGTCGAGAATTGGTGAGGAAAAGTGGTGTTCTTTTTTTGCTAGAATGGGACCTATCCTCTACAATTAATTTTGATATAGTAAATGGTGCAGGAGCACCCCAAAGTGCAACTAGGAGAGTTAACTAGAAGGTCATCAATTGATAATTTGTTTTGGATCAAAAGTAGCAAACTCCTTCCATCCTTTGAGTTTGTGCCTTAGAGGCATTTGAGAACAAGTATTATGTTATTCAAGGTAATGTTGACCATTTTCTAGATTGGGGTTTGGCTACACAGATGATTTAAGACCTTGTAGACCTCCCTAGGTGTTAGTTTTCTTTAAAATTTTGCAAATAAGGCCTATTGGGAAAGCCACAAGCGGCCATGGAACAGTTAGGCTCGAGCTTAACTGATTTGGAAACCTTTATAAGGTGTGTCTCGACCTGTTGGAAGGTTGGAAGCTTTGTAATGTGAAAATTTCATGAATACTATTGTGGACAGTGAGAAAAATTGTCTAATTTTCTGTGTTTGCTTTGATTTTGTGTGATCAGGAGCGATCATGGCTCTGTAATATGTTGTAGTTTGTAGTGTAAAATGTGTTCTAAGTTTGTGTGGTATAATTTAGGTTGTGTTATATATTTGTAGGCATTGTTTGTTTAGTTGAATTGTTTCTTTTCGGTTGCTGACCTGACAGTAAGTCTGTACAAGATGGAGTTCTAGTTACAATCCCATTATACCTTGTGTACGGGCCTTGGGAACTGTGATTAGGCTCCATGTTTTTATATAGATTAGGATTAGGAGTGGTTAGAAGTTAGGGAAGCATGGAAAAAGTCTTCTCCTAGGCGAGCTTGACAGTGCCCGGCTAGGAAAGACAAGAAGTGAAAGGCACTTAACTGGCAGGGGTGTCAAACTCCTGGAAATTCATGGTGTGGAGAGGGCATTTGAATGCCCTACCAAGGCTTACTAAGAAGGAGGAAGCCCCATCAACCTGTTTGATGAGAGGAAACCTTTGACAATCTGCAAAAAGATAGGGAAAAGACCCCAAAAGACCTAAGTTCCTGATCAGTTCCAGTTTGAGGAATTGTACGGGTAGTTGGAGGTCAGGACCACTAAATTCTTCAAGTGACAAACATGAGGAACAAGAACCCCAAGAGTAAATTCACTATTCTTTGGTAACCTTGGAGTATTAGTGTGTTTACTCTAAGATAGAGACCTAATTGGGCCTTTGGCTAGGAGCCTAATAAACCCTAACTGAGGGTTTGGTGGAAGCGAATTGTAAATGGAGTATGGTGGATTCTCAAGAACCCTAGGGAGATGGTTTGAAGCCTTTGGAAACACCTCTACACCCTTGAAAATTTAAACTTAGTTATTGGAGGGTATTAGTCTTTAGGGAAGATTAAAAGCTAAGGAAGAATAGAGGCATTGCACCAAGGGTGACTTGGTAGATTGGAATTGAGATGATAGTGGGGTTGGCCAAGAGAACCAGGGGTACCTAAGAGAAGGTCCTAAAGGTTAAGGTGGTTAAGAAACCAAGGAGATCTTGCTAGCAAAGATCCAGAGCATGGAACAGTGATTGTTCCATCTAACCCTACCCTATTAGATTGGTATCAGAGCAAGTTAAAGATTTGGGATAGAATCTTGTATGTTAGACATTGAATCTAGTGGTTCCACAACCATGGTAACAAACAAGAAGGTTGAAGATCAGGAGGAAGATAATAGGAGGTTGAGAGAAAGATTGGCACAACTTGAGCAAGCATTGAGCAATGTGCAAATCAAGGCCGATGAGGTTAGTGATAGATTGGAGGGCAGGGAACCAAAGAGTGAAGAGGTTGCAGAGGAAGACAAGACCCCTAAACCTGACCCTGTTCTACAAGAGGAGCCTTTCTTGAAGGCATTGAAAGCTTTGAGTGGGAAAGCATTTGAAGGTATACCACTGTTCAGTGGGAAATTGGAAGTTGATCTAGTCATAGACTGGATCGACAGCATGGAGAACCATTTTGAATGTGATGGAGTCACTGAAGCATAGAAGGTGAAGGTGGCCAAGTCTAGATTGAGAGAATTTTCCTTGACATGGTGGAAATTCATTCAGACAGAGAGGGAAAAGGAAGGCAAGAAGCCTATTTTAACTTGGAGAGGTATGGTGGCAAAAGTGAGAGAAGCATATATACTAGATGATTATGAGATTCAGTTACACAAGAAGAGACAAAGCTTGAGGCAAAGAGACCAAGATGTGAACACTTAAACTGAGGAGTTTCAAAAACTTTGTATGAGGTCCAATGTTTCAGAAGATGAAAGTCTCAAGGTGGCTAGGTATCTTAACGGCTTGAAGTGGAATATCCAAGAGGAGATGACTCTTCTAAGTCCAAAGACAGTACACCAATGCTATCAATTAGCTATCAGGATTGAGGAAAGAAGCAAGAGGAAACATGATCAGGCTTCTAAGAGTAGAGGCAAAGGCAGAGATCAAAGGGATCAAAGAGGACATAGAGGTGGCTACCAAGGTAGAGGGAATGAGAAAAGAAACAAAGGAGAGTCTAAACTCACTGAGCATGGGTGTGAAACACCTTCTAGAGGAGGTTATGGAAGAGGTAGAGGTTCTCAAGGAGGATCAAATAGAGGAAGAGGAGCAGGCAGGAGCAATTCATATTTTGCTACTATGAAGTGTTACCATTGTGGTCAAGTAGGACATCTAGCTTATAGGTGCTCAGAGAAAGCATCTTCATCTAATACTGAGAAGAGAGTGGCATATGCTCAAGAGGACACCATGAGTACTAAATCACTAGAGATCAGTCACATTGAATCTGAAATGGGGGAGAATCTGATGTTTAGGAGAGTTTTGATCAGACAACCAGTCAAGGAAGAACCAAAACAAAGGAGAGCTCTATTTAGAGTGAGATGCAAGATATTTGGAAAAGTATGTAAGGTCATTATAGATTCAGGTTCAACAGATAACATCATCTCAGAAGAGGTAGTAAAGAAGTTAAAATTGGAGAGGGTACCCCACACTAAACCCTACAAAGTAACACGGTTGAACAAAGGGCAGAGTGTTCTTGTTAATGAGCAAGTGACGGTGGAGTTTTCCATTGGAGGGTATAAGGATAAACTGATTTGTGATGTGTTACCCATGGATGCATGTCATCTTCTATTGGGCAGACCATGGTAGTATGATAGAAGTGCCATGTATGATGGGAAGGAGAATACTATTTCTTTTAAAAAGGATGGGAAGACATTTAAGTTGCAGTCATTGTCAGAAGAAGAAGAAAGATAGTCAAAGACACCAAGTGTCCTATTAATTAGTGGTAAGGAGTTCCTTAACAACCTACATCAAGGGGGTGAAGGTTATGTGATCATGTTGCAGTCCAAAGAAGAGAACAAGACTGAGAAAACAGTCATACCCAGAGCAGTCCAGAAGTTGCTTGAGAAGTATAAGGATATAGTAAGTGATGGTGCACCTGCAACTTTACCTCATAAAAGGGCCATTAGTCATCAGATTGACTCCATACCTGGAGCATCATTGCCTAACAAAGCAGCTTATAAGCTTACACCAGATCAGAATCTAGAGGTAGCTAGACAAGTGCAGGAGTTATTGGATCAAGGATTGATTAGGAAGAGCATTAGCCCATGTGCAGTGCTAGTGGTCTTAGCAACCAAGAAAGGAGGCAAGTGGAGATTATGCACTGACTCTAGAGCAATAAATAGAATCACAATCAGGTATAGGTTTCCTATTCCTAGGATTGAAGACTCGATGGACTGTCTTGGAGGAGCTCAATACTTCACCAAGTTGGATCTCAAGAGTGGATACCATCAGATCAGAATCAAGGATGGAGATGAGTGGAAGACAGCCTTTAAGACAGCAGATGGGTTGTATGAGTGGAGAGTTATGCTATTTGGCCTCTCTAATGCCCCTAGCACATTCATGAGGCTCATGAATGAAGTGCTCAAAGACTTTACAGGGTTATTTGTGGTGGTATATCTTGATGATATACTCATCTTTAGCAAGACAACAGAAGAACACCTAAAGAATGTGGAGTTGGTTCTTAGAAAATTGCAAGAGGAGAAGTTAGCCATCAACCTAGAGAAGTGTGAGTTTTTCAAACAAGAGCTTGTATATTTGGGTTTTGTAGTGTCCCAAGGATCATTGAAAATGGATCCAAGCAAGGTGGAAGCTATCCTAAACTAGCCTACACCAACCATAGGGACTGAGGTAAGAAGTTTCCATGGATTGGCTCAATTTTTAGGAAATTCATAAGAAACTTTAGTGGCATATGTGCACCAGTCCTAGATACAATCAAGGGTGGTTTGAAAACTAAGTTTGTATGGACTCAAGAAGCTAAGAAAGGTTTTGAGAAACTGAAACAAGAAGTGGCAACTCAACCTATTCTCTTATTACCAAGCTTTGAGAAATTGTTTACTCTGGAGTGTGATGCTAGTGGAGTTGCAGTAGGAGGAGTGCTTAGTCAAGAAGGCAGGTCCATAGCTTTCTTCAGTGAAAAGCTTAATGAAGCTAAGAAGAATTATTCTACCTATGATCTAGAACTTTATGCTTTTGTTCAGTCACTTAGGAAGTGAAGGCATTACCTCCTACCCAAGGAGTTTGTGGTCTTTACTGACAATTAGGCACTTAGTTATATCAACACCCAAGAGAAGTTGAGCAATAGACACTTGAAATAGATGGAGTACATCCAAGATTTTACTTTCACCATCAAGCACAAGAAGGGACAATTGAACAAGGTAGCAGATGTATTGAGTAGAAGATTACTGACAGTGCAAGAGATACAGATCAAGAACATTGGAATAGATAGCTTCAAGGATCTCTATGGGGAGGATGAAGATTTCTCAGAGGCCTACAAGGTATGTTCTAACTTTGAGAATCATTTTCATACCCAATACTCAGTGTATACTTTCCAAAGTGGATTTTTGTTTAAAGGGAATCAGTTATGTGTTCCAAAAGGGTCAATGAGAGAAAACCTCATTTAGGAAAATCCTAATGGAAGTCTTAGTGGACATTTTGGCATCAACAAGACATTAGAACTAGTGCAAAGGTTCTACTATTGTCCTAAGTTGTCAAGAGATGTCAGGAGGTATGTGGAGAAATGTGTTGTGTGTATGAAAGCTAAGGGAGGAGTTAGTAATTCTGGCCTATATCAACCCCTACCCATTCCTAATAGACCATGGGAGTGTGTTAGCATGGATTTTGTGGTAGGACTCCATAGGACCAAGACTAGATTTGATAGTGTGTATGTGGTGGTAGATAGATTCAGCAAGATGAGTCACTTTATCCCTTGCAAAACCACACATGATGCCAGCTATATAGCTCACCTTTTCTTTAAGGAAATTGTAAGGATCCATGGATTTCCTTTAAGCATTGTTTCAGATAGGAATGTTAAGTTCATGAGTCACTTTTGGAAGACTCTATGGAGCAGATTAGGTACCAACCTGTCTTTTGGATCAGCTTACTATCCTCAGACCGATGGTCAAATAGAGGTGGCTAACAGGGTGCTAGGTAACCTACTAAGGTGCCTAACCAAAGAATATGGACAGACATGGGACATGGTTATCTCACAGGATGAGTATGCTTATAATGATAGTGTGAACCAGACCACAGGGAAGAGTCCTTTTGAGATTGTGTATGGAATGCACCCAAGAGTTATATGTGAGCTCAGGGATCTAGGAGCTATGGAACATAGGAGTGGACATGCAAAAGACTTCACTCAAACCATGAAACAGATTTAGGAGTAGGTAAAAAAGACAGTCACCGAGGCTACACAAAAGTTGAAAGACAAGGTAGATATGTCAAGAAAGGATTTGCAATTTGCAGTAGGAGACTATGTCATGGTTCACCTTAACAAATCCAGGTTGCAGAAGGGAATATCAACCAAATTGCAGATGAAAAGAGTGGGACCATGCAAGGTATTAGCCAAGTATGGGAAGAATGCATACAAGGTGGAGTTACCTGCAGATTTGGGAATTTCACCAGTCTTCAATGTAGTTGATTTGATCAGATACAAGGGATCAGTCAATGACATGGATCAGACTAGTAGGGAGATCTTAAAGGATGTAAGCAACATACCCTTACCTATTCAAGACAAGCTTCAGGCAGAAAGGATCTTGGAGTCAAGGGTGAAGAAATCTACAAGGCATAAAGTGTACATGGAGCATCTTGTCAAGTGGAAGAACAAACATGAATCTGAGGCTACATGGGTGGATGAAGCTCAGTTCAAGAAGCAGGGTATTGACCCATCTCTAATCTCTCCTCACATTCATTAAAGTCTATGCAGAGGGGGCTAATGGTGCAGGAGCACCCCAAAGTGCAACTAGGAGAGTTAACTAGAAGGTCATCAATTGACAATTTGTTTTGGATCAAAAGTAGGAAACTCCTTCCATCCTTTGAGTTTGTGACTTAGAGGCATTTGAGAACAAGTATTATGTTGTTCAAGGTCATGTTGACCATTTTCTAGATTGGGGTTTGGCTACAAAGATGATTTAAGACCTTGTAGACCTCCCTAGGTGTTAGTTTTCTTTAAAATTTTGCAAATAAGGCCTATTGGGAAAGCCACAAGCGGCCATGGAATAGTTAGGCTTGAGATTAACTGATTTGGAAACCTTTATAAGGTTTTTCTCAACCTATTGGAAGGTTGGAAGCTTTGTAATGTGAAAAGTTCATGAATACTAGTGTGGACAGTGAGAAAAATTGTCTAATTTTCTGTGTTTGCTTTGATTTTGTGTGATCAAGAGCGATCATGGCTCTGTAATATGTTGTAGTTTGTAGTGTAAACTATGTTCTAAGTTTGTGTGGTAGAATTTAGGTTGTGTTATCTATTTGCAGGCATTGTTTGTTTAGTTGAATTGTTTCTTTTAGGTTGTTGACCTGACAGTTAGTTTGTAAAGGATGGAGTTCTAGTTACAGTCCCACTGTACCTTGTGTACGGGCCTTGGGAACTATGATTAGGATCTATTTTTGTATATAGATTAGGATTAGGAGTGGTTAGGAGTCAGGGAAGCATGGAAAAAGTCTTCTCCTAGGCAAGCTTGACAGTGCTCGGCTAGGAAAGACAGGAAGTTAAAGGCACTTAACTAGCAGGGGTGTCAAACTACTGGAAATTCATAGTGTGGAGAGGGCAGGTGAATGCCTTGCCAAGGCTTACTAAGAAGGAGGAAGCCCCATCAACCTGTTTGATGAGAGGAAACCTTCAACAATCTACAAAAAGATAGGGAAAAGACCCAAAAAGACCTAAGTTCCTAATCAGTTCCAGTTTGAGGAATTGTATGGGCAACTGGAGGTTAGGACCACTAAATTCTTCAAGTGACAGACATGAGGAACAAGAACCCCAAGAGAAAATTCACTATTCTTTGGTAACCTTGGAGTATTAGTGTGTTTTCTTGGAGATAGAGATCTAATTGGGCCTTTGGCTAGCAGCCTAATAAACCCTAACTGAGGGTTTGGTGGAAGCGAATTGTAAATGGAGTATGGTGGATTATCAAGAACCCTAGGGAGATGGTTTGAAGCCTTTGGAAACACCTCTACACCCCTGCAAAGTTAAACTTAGTTATTGGAGGGTATTAGTCTTTAGGGAAGATTAAAGGCTAAGGAAGAATAGAAGCATTGCACCAAGGGTGACTTGGTAGATTGGAATTGAGATGATAGTGGGGTTGGCTAGGAGAACCAGGGGTACTTAAGAGAAGGTCCTAAAGGTTAAGGTGGTTAAGACACCATGAAGATATTTCTAGAAAAGATCCAGAGCATGGAACAATGATTGTTCCATCCAACCCTACCCTATCAGTAAAGAGGTATGATAGGCCTCTATATAATTATGAGGAGGAAGGTACAATTCCATTGCAAGGATCTGCATTTAGTGACTAGTGGGATACTTTAGCAATCTCGACCTTGGAACCAAATATTAAAAAGCCAGAAGTTGTAGAACCTACTGCAGACTATAGAAGATGTTTCATCATAAAAAGGGTATTTGATAGCTCAACTATTGAGGCTGATACTATGTCAATAAACATTGCACATGTTACAAAAGTAGTAGTTGAATCAATAATAGCTGAAAAGGAGAAGTTTAGAAGATTGTATAATGATTTATTGATTC
The DNA here is from genome assembly GCA_007115665.2 of Sequoiadendron giganteum. NCBI lineage: Eukaryota > Viridiplantae > Streptophyta > Pinopsida > Cupressales > Cupressaceae > Sequoiadendron > Sequoiadendron giganteum. Next base: position 69,053,450 of record CM021108.1, on the reverse strand, counting down.
AATATGGTAAGTGCCAACAAAAAATAAAGCAATTGGAGACTCAAATGGCATTATTGAAAGAGAAGATACAAAATTTTCAACCTAGCGATCCAATGCAAACATTACTACTTTTCCTTATACACCACAAGAATAAACACTTGCTTCTTCTACACCTCCTAAAAGTTTTTCATGGGAAATTGTGCCTTACAACATGTGAAATGTACCCATCTCGGTGGAGGAATCTAGTACATCAAAGGCACCAAAAGTAAAAGAAATCAATAAAGAATAATTTCTTGAAAAGCTAAAGGAATATAAGGAAAAGTGTGACCAATATGATAGGGAGATCGTTTTAAGCAATTTGAAAATTGTAACTATAGTGATGGAGTATTTGAATAGAGGAATTGACAAGAGATTAATTATAATGTATGCTAATTATTCCTCCATGGTTGATGCAATAAATAATTTTGACATAGACAAGGAGGTAGCCATCCCACTCATGGAAAAATGGACTCCTAGACTTCAAGAATTGAGGTTAATGGCAATGGGATCCAAACATGATGTAAATAACCTTGAAAAAATCCAATCCACCCTTAGAACTATGAATGGAATTCAAGAATTCCAAGGAAATATTGATCCATTGGAGGCTAAAATAAGGGAGTTGGTTAATAAATTTCATAAAATGAATCATGGTCTCCTTCTTGACATATTGAAGGATAGTGGTGATATCAAATTTATACAGGATTGGACAAAGCAGGCTAATGAGGTAATTTTAAATCAAATAGCCAAAATTTGTGAAGAAGCAGACGTGAGAATGTTAAAGAAAAACATGGACATGCTTCCTCAAGTAGGAATTTCTCTGGAAGAATTTGATAAGGAAGCAAATCAAGTTGTCACTAAATATGCTCCTGACATATTAAAGGTTGGCAATATTATCACATTTGATTGGTCCACAGTGGAAGAATTTTAAGCATAGAAGGATAAGTATCTTGATATCTTGGAAGGCTGAGCTACTTTCATGGTGTAATCATTGTAATTTTGATATTTTTATTTGAAACAAGGGTGAATAACAGATGGGAGAAAAGCAATACATGGCTTGGAATTAGTACAGATTATGCCTTTGATAAAGTAATGTCAAAATATTTTTTCTCTCGAATTTGAAATTTGATGACTAGGGTGCAAATGTGGAAGGTATTTTGTCTATTTTGTCTTTCTTCACTTTATTACATTTATTTATTCATTCTTGGAAAACGTGGACACAATTTTGAAAACATGTGGATATATTGCTACATCAATTTAAAGGTGCCTTTTGGAAGGCAAGACCAAGATCTTCATCGAAAAATGTAAGTGGTCTTTGTCCCATGTAATATTTCCCTCCATTCAAATGGCAAATGCAACCTCAAAAGGGAATATTCATTCTAATGGTCCAATAGGAATAGGATAGGTGTACTTTCTAGCTCGAAGCTCATTTTCTCCTTCATTTCTATAAGAAGGAATTCAAGGCCAGAAGTACGGGTTGGTTATTGTCTGATCATAAAGAGTTTTGTAATGAGAATACAAAGAAAATTTTAGGGTTTTTGTCTTATGTTTTGATTCTGTCAATATGCATATATAAATTTGATAACAATACTAGCAATTAAAAATAGAATGGTGCAAATTCAAAGCCATTTCTCTCTTGTTGTACTCAGTTCACGAATTATGTATAAAATGATCAAGGGTTATTTTATTGGTCTCATTGTGTTTCAATGATGTATGGCTTTCATCTTTTTTTTAATTCAAATAAATAATTAGATTGCTCAGGTGAAGCTATAGGTTCATGTAATTCAAGTGCAAGGATCTTTCTAAGAAGTTATGGTTAAGGATACAATGTTGAAATGTTGTAATGTAGTGTTGTCAAAGCTTTATGATGCTATGTGTTATTCTATTATCCAATTATGTTTGCATTGAGATTGAATTCATTCCTAGGTTAAGGAACTGATCTAAGTTGTGTATTCATGATAAATCTTCTTAGTAATTCAATAGAAAATCACATTTATAAACAAATTTTCAAAATAAACTGCAATTGTTACAATTTCATGTTATATACTTCCATTATCATGCTCTAAATGTTGAGTTTTTTAAAGGAGTATCCAACTTCTTGATATATTCCATTTCTTGATATGAGAATTCATCTGTTATTTGTAATGTACTTGATCATTAGGTGTAGAGGTCTTTAATTGCATTGTGGGATCACTCTCCTAGGTCTTGCAGAGCCTGAAGTGTAGGAGGAAATCATTGCTTCTTTCTCTCGTTCATTGGCCAATCCTTCCAATTGTTGATCTTTGAATGATGGAAAATTCATAGGAAATTGTTGAGACTGAGTTTGGTTCATTAAAAAAACCAACATAATCTAAGAGTGACCACTAAACATCAAGTTCTTATAAATTAGGAAGCTTCATCCTCCACTTCATCACATTACATCGATCCATTTTCATTATCCAAATCATCCATTCCATCTACCACACCTTCCAAACCAAAGGTTCAGATCCATGACATCGGATGTGGTCAATATAACATGAAAATATTATTTGTGTTTTGAAGTTGCTTACATCATCAAAATCTTATGGGAAACATCATCCTATCAAGAAGGAAAATAAATTTATCATTCATAATCCTCCTACTACATTCATTGAGTGGGGTGAATTGAGCAAAGAATCTATAGGTGAGGATATTTCTATATGGATCTAAAAGGATGAAGATACTAAGCCTAAGAAGATACTGGTTGAGAAATATTCAAAAGGGTTTAAGATCATGAATCAACAAGGTTATGATGGACATATTGGTCTTGCTTGAACAATCATGGAATGACATAACCAATATTTCCTCCTTGGTTACCAAAGAACACATGGTTAGGGTATGTACCACCAAAGGTGAGTCCTCCTTGTACTATGTTGCCTTCGAGTGAAAATTTTAATCCTTCAAATGAAATAAAAAACATTTGAGGAATACCATAGTGAAACTAACTCCAATGAATGGGAGTAAAATTCCTACACCTCTAGTGATTATGACTTAGTCAAAACCTTTTAAGAGCTTGATTATCCTCTTCCCCAACAAAATCCTTGAATGGTCATGCTTGAATTGACTCTTTTTGGGATCTTGATGATACCTCCATTTTTACCATATTTTCTCATTCCTTGAACTTGAAAAATACTAATGGTGACTTACCCCTCATCTACTTGGAAATCATAGAATGGGATCAACAAGTACGACAAAGTTTAGACATATTTGAGAATGACAGAGTGATAGTTGATTTTATGGGACTTTGAGAAGGAATACCAAGTGGGGATCATAAATTTGGTTTTATCATAGAACTTGAAAACACAACATAATTTGAAGAGTCTGTCTCACCCTCTAGGCACAAAAATGAGAAAAACAAAATGAATAGGTGTCTAGGTGAAGATCGAAAGGCACTTTTGGAGCAAGAAATAGTAAAATAAAGGACATATTTGAAAGTGAAAACCTTCCCGAGGCACCTAAGGATGGAGAGTTGGAAAGTATCCCCATAAATCAAGAGAGATCATCATTTCTTGTGGAAAAATTGAAAGAGGTCAATCTTGGTTCCAAATGCTAAACTCGTCAAACTGAAATTGAGAAAAATACATCTACAAATTACGCTCCTAGTGAAAGCAAGGTTGAAGAAACTTTAAGACATTGGGTTTATTTGTCCTATACACTACATAGAATGGATATCAAATTTGGTTCCCATAAATAAACCAATTGGTGGAATCTGAGTATGCATAGACTTCAGAGATCTAAACAAAGCTTGTCCTAAAGATGACTTCCCGTTGACCAACATTGACATCATATTCACAATGGGATATGAGATGCTATCACTTATGGGTGACTTTTCAAGATATAATTAGATCATAATTTCTCTCAAGGATCAACATAAAAAAACCTTCATATGTGCTTGGGGTACTCTTGTGCATTTTTCACACACACACCCCACTGAGGGCAGGGACCCTCTCTTTTTGCTTCTTGTTTTACTTTTGGTTTTTCCTTTTCCCCTGGAGGCAATGGTTCCTTTGAATTTTAATTTTCTTACCTTTTGAGCATTTGATCATTGACATAATATTAAAGGTAAGTTGGTCTAAATCCTTGAAGTAACATGTGAACCTCAAAATGGTTAAGTTTGGTTTGGGTTTGAGAATTCTATGAGGCCTTGGGCTCCCCAAGATTCTATTTTTCATGGAATTTGGGGGTGTTTGGATTACCCAAAGTCCTTTGTATCATTAAATCCTTCGTGAAATCCTTGAAAATTTCCTTTTTTTAAAAACTTGACCTACTTGGATTCCCCAAAATCCTTGGTTTTAGAGAATCCTTTCCTTCAAAGATTCCCTGAAGCCTAGTGTGAATTTCTTTTCATATCAATTATTGCACTCTACAAGTGACAAGTTTCCATTAATGACTCTTTTATCTTGGGTTATACTACAATTTTTGGAGTCTTTGAAGTCAATATGTTTTTTTTATCTAAGGAATTTTGATGCTTGAAGAGATTTTGGGTGTTTGAATGGGTTGAAGCTAGGGTTTTGAGCATTGTGTGTGTGGATTTCACTTATCATTTACTAGGGTTTCCAACGTGTAATTTGTGTACTTAATTTTCACCATTCAAATCACAAGGGAGGGTCTATACCCCCTCAATTTCATTTTGCAATTGAATTTAACATCAGTTTGTTTGGTCATTTTCTTTAGATAGCGGTTCAAGTTGTATTTCATCTTGATCTTCAAAGTTATGAACTTGAACATCTTTAGCATTTTGATTTTCACATTGGTCTTCAATGGTTCATGATATGCAGCCTAGTTTTAATTCAATTTGTATTTTGAAATTGCTTTCATTATTTTTTCATTTTCATTTGAAATTATGTGAACTTGAGTTTAGGGCACTATTCCTTTTTTTGCAGTCATTAAACTAGGGCTTATGTTTTGGTTCTCAATTTAATGCACTTTGTTGATTTTGGACTTAGTAGTTATGAACTAGGGCATCCTCAAATTATGTTTAGAATATCATTTATGGATTATTAATCTTGTTTCCCTCATGTTGATGACTATGTATGTTCAAGATAAAATCCTAGGTTGCTTTATTATTGAAGAATAAGATTAGAAATGTGAATGGTTAAATTGTCGCTATGATTTGTGACTATATCTAGGGTTTGAATCCTATTAGGGTGGAAAATTTAGAGGCATGGTTATCAAGACTTAGAGTTATTGCAAGATCGTTAGGAATTTGGAAGGCTTGATATTTATCATTTTACTAAGTATGCATGCCTTAGAAATGACCAAAATATTTCTTTTTTGTAGAATCCTCGCTTGCTTGAATTACCTAGTACCCATTCTTTTGCTGAATCCTTGATGGCTTGGAAAACCCAAAGTATGGTATTTCATGGAATTCACACCTCTTTGGATTCCTTGATGAGTTGCATTTCATGGAATCCATAGACCCTTGCATTATCCAAAAATTGCTTTCATGGATTCTGCCTTCCTTTGGATTACTCGATGACCATCATTTTGCTAATTTTGAGCCTCCTTGGATTTTCTATAATGTCATGATTGTTTCTATGATCGAGTACTAGGATGTCATTTAGGTTATGATTGTAGTTTTAAGGTTTAAATTTTAGTTATCAAATGCATTTAAATTATAAGGGAGATTTCAAGATTTTAGGTGGTCACTTTGTCCTTGCATTTTTGAGTTTCACAGAATCCTTATGTCCGTGGATTTTTCAAAGAAATATTTTTCATTAAATCCATGAGGGGATGAAATACTTGAAGTCCATGATATGTGTGAAAACCTTAAATTTATTTGGACTTGGATTTTAAGGATTTAGATCTTGGTTTTTTGAGCTTAATGGTAGATTATGAAGTGTTACATATTGCTTGCGGTATATGATGATTAAGCTAACAATGCAATGATGTAATGATTAATATTTCTTTGCATGTCAAGTGATTATGGTTTTTGTCTAACCAGATGTATGTAGAGTCTAGCAAAGCCAAGGCTACTAAGGGAATGCCAACTAAACCAGTCAAGGAGGATCTATCCAAAGTAAATAAAATGAAATATGATTTTAAAGGAAGGTTCCTAGAGTCCAAGATAGATTTTTATTGGGGAGGAGTTGGAGATACAAATATGGGACATGTTGACTATGAGGAATTCAAGCAGAAAATGTATTGCAATGATCCAACATAACTAGCTAGAAGGTTAGTGAAGACTGGATTAAGACAAGCAACAAGATTTCCTCCATCATTGCAATGTCTAGAATTGATTGTGGAGTGTGCCAAATACTATGATACAGATAGAAGAGTAATAATTGGTCATAAAGGAAGAGTAATGAAAAATATAACAAAGGATTCTTTGGTAGAGGCATTTGATATTATTGCACACAAGAAGCTAGTGAAGTTTGACATAGACACAATGAGGAAATTTTACACTGATGATCCTATTCAAGCACTGGAGATAATGAATGCTTCATGGTTTCACAAGCCCAGATCCCATTACTCCAAGTTACCAAAAATTTCATAGAAGTGATTTCAAGCTAGAATACAGTGATACGATCACTCTTCTTAGCAGAGTGATTGGATTAGAGAAAGCTGCAATGTTTGAAGACTAGATGTTCTATGTGATTTCCCAAATTGAGAAGGGAGTCAACTATCATTGGGTTGGACTGATTAGTGATAATTTGGATAAGCAATTGAGAATTGTGTAGGACACAAGGAAGTTCACTATAACCTCCTATGTGGTCTACATGCTTGCAATACATTACAAGTATAAAGTCTTGATTTGTAAAGGCACCATTGGCCAAGATAGAGTATATGGTATTTACTCTATATGACATTTACCCTCAGCTCCACTTATCTACTTCAAATTATAGGAGGGTAAATGATGCCTTTACCATGTATATCACAAGGAATTTTTAGGAGGCATTGCATGTAAGGATATCAAGTGATTCTATGGAGTTGGTCAAGAAGTATGGGTACTGGTTCTTGTAGTTCCCAAAGTTCACATATATCAGGATTAAAGGTAGTCCTAAGGTACCGTACAAGCTCTCAAGGTATCAAAAATATAAGGTTGTGTTACTGGAAGTAACAAGGCAGCTGGTTTCCTTTGATTAGGTTCTAGAAAGTATGCATAAAACTAGAGTTGGTAGGGAATTCCCCTTGGCAATCAATGGTATGGAATCTTGTCCAACAATCCAAAGTGCCCATCATTCAAAAGCAAAAATGGTACATCTTCATCATGGTAAGTGCAAGATCATGGGGGTCCAAACTAGACCCTAAAGTGGCAATAAAAATTTAGAAAAACAATGTTAGGCAACTTGACATAAAAATTTAAATAAGTTATTGACAAAATTTGAAAAATCTTTAAGAACAAAATAGAAAATTGAATGTAGTTTCTAAGATACTATTCATTTTTTTGGAAAAAAAAACCTATTTGGTGAAATTTGAAATTCCAATACAGTAGTACTAAATTTTTAGGAAAAAATAAAAAGAATGTGTATGTCTAACCAACCTAAGTACGAGGAAAAAAAATTGGAAAATTTATATATAAGTAGAGGACAGATGCCTGGATGTGCCACATTTGTTTTATAAATTTTTTGTGAGTAAATAATTAGTTATGAATTTTTACTAATTTTTTTTTAAAATATTAAAACTTGTTTGTCTAGCCACCATAAATTGGACAAAAAAATATGATTTTTTTTTCATTCTATAGTATTAGAAGCATAGAATGTGCCACACCTTTTAGATTCAAAAAATGTGAAATCCTTTAAGAATTATAGATGTTTTTCAATCAGCCTATCAATCAATAATTTATTCAGAATGTATGTAGAGAATCAATAATAATTATCTATTTAATTCCAAATAAGGCATATCTTGTATTTGTGGAAAGTTAACAATTTTCTCAATAAACCCTTTTCATTTCATCAAATTCAGATTAAAAAAATTCGTCAGCCACTTTTTTGTCATATCACCACTTTTTGGACCCCCATGATCCTATACTCACCCATCTGCTCTTGTATTCCAAGAGGGATCATTTTTATTCATATGGAGTAGCTCAAAAGATGGCTAACTGAGACTACATGCATAGAGATGATATAGAAGACTATTGGGCCAATTGTATAGATGGATTTGAGGTAGTTAAGATAAAGTTGTCTAGGCTTACACTGTGTAATGCCCTCCCCAAAAGGACTAACTTAATATAACTAAATAATAGGGTTTTAGTATTAAAAATTTCCAAAGTTGAACCACTTACTCTTTTATTTAAATTAAATACTTAAATATCAACATCCAATATTTTCTAACTAAACAAGAACACATAATACTACTTGTTTACATTTGTAAATTTGTATTTTGACACTATTTTCCCATTGAAACATATAAAAATATATATTTAAAATGTTAGATATAGTATATTCATCTATATTTTGTTCAACAATTATATATATATTATTCAATTCAATAATAAAGACAAATTTTATAATATTATATTTCAAAACTAATTAAAAATTAAAAACACATGTATATCTAAATGACTCTGTCACGAAACCATTCAAAGATATAATCTAATACCTGTATTATATATATCCAATTAATGCCAGTAAGAAAAATGCATTAAATAATGTGTTATGAAAGTAGACCACACAATACTTCAATTAAGAACTTCCAAAGCTTATAACTGGTATTTAAAAAGAAAACTACATTATTATTTAAAAAGTTGTCATAAAGGTTTTTTCTGAAATACAATACCTAAACGTGTAATTACTTGAAACACATAAATAATGAAACACAGTAACTTGCACATGTTCTTTTTAACAAAACAATGCATTGATTAATATAAATAATTATTTGATTTCATAAAACTTTGCACTGAAAATTCCTTGGCTTGCAAGCATGAACCCTAAATCAACCTACAACTCTCATTTATTCCAAACAATCATATAATATCCACAAAAAGAATATGATATATTCCATTTTTTTCTAACAAATATATACCATTCCTTGAAACCTACAACACAACATTGAGCAACCCAATCCTACTCTCCTCCTAACCATAAGACTTAATAGTCCACCCCTGAGTGGGATGCAAAGTCCATATACACAATACAAATTACATAATAAAAAACCAATAAACGTAACACAATCACAAAGAACCCACTTACAAGATTCTTGCAAAGGGGGAGAAGGGGGATTCCCTTCCCTCTTAGGGATCAATATACCATTTTTATTTTATACATAATCATTTCCACCTTTTGCACACAACCTCCTCCAACACACACCGATTCACTTCTTCACATCCAGCTGCTCCACACTCCATTCACCACCCAAATCTCCCATTCACAACATCTCCACAACCGGCCACCCCATACACCATATAATAGCCAAATTTACCCATCACCTCATATATACACATTAAATCATTTCATCAAGAATCTCAAAGAGAGGCTTCATGCCCTCCTCAACCCCACACAAAGGAGGATCTTAGCCCTCAAGTGAGATCCACTCCTTCTACACACCCATAAACACCATCACACATTCAAGTTTGTAAAAACAAGAATCGACAAAAATAATCACAACACAAATGAAATCTATCCAATATTTAATAAACACAACAAAAATTCCAAATCAGAGTACAAAACTAACCTTGGCTATCCAAGTTAGGATCTACCCAAAAGCCCAAACACAAAAATTTAAGTTCCTCCTCTTGTTATTTTTTTGTTCCATCCCCAATCTCTTTTAGCCAAACACCCCCAAAATAGCCAAAATAATCCCAACTCCCTAATTGCATTAAAAAATGAAGAGAAATAGCAAGAAGGATTCTCCTTGACTCTCCAACTTTTTGTAACTGAAAAGACCATTAAAAATTAAAACAAAAAAATCATAAATCCCCCCTTTTTAAATTAAAATCAACAATTATGTTTTCAACACTTGGACTTTGCCTCCATTTCTTAAAGAATCTGGGCTTCCCACCTGTATTACCTCAATAAAAATATCAGTACACTTGGGAATAAAAATCAAAACATTAAATATATACTTTAAAGTTTTCAACATCACATAACAACAAAATCTATCATGATAATTGAAGATATTTAATCTTGCAAGAATTAAACATTTAACCAAACACGATATGAAAATTTTATCTAACTAAATAAACACACTATATTACCAATAAGAAATTAAATTTCCCAACACACAAATTAACATGTTTATATCCATAACTCAAAATAATAATATCCAAACATCATACCACAAAAAAATATGAACTCAAACCCAAGTCCTAATAGATACACTAGCTATGCCCTACATTAAGATGATAAGATTATATAAAGTTGCACAAGTCCCAAATCAAATTGAAGATGAGGATGAGGTGATACAATATCATGATTATATGCAATATCAAAATAAGCCTCTCTGTCTTATAGACTGGGTTGAAGAAGAAGTAATTGATTTGGTTCAGATTAATGCCCCTATCATCAAGTATTCAAAGTAATGGGAAAAACATAAGATGTTGGAGATGGAAGAAGATGGATTCAAGACAACATATGAGTTAATGGGAGATTTGAAATCCCAGTCATCTTCACAGGATGATTCAAAGAAGACAAAAGAATATGTTCATGTTTCTCAAGAAGAAGAAGAATATTAAGATGTACCTTTTATCATCAAAAATTAACAAGGGGTCAATCTCTAAATAAGGCTAAGGTAGGAAAATCTAATAGGTAACCAATGCTAAAGAAAAGGAAGCCCATCAAAGAAGTCACATAAGAGATAGGAGAAGCTCAACCTTTTAAGAGAAGAGAGTTGGTGAGAAAAGGAAATAAGGGTGCTTCTCCTTCAAAGAAACAACAAAAATATAAAGGGAGTGGAGAGAAGCCACAAGGAATAGAGGAAACAATTGATGTAGAGAGTTCAGGAGATAAAACACAAGTCTACACCAGGAAGGCTTCTCCTCGAACTAGGATACCATTTTCCAACTTAGAAAATATAGATAAGGTTACTGAAGAATTGGAAAAGGATGCTCAGGCTTCCCAGTCTGATAAAGAGATAGTAGTAGAAGAGATCAATACAAAGGATAACCCTCCTAAGTCACCTCATCAAGGTGTTCCTTTTGATAAGGAAGAGGAGGTAGATACAAAAAATGCAGCATTCGAAGATGCCTCCAAGCAGCAAAATTTGGAAGAGGAATTAGAAACCCCTAAAGATGGTGATATTAGAATCCTTGAGGAGAAGTTGGACATAAATGTTTTTGAAGTTGAAAAAAAATAAAAGGAGCCCTAAAAAGATGAAATAGGTGCATGACGAATCACCAAGAAAGGAAGAAGCACAATAATTTGATAAGGAAGATGTACATAAAAAGGAGGAAAAATCAGAGAATCTTGAAATGGATAAGTTAGAAAACCTCTTAGGAAAAAATAATCCTCATATTGATACATATATAGAAGAGTCAACTACTCTTGACTAGTTAAAAGAAAGCCTAAAACCTAAGCCAGTGGTGACTGAAGAGATAGTTCCAGAATGGGACAATATTTTGATAGGTTTAGGAAAGACCAAGGAGTAAAGGAAGGCAAGAGTGATCTCCAAAATTGCAAGGGATGAATCTAACAATCAGATATTGCACATTGCTACTTCCACAATTGAGAAAAGTAAAGAAGAGGCCACCCCCATGATTATAATGTGTTGAAAATCAATTTATGACCATCTACAAAAAAGAAAGAGACTAAAGATTTGAAGGATTTTGTAGATTCAATCTTGAAGAGATTGGATAAGGAGATACGAGAAAAAGAAAAGATTCAGAAACAATTAGAAGAATTGCAAAAGTATATCCAACATCTAGTTAAGCCTCTAAACATCCAAGCTCAAGAAGTTACATCAAATCAAGCTAATATGTTGTCTAAAGATGTTGTAAATGAAGTGTAAAATATGAAAACATTTGTGCAGGTGCCCCAATAGTGGATAAATGGGGTGTATCAGAAAGGTGTTATATTAATTGAGGAGATCTTATAGTTACATGCCAAGACTATTTCTCTCGAGGATACTGTACAATAGGTGGTTGCAAAATTCCAAGCTTGTGATGACAAATCTATGGCTAGATTGGAAAAGATAGTAGAGATTCCAGAGGTTATGCTAATCAAATAGAACACCCTTACTTTTGAGGATATAAATAAGCCTAAGAAATATATTGAGGTTTTTAAATTTAAAAGGGAGATAATGGATAAAGCCTTAGAACATTATCCTAAGAGACTAAAGGACTTGGGTGATATTACTATTGCCTACATATTATTTATGGAAACAATGACAAGAACAAAAATCAGTAAAGAACATCTGGATTTTGATCAATTAAAACAATGGTGGAAGGAAGTTTATTCTCAATTTGAAGATGTAACTGTTACAAAAAATCATTTGGAGGATGCGGCCATGTACATCAATTTTTTACACAAATATCAAGAGATGGAAATTGAGTGGAGGTAGATTTTGAAAAAATATGAAAGTGAATTAGAATCAATTTCTTTGAGGCTAAAGTTTATCCCCATTCCAATTCAGGCCAACCTCAATAAGGTGTTCCACAAATTTCAAGAGTTCTCTAAGAAGCAACAAATGGGAAAAGAGGATGACTAAGTCATCCACCTCAATTTTTGTGCATACTACATCAACTAGCTAGAGAAACAAGTTGATCACCTAGAGAATAGTGCAAGAGAAATTTATTTAATACTTTGTTTTAAAACTAAATGAGCATTGAAAATGTATTGGACTGACCTATCTTGGCTGACCTATGTTAGTCGCCCTAATTTTGGACAACTTATGTGATGTAAAACTTTATATATATGAGGTCTTTGTTCATTTGTAAAACTGATTCTGGAATTGTTACAAGTTTTGGTGAAGTTAATGTATGAGAATAAATTGGCTTGGTGATATTTTATGTGTTATTTCATCAATGTGCATGGTTCCTATGTCCCAAAATGGTCTTAGTTGATTAAGCTTTCAGATTTAGTTCAGTTCTTTCATGTTGATGATAAATTATTTGAGTTGTTTGAGGAATCTTCAGTCCATACTATTGGTGGCTTGGTGATTGTAAGTTACTATGTATAGTTATCCTAGGCCTAATCTTGTTACAATATTTCAATTATGGGTGTTTATACATTTCATGCCATTCAGGATGTATGTTTGAATGCTTCACAGTCTAAAAATATTTCATTAGAGATTGCATTATTTTTTTTATATTGTAGATTTCATCTTAGTTAAGCAAAAGTTGGTTATTGAAGATTGGTCCACCTTGAATTTTGCATTATTTTCATGATTGAACCTAGGTTTTAGACTTATAAATCTCTCTAAGACCTTATCTTTTGACATTTCTTTGAAATCACTATTAGAGTAGGATTGAAAGGCATCACTAAATTGCTATATTTGATGAAAGTATTATTTTTAGACCATAGATCTAGGAAAATTATTGTTAGGGTTCGTATATATTTCAGATCTTACACAACCCTTATTGTTGAATTAAGAGTTTTAGCTCTTTTTTAACTATAAATGCCCCTTTTGATTACCAACAAATCACATTATCACTGAGTTGTTTATGCATTATGAAGACCTAACATTAGAGAGCTTGGGGTTGTTTCTTGAATTTTACTAATAGAAATCACCTTTCAAGAGAGATAGAGTACTTGTACTTTACCCGTGTTGTGCAATGCTAAAAACACAATCAATAGAATTAGTGTTAGAAGGAGGTCTATTTTGAACAAAGCTCGATAAAATTTGGTCATTCTCTCCTCAGAGGTTTTATAGAGTTACCAAGTCTACAACTAATAAAGGAGAGTTTCAAGAATTAAAATCCCCTACTAGGTCTAGAAGAACCAAGAAAGGGGAGGCTTCATCTTCTAAAAAACCCACTAGACCTCCAAATCCACCTTATCCATCATCAACATCGTCCATTTCTTTGTCTTCATCTTTAGATCAACCACATATTATCGTTGCTCAAAATTTACCACCAAAAATGGCTTTAGCAAGGTTAGTTGCCAACCCATCACCCATCTCTTTCAACAACTACCACGAGCTTCCTAAAATCCCAAAAATGTTTTTCTCTAAGTTTCATACCAATGACCCACATAGGACTGTGAACGAGAATATCAAGATATTCCAAACTGCTCTCAAGCATAGGGGTATTGAACATGAGGATGTGACTTGTAGGATTTTCCATATTCGTTGGGTGAAGAAGCATTCTACCAGTACATCCACCTACCTACTGGATCCATCACCACTTGGGATCTCATAAAAATCAATTTTCTGCAAAAATTAACAATTCTCATTGACGCCACCACACTATATCAGTAGTTCATGTATGTGAGGAGGGAAGTAAATGAGCTAGTAAGTTCATTCAACCATAGGCTCCATAGGGATTACACTAGATTGCAACCTCCTTATGTTGTAGATGATCCCTTAGCTCGTGCAGTGTACTATGGTGCCTTGGACAACCTTACTTCTTCATTGATAAAAAGGATGCACCAACCCCCGCGAAGCCTGACCATGGCATATGCAAAGGTCGTGAAAGAAATTTTTGATTTGGGACAACAATTGATAGGTCCATTACCTTCATTAGGACCAGTAGCAAGTCTAGGATAGATTTAGGGGCTGAATCATGCTTTAGAAAATCATACCCCCTTAATAAATCCCATGCCTCAGTTGCCCATAGTTCAACATCCTGGTTCTCCTATAAATCAAGTTCCCCCAATTCCTAGCTATTTGTAGAATTCCAATCTGCCCCCAAATTCTCATAGCACCAACATACCAACTTATCTATGAGATTCTAATACAACTTTATATTCAAAAAATTCCTCAACAACACACCCTATATATCTATAGAATTCAGCCCTAGCTCCAAACATAGTAGATAAAGAGAAAATTGATGAATTGGTCGAGCAAGTCAAAAAAAATTTACAGATGTCACGTATTTGTGAAATTAGAATAATCAATTACAAGCCTCATAAAGGAATCTCTAGGCTAACTACAATAAAGAACAAGGCCAAAATTCTAGATAGAGTTTTGAATGAAGGCCCATACATAAGCAAAATAGAACCTGGAGTACAAGGCCTAATAATTGAGGAGACCCAACACTATTGGATCCACCTTGCAATATAGAAAAACCATCAAGTGGAGTATATTTAGGTGAGGCTGCATTGTTTGGATGTTACAAAATTCATCAAACAAACAAGCATTCTGAACTTGACTGTCTAGAGTTTCGAGTTGCTGCTGCAATATTTCAAATGGAGCTGCAACATGCTACTAGTAGTGATGGTTCAGTTGGACATGAGATTGTTCCTTCAGAGTCAGACAATTCAGTCTTAGTGTTGAACCGTGTTCCTTTCCCCAAAAGTGAAGAAAACCAACCTGAAGAGGAGTCTACTGAAGATGGTATCAAAATAGAAGATGTCTGCAATGAAGAGATGTTATACCAACTATTTGAGAATGATAACATTGTTGACAATGGTCCTAAAGATGAAGATGAGGAAAAAGATGAGGAATTCTAGATGTTCCATTAGCATTCTACACCCTACAATTTGTGAAATAGATAAGATGGTGGAGAATTTACTACTTCTGTCCCATGAAATAATCTTAGTATACCTTCATATCCTAATGTGACCAATAATACTCCCTATCCCAAGGTGCCAACATAGTACCTTTTCAAAGGAGGACAATTTGATTTCACCAGAGGAAGAAAAGCAGATCAAACTGGAAGTAGCCAATTTGAAGTTGATGTAGAACAAATGGGAGAATGTGTTGTTGAAGAGCTTGAAAAGGTAAAATCTGGCCTTTATTCTTTCAAATTATTAAGGGTTCCTACAATTAGGAATTATTTTTTTAGATCTTTGAATGGAACTACACCTTCTAATTCTTCACAAGATGCTATGGTGGAGAAGGTCACTTCCAACACTCCTAAAAGTGAACCAGTAATTAGAGAAGTTGTTGGGAAGGCTCAAAATCAACAACCACCTAAAGATCAAGTCAAATAGTCATCAAAGGATCAAGCTCAGATGAAAATTAAGGACAAAGGTAAGGAGAAGGATAAAATTCAAGTAGCTCAAGTTGATACTCCAGTGAGTTTATTTCAAGGAAAACCTGAAACTCCTCCTTTCTTGATTACTATTTATTTATTTGGGAATAATTTGCACAATTTCTTGTTTGATTTTGGAGCATCCATGAATTTCATGCCATTTTAATTATGTAAAGAATTAGACATCACTCCTACTCCCTCTAAATGAAAATTCACTTAATTGGATAAGACAAAGATGAGTTTGGTTAGAGAGTTGAATAGAATCCCAATGCAAGTTGTATTAGATCCAAGGGTACAACAAATGATCAATATTCAGGTGGTCGATATCCCAAAAACCTATGGGATGATTTTGGGTAGATAATTTACAAGAGCACTCAATGGTTACATCTCTCTTGAGCATTCACATATGTGGCTCCCATGGAACGGAATTGCTAATCCGATTTGCATAGAACATGAGCCGAAGATGAGGTTTATGATCACTGAATATAATAACACAACAAATGAAGTGTTGTTTGTAGAAACTCAATTGGGAAATTATATACCTATTGTAACTATAGATGAAATAGAAGAGATAGAAGTTCTAATGCTACATTATGCACCAAGAGATATGACTCAACTTCCTAGCAGTACCGAGGTAATAATTGAACCTGATGATGAAGACCCACAAGTTGATGGTAATATCAACCTTCTTGATAGTTTTTAGGAGTTCATCAAGAAATGTGTTGAGGACCAATTTAGTATTTGAGGTAGAATGGACTTCAAGGAGCTGTTATTGCCCAGTTGGTGTAGAGTGCATGATGCATCTCATTCTGAGTTTGAGTGTTGCTTTTTCCAATCAATTGTTGATGAAATTGTTGTCACATAAAACTACACCCTATTGAACAAGAGTGCATTCTAATGACACAATGGAAAAAACTTGAATGTGTGGGACCTTGTGTGAATGAGGTTGAATCTCTAGAGAAGGCCAATTTCCTATTCTAAACTAAGTGCAAATGTGTTGGTCTAACCCAACACATGAAACCTATTACTACCCTAATCTAACAAATAGAGGAAAATAGATAGAAGGAGAACATGAAAATGAAAGGGAGGTGATGCACCAAGATAGAAATTTATTTGTTCCTACTTCAAAACATCATAATACATCAATGAAACGACTAAAACACATACTCAAACATGAAGGAAAATGAATTTTACACAAACATGCAAGGGATAACAGTGATAATAGTTGAATTTTATTAACATAAAAAATTAGAAGCAATAATTACAATGGTAGAATACAAAGAATGAAGTGTCTATAATAAAAAACCCTAGAAAAGCTAGAGGAAGAACCCCTAAAAAAAGTACAAGTGTTGCCTTTATAGATTAGGAATAACTAAGATGAACATTAACCAAACCCTAACCCAACTAGGGTTAGTAGATCTAATTAAGGAAGCATGAGTTGTATCAAAAAAATCCATGCCTAGAACAAGCATGGTTGCCATACTTGTTGTGAAAAATGCAACAAGAAGAGCCTATAGAGAACAGTAGCACGCCATCCACCCCGCTATGAATATTTTTTTGAAAAGTCATCCAAAATCCTCCATGAAATTTGTGATTTGGGTATGGAATCGGTCAAAAGGGACACACAACAGTAGTGAATGAGCATGGTGCCCACAAAATCCACTTGGAGAAGTCAAAATAATGCATTAAAGTTATCCTTGAGATCCTAAAACTTGGATCTTGTATTTGGAGAGTTGTTGAGCATTAATGACATCACTCAAAAAAAACATGCCAAAAGTAGAAAGGTTGGGGCATTGGGTTTTAAAGGAATCCTTTGCAGACATGTGAATTAAATGGTTCAAACCCCAAAAATGTGATTTTTGGACATCGAAAATTGGGCAGTCAGAGGTCAAGATTCGGGCATTGGGCCTACCTCATGTTTTTTTTCATCAAACTTCATGTGTTGAGCCATCAAAGATCGGGTGTTAGACCTTCAAAGTTTGGGCATCAGGCCATCGACATACTGCGTACCTCAAAACAAGGGAGGAGAAAATAATCACAAAGAAGAAAGAAGGAATCGAGGGTAAGAGGGAAGGCTTACCTCTGAAAGTTGGAGGTAAGGAGGAAGCCCTACCCTTGAAGCCTGAAAACATGAAATAGTCATTTTTTGAAAGGAAACTATCGGGGAGACAAGAAGATGTTAAAGGGGAAGGTTGATGGCCAAAACCCAAAAGATAGGATGATGAATGGAAAAAAATAAAGGAGGAAGTCCAACCTTCAGAGATCAGAGGGAAGACTTACCTATTACCTCTAAAACTAAGAGGTAAGATGTAAGAGGGAAGGCTGAAATCCAAAGGTTGATGAAGAAGGGAATAAAATAGTAGAAGAGAGGGAATCAGTAAGGTGTAAAGGGTAAGGTCGAAGGCCGACACCTAAAATACTTAGAAGAAAAAAGGGGAAGGAAAAGAAGGATAAATATAAATGAATAAAGCATGCAAGGAAGCGGGTAAGAGACAGTCTAAAAACCCAAAAACTGGTACTTAGCCAATTTAGGAACCCTCAAGGAAAAATCATGCAAGATGGCCCATGTAGGATATCTCAAATCAGATATTAGTGATAGGTCATCTAAGGGAGGCATGAAATTCCAAAATTTTGGTGATTTCTATGGGATCATTGACCACTAATCATGGAATCCAGAGGCCTTATCAATCCATTGGGCACAGATCCATGAAGGGAATTTACAAAATTGGGTCTCCCAAGGGTAAAATAAAACATGTTTAGGAATGCACTTAGAGAAAAACATAGAAACTAGGAACATAATAGGGTGTGCAAAGCACTTTATGGAAAGAAAAAATATTTACAATATGTACTTGAAACTCAAAACTCATCAAAAATAAGATTTGAGATGAATCCTGTTGATGGAGATTGGAAGAATCTCACCATCCATCCTAGAGAGATGGAATGCATTGGCCTCCTTGCAACTACTAATGACATATGGACCACCGCACATGGCATCAAACATGTAATTTTTTCCATATTTGGCTTCGTCTACATCCCATTTCAACACTAGATCTCCCTCTTGGAATAACATATGAACTTCCTTCTTGTCAAAGTTTCTTTTGACCCATGCTTGATGTGTTTCTATGACTTGTATAGATTTGTTCCTTGTCTCCTCCAGTTCTAAGAGCTCAACCAACCTTACTGTCATAGCATAATTTTCTTCTAACTCCAGCTTATGTTCCAACTCAAGAGAAGGAAACTCAAGGGTATGTGTAGGATCATCCTAGAAAAAATAGACCCTTAAGTGGCAATAAAATTCAGAAAATCAAAGTTAGGAAACTTGACATAAAAATTTGAATAAGTTATCTATATTATTTAAAAAATATGTAAGAATACAATCTATAGAAAATTGAATGTAGTTTCTAAACTACTAAGTTTATTTAAAAAAAAAAATCTGTTTGGTGAAAATTTGAAATTTCAATGTAGTAGTACTTAAATTTCAGGGAAAAAATAAGAAGTAGGTGTCTGTCTGACCACGCTAACCACAATAAAATGATAATATTTTTTATAAGATTTTAGATATAATTAGGGGACTCATGTCTCGATGTGATACATATTGTTTTGTAATGTTTTTCCAATTAAATAATTAATTATGATTTTTTTATTACAAATTTTAAAAAAAAAATAACTCATATGTATAACCACCTTAACTTGGTCAAAACTTCATGAAATTCATTTTTTTTTTCTAATCCTATATTATGTGAAGCATGGAATGTGACGCATGTTTCAGATTCAAAAAATGTGATACCATTTTAAAGTTATAGGTTTTCTTCAATCAGCCTATCAATTAGTACTTTAGTCGTAATTCGAATAGAAAACGAATAATAATTATTTATTAAATTCAAAGTAAAGAATAATTTATATTGGTGGAAAGCTGAGAATATCCTTTAAAAACCCTTTTCGTTTCATCAATTTTGGGTAGAAAAAGTTGTCAGCCACATGGGCCATCATATCACTTAGCTATCACCAATTTTTGGCCCATCATGATCCTACACATACCCTCAAATGATAATGGTAACCTTTCCTCCCTTCCATAAAATAGCATGAAAGGAGAATTACCAATCACTCTTTTACGAGTAATTCTATTAGCCCAAAGGGCTATCTTCAATGGTCCTCTTGATAATCTTGATGAAATTTTTATTTGAAGACTCAGCCAGGACATTACCCTAAGGATAATAATTAGATGAGGTCCTCAAGTAAATACCATGTTTCATTTCCCAATCAAGGATTTGAGCAGTATTAACATCCTTGGGATTATCTGAAATGATGGTGGAAGGAGTGTTAAATCTGGTAACAATTTCATAAAGGAATTCTAAAACTGAAGCATCAATGGAATCCTTCAACAAAACTGCCTCTTTCCACCATGTAACATAATATGTGGTTGTTAAAATCCACCTATAAATAGCACATGATGGTGGATTTATCATGCCAATAAAATTAAAACCCCACTATGTAAATGACTAATCAACTTGAATGGGGTGAAGAGGGAGGGAATCCAACCATTCCTTTCTAGAAAAGAAAACACACTTTTTTACAATTTCACACCCATTTGTGAGCATCATTGAACAAATTTGGCCAATAATAACCAACCGTCATAGTCTTTGCAGCAATAGTCCTTGCATAAAAATGGCCACCTGAAGAGCCATCATGGAATTCATTTAGCATTCTACTAACTTGATCTACCTCCATGCATCTTAATAGGACTCCATTGAAATACTTTATGAAGAGTATGCCATCCCCTATGACATAAGGAATGGATTGTAATCTGAAATGTCTTCTTCTAGTCCTATTTAGACCCAAAGGATATCTATCTTCCTATAAAAAGGTAGTCATATCATGCACCCAACTACCTTATATGTTTGCATTTGGTGCTTATTTTTCCTATAGCACAAGGGCAACCTCTGTAGGAGTCTCAAATGCTAAGACAAGTTGTTCACACAATCCTTTGCCTCTCACTAACTTGGTGATTTTGATATCAACATCATACTCCATCACATTGGTGATCCATCAAGCCCTTTTTTAATTGATATCCCAGCTCAACAAGAACTCTTTAATGTGAACATGGGGAACCATTAGCTGTATCCTATTATTAGACAGCATATGTCTAAATTTTTTCAATGCTCTAACAAAAGAAAGATCTTTCTTTTCAATGTAGCTATACTTGGCCTCATAAACTTTGATCCCTTCACTAAAGAAAGAAATGGGCTATTCCAGATTTTGTTTATTTAGCTGCGTTAGGATAGTTGATATACTTGCTTCACCTCTAAAGGTATAAAGAATGAAATCCTTATCATAGTTAGGATTGACAAGGGTAGGAGCTTGAGAAATTTATTTTTTGATAGCCTCAAATCTATCCTTACCTTCTTTGGTCCACTTGAAGACTATATATTTCTTAAGCATAGAAGTAAGAGGCTTTACTAAAGCAGCAAGGTTTGGAATGAACCTCCTCACAAAGTTAATTGTGCCTAAGAAACTCTGCAATCATTTCTTGTGACTGGGAAGTGGGATGGCCAAGATGGATTCTACTCTTGCGGGATCAATGAATAAGCCATCCTTTGAACCAACATGCCCAATAAGCTTTCCCTAATTAGTGGTGAAGACACATTTATTTGGATTCAGGGAAATACCATATTTCATAAATTTTTGAAATACTTGCTCAAGGTGACTAAAATGGTCTTTTGCATATTTTGAGAACACTATGATATCATCCAAGCAGACCAAAACAAACTGTCTAAACACACCTTGAACTATCATATCCATGGCTCTCTAAAAAGTGGCACCTACACTGGTTAGACCAAAAGGAATTTTACAATAAGAATAGGTGCCCCACTTTGTAGTAAATGTTGTCTTATGTTGATTAGATTCTTGGACCAAAATTGGGTTGTAGCTTGAGCAACTGCCCAAGAAACAAAACCTTTCTGATCCACTGACTCTTTGTAAAATCTACTCCATGGAGGGGAGGGGATAATGATGTTTTAGGGACGCTTTATTTAGATCCATAAAATCTACACAAAGTCTTATCTCCCCATTTTTTTCCTGACATGCACTATAATTTCCACCCATGAAGAATGATTAATGGGAAAAATGATTCTAGCCTCAATCAATTTGGCCAACTCTTTTCTCATCAAAGGTTCAATCTTACGATTTATAGGCCCTTTTTTTTCCTTACAGGTTTAGCATCAGGATCTAATTCAATAGTATGTTAGGAAAGGCCTGGGTCAAAACCCTTTAATTCTTCATAAGTCCAAGCAAATACATTGTTATATCTATTGCAGAGATCTATGAAAAAATCATGTTTAGTGGTAGAGAATACCTTTCCCAAGTTTAGAGACTTGCCCTCTAGAATTTATATAAGCTTGAAGTCACCCTTCTTTGCAACTAAGTTCATCCTTTTTTGCTTTAACTGATCATCAGGGTTGAAAATACCTTCGAGGGTGATAATACCATTTGGTAGCTTATTTCTACTGATCAGCTACATTATCTGATCACCATACTCATTTTGTAGCTTGGAATGATTTCTTTTAGAAAATTCTACCTCATCTTATAAAAAAATCACTATCTGTTGGTCATTGTCAAAGATTTTCCAGTGATCTTGATTATCCAGAATAGCATGCCTCACCACAAGTTTGATATTATACTCCTTTTTACTAGCAATATGTGCTAGTATGTCAAACTAAGCACCAACTATTGCAAGTCTATGCACATGTTTATTTTTATTTCTTGGAATTGTTTGGATGTTATAACCTTCAAAGACCTCAATTAAATCCCAAACCCTATGCTTGTAGGATTTGAGCAGTTTTTTCTTGGTTGAGCTTTGAGTTCTGACTTGATGGAAAACTAATTCACTATCACCAAAAACTTGTAACAATGTGATGTTCCTTTTATGTGCAAAATGGAGACCTTGAATGAGTGCTTCATACTCAACCACATTGCTAGTGCATCTAAATTGAAGCCTGAAAGAGAAATAATATTTCTCCTCACTTGGGGATACTAACATTACACCAACACTAGCACCATTAATGTTCGTAGAAGCATAAAAAAAGTCTGCCATAATCCCCCTAAATCTCCTTGAGTTTTTATGAGATTGGAGACAGGAGCATTTTCTTCATGAATGCAATAGGTGCCAACGCAAGTCTCCTCTGCCTCAACAATAACAACTAGATCAAAATGTAAAGCATTTACCCATTCATCCAACAAAAAATTAGGTGCCTCCTCTATTGGATTTGTAGGCTCATGAACATAACATTCTTCCTTTTGATCATGCAATGTATAGTTCATGTTTATTGGACTAGGAGTGTAAGGCTCTAGATGATATTTTCCTATGGGCTTAGATTTGATGGTTTATTTAGTGCCATATCTAGTTCTAAATAGCATGTGAGACCAATCAGTAGATAAGTACCCACCAATCTTAGTAGTGAAATCTCTAGATAAGAAAATGGAAAAATGAGTAGGGAGGTTTATGATTGAAATGTCTTGCAACACATCATAGTCGAGACATGCATACAAGGACAACTTTAGGTCTTTAATTAATCCGATTGTATTAAAAGAAGTGTCATCCAATTGTAAGACTTTTCTAGCCACTAGTTCATACTTGATACCAAGCATGTCAGCAATTCCCTTAGGCATGACTGGACTACTTGCCCCAAAATCTATCATGCAATTATGCACTATATGATTTTCAATAATTAGAGAAATATAGAAGGGAGGTGGCTTACTAATTTGGCTTGAATCCCCTTCTTCTTTGGGTTGCACTAGGCTACTTGATGGAGTAGTTTGATCTTTTTCTTGTACACCATCCATTTTTTTATATTCCTTTAAAGCCTATTTTAGCCAATCCCTTTGTGATGGGATAGATAATGCCTACCACATAGTAACATTCAAATTGTCTTTCTTTATTTTCTCCACTATGTTGAAAGGAGTTTGACTAGATTTAGAAGGAACCTTTGTAACAAGGTCTATTCTCATTTCTTGTGTGATATTAGGTTGCTCCACTACTTGTTTAGGCCTATTAATAGTCTGATTTGATTGAGGAACCTATTTTGTCCTACCTGTTGGTCAAACATTTGCACTTAGTTGAGTTTGTTGAGAAACTGATGCTTGCCCAACCATGGAAGATGTACCACCCTCCATTTCTATTTTCTTTGATCTTGTATTCTAGGCTACTATATTAGCATCTACTTGATTTACAACACAAAAATACTCTTGACCCCAAATTACAAATGAGGATTCTTCACATGTATGATTTTGATTACTAGCAACTATTTGGTTCATGCCAATTTTCTACTATGAAGTAGAGGTTTCATTTTGAGCTACCAAATTTTGCACAAACTCTCCATTTTGACAAGCATTTTTATTATGAGCTTGCTCACAAAGGTAACACCACTCTTTCTCTTGTGCGAGATTAGTTTGAAATGGTACCAAATTCAAAGAATTAGAAGTATTGATAGTAGCTATGTGCATTCTATTTATGGGATTAGTATGATTCCATTGGTTTTTTCCTTGATAAGGTGGTCTATTTTGCTGATAACCCTAACCTTGAGGCTGATAGGTCCTATTTTTTTGAGATTTCTACCTCTTCATTAATACTAATTCATTATTCATACTTCAAAGAAAGGTGCCCCAATCTTCTAGAAGTGTAGTAGAAGTAGAAGGTTGGCTTGTGGAAACCACTAGAATAGGTGCCACAATTGGTTGTGAAGGAAGCTCTGGAAATAAAGGCATTGGTGGCCTAGGAGCTATCTTCCTAGCTTGAATTAAATACTTTTATGCCCTTATGACAACATCATATGAACCTGGTAAGGTGTAACCTCCCATTAATTGAATCATAACAGCTATATCACTATTAAGAGCTCTTAAGAAATATAGAAAAGCATGCTCTGGAGAAGGTTTGACCAAAATAGGAATCTTATCCCAAGTCTTTTGGAATCTGTAATTGAAATCACTCATGAATTCATGAGGTTCTCTTTTAATTATGTTTAGTTGTTCTACCAGGGATAAATGGTCACTCTTGTCTTCAATTTTTTTGCATAATTTCTCCCCTAACTCATTCCGATTGTGAATGGAGTTGGGTGGCAGTCCTCTATACCATTGCAATTATTTTCCCTTTAGTGAAGTGACAAGTAATCTTATAGCCACATTTTCTTTTTCTACATCATGCATTGAGCTTATGTTTTCCACATCTATGATGTGTTCTACTAGAGTTGTATATGTTTCATGAGTAAAAAGGGGAATACTTTTGAGGACATTGATTGGTATATCATATTTTTGTGCTGGAATCAAGGGGATTCCACTACTAAAAGATACAAAAGGTTTATTTCTAGGTATGACCATATGGAATAGATTTTTGTTTGTATGGACAAGGGGTGTTCTAGCTCGAAATAATCTACCCATAGGTGGCGTAGATAAGGATCTAGGGGAAGGAATTATGCTTCTATTTCTTCTTATAGGTGATAAAGATTGTCTATTTATTCTTCTAGAAGTAGAAAATGAGAGCTAGATATATTGAAAATTACCTCTAGAAGACACTCTTGTTGGGATTCTTGGCATCAATATGCAGGTCTGATCTTGAGCCAAGAGTTCTAGGTAGTAGTAGAGTCACCAATTTGTATGTAGATTCTTCCCTTACTTACAGATTCACCAGGTACTTGTTTAAGATCCTCTTCAAGGATGGAATGTTGAGAGAAACACCATTATCTCAACAAAAATTAATTGAAATCTCTTCTTGTGTCCCACTGGGTGTGCCAAAAACCATTGTCACATAAAAATGCACCCTACTAAACAAGATTTCATTATTCTAATGACACAATGGAAACAACCTTAAGGTGTAAGACCTTGCAGGAATGAGGTTGAATATCTGGAGAAGGCCAACTTCCTCTTCTAAACTAAGTGAAACTGTGTTGGTCTAACCCAACACATGGAACCTATTACTACCCTAATCTAATAAATCATAGAGGAAAAGAGATAGAAGGAGAACATGAAAATGAAAGGGAGGCGATGCACCAAGATAGAAATTTGTTTCTTCTAGCTTTAGAATAGCATAATAGATCAATGAAACAACTAAATCACATACTCAAACATGAAGGTAAATGGATCTAACACAAACATGCAAGGGATAACAGTGATAATAGATCAATTTTATTAACATAAAAGCTTATAAGAAACATTTACAATGGTAGAATACAAATAATGCAATGTCTACAATAGAAAAACCCTAGAGAAGCCAAAGGAAGAACCTCCAAAAACTATACAAGTGTTGCCTTTATAGATTAGGTATAACTAAGATGAACATTAACCAAACCCTAACCCAACTAGGGTTAGCAGATCTAATCAAGGAAGCATGAGGTTTATCTAGAATATATGTGCCCAGAACAAGCATGGTTGCCATACCTGCTATGAAAACTATGCCAAGAAGAGCTTGGAGAGAGAAAAACTAGCATGCCATCCACCCAATCATGAAGATTTTATGGAAATGCATCCAATATCCTCCATGAAATTTATGATTTGGGTATGGAATCAGTCAAAAGTGAAACAAAACAATAGTGAATGAGCATGGTGCCCACAAAATCCACTTGGAGAAATCAAAATGATTAATTAATGTCATCCTTGAAACCCTAGAAATCAGATCTGGCAACTGCGGAGTTGTTTATAGTTAATGGTGTCACCCAGAGAAAACACACCAAACACAAGAAGGTTAGGGTATTGGGCTCGAAAGGAAGCATTTGCAAACATGTGTTCAGATCCCTAAAAATGTGCTTTTCAGACATCGATCGGGCGGTTGAAGGTCAAGATTCAGGCATTGGGCCTACCTTGTGTTTATCCTTTCCTCAAACTTCATGCATCGAGCCATTAGAGATCAAGCGTCGGACCTTTGAAGGTCAGGTTTCTAGTCCCCAACTTACAATTTTTCTCAGAAGAAGGGAGGAGAAAAGAATCAAAAAGAAGAAAGGATACATCGGGGGTAAGAGGGAAGTCTTACCTTTGAGGTAAGGAGGAAGCCCTACCCCTGAAGCCTGAAAAAATGACACTTAGTCATTTTTTGAAAGGAAGCTATAAGGGAGACAAGAATATGTTAAAGGGGAAGGTCGATGGATGACACCCGAAAGGTAGGATGAAGAATGGAAAAAAATGGAGGAATAATAACCTTCAAAGATCAAAGGGAAGACTTACCTCTTACCTTTGAAGGTAAGAGGATAGATGCAAGAGGGGAGGCTGAAATTCAAAGGTCAATGAAGAAAGAAAGAAAATGGCAGAAAGGGAATCAGTAAGGGGTAAAGGGTAAGGCTGAAGGCCGACAATTGAAATATGGAGAAGAAAAAAGTTGAAGGAAGAGAAGGAGAAAGAGTGACGAAGAAGGCATGGAAGGAAGTGGGTAAGAGACAGTCTGAAAACCCAAAAAAATAGGACATAGCCAATTTAGGAACCCTCAAGGTAAACTCATGCAAGATGGCCCATGTAGGATCTCTTAAATCAGATAGTAGTGATGGGTCATTTAGGGGGGGCATGAAATGTCAACAAAAATCAAGAGGCGGATTATTCCAATAATAGTCAAAACTGATAATCATAAAATCTAGAATGAATCAAAAGGTGAATAGCATAATTAGAATGATGATCCTTTACCTAAGAAATATGTATGGTGAATTAAAAAGTTGTATGCCCTGCTAAGTTCTAGACTTTGCACTTTGATGGTTCCAAATCGAACCAAGGGGATAGTGCAGACTTTGAATAATCAGTCCAACTAGTAAGACATTTTTTGCAACACATAGAATACAATTCCATTGTACAAATAATGTAGCAGAATATGAGGCTTTAGTGCATAGATTGTTGATGGATTTGAGAAATAAAGTTAAGGAATTAAAAGTCTTCAAAGACTCAAAGCTAGTTATAAAGAAGGTTAGGAAGCAATACTCGTGCCATGATAGAAGATTGACAAATTATAGGCACAGGGTATCAGATCTGATAAAGGGATTTTATGCATTCAACATTCAACTGATTCCCCATCATAAAAATTAGACTATGGTTGTGCTAGCTCAAGCAACCAGTAATTTAGAGCGTTTTTCATTATTTGGATTGAAGAAGTTCACAATTGAGCTCACCTCGACTACATCAGTGCCTGATAATATCACTAATTTCTAGGTATTTGATGATGATAAGAATATTATAGATTTTATCACTACTTCAAATGTCTTTGCTTCACAAATTATTGACAAAGTAGAATTGGATATGGAAGGAGTTATTAACCTAAAGGCCAATACCATACCAAGAGGAGTGGTACAATTGGAAATAATATTTTATTTTGATAAAATGAGGGATTAAAATCAGAAGGTCAGATAATCAGTGTGAGACACACAACATGGGTACTACAGAAGAGGTAAAGAATGTTTTCATTGGTAAGATTTGTACTCCAAAAGAAAAGATAGGGATAATCAATGTAATGCACCGATATCAGAATATTATAGCATGGAGCTGTGAGGATCTCAAAACATATGACACATCAATTATCACACATACAATCCCACTTAAGCGAGATGCGAAGCCATTTAGATGAAGATGGAGACTGATAAATGCACTGCTTGAGCCAGTCATTTAGAAGCAAGTGATGAAGTTGCTATCTGCTCGTATTATTTTCCTATTAGATATTCTACTTGAGTGGATAATTTAGTACAAGTACACAAAAAGTGGTGAAATCAGACTGTGTAGATTTCAAGAATCTAAATCATGCATCTAAGAAAGAAACCTATCTTGTGCCATCATTAGAAAAGGTATTGTAGATTTTTAATGGCTCCCAAATTATGTCTTTTCTCGATTGATATTTAGACAATAACTAGGTGATGGTTTAGTACAAGGATAGACATAAAATTGCCTTCACAATGAAATGGGGAAGCTTCACATACATGAGAATTCCTTTTGGTTTGATTAATGCTAGAGCTACTTTCCAATGAGTAATGGATATTGCATTTAAGGATTTGATAGGAAAGTGCATTATTATCTATATGGATGACTTGACTATGTTTTCGAAGAAAAGGGAGGACCATATTCCATATTTGTGCAAGGTATTTCAAAAATGCAGAGAATTTGGCATCTCCTTGAATCCAAAAAAGTGTATCTTCAGAGTGACAGAGGGAAAGATTCTTGGGCATGTTATTTTAGAGAATGGCATGTCTATTGACCTAGAGAATATTCAAGCTATATTGAAAATTTAGTCTCCTACTAGTAAGAAGGAATTGAGGTCTTTTTTTTGGTAAGATCAACTTTGTCAATAAATTCATTAATGGTTTTGTTGAAATTGTTAAACCTTTGAATGCAATGTTAAAGAAAGATGCTAAGGTTGAATGGACCCCTAAGACAAAGAAAGCCTTTGAGGAAATAAAACAAGCAATAGTGGAGGCCCCAATCTTGGTAATTCTAGATTATTCTAAGCCATTTACATATATTCATTTGCTTCAGAACATTCTTATGCTAGTATGTTGATGCAAAAATTAGATCAAGGGGATGAGCATCCTATTGCATTTATGAGTGCTCCATTGAAAGATGTAGAGTTGCAATATCCTAGTGTTGAAAAACAAGAATATGTGTTGGTTCAAGGAGTCAACAAGTTCAGGCATTATATTTGCAGAATAAGGTGATTGCAATTGTTTGAGACCTAGCTATCAAGATTTTACTAAAGTAGAATGAGCTAGGTCAAATAAGGGATAAATGGGTGAAAATGCTACAAGAAAATGGTATGGAGATATAGCCCATGAAGTTGGTAAGTGGGTAGGAATTGACCTGCATGATGGCTGCGACCAATCTAGAACTTGTTGCACAGTAGTATAGCCTTGAAGATGCTTCTCGAGATGACTGGTATGATGATGTGGTGTACTAATTGTTGAATAAAAAATGTCCAATACATCTAAATACTATGCAAAGGAGAGCATTAAGTTTGAAGAGTGGTGGTTACATGTTGAAAGGAGCTATATTATACAAGAAAAATTATGAGAGTATCTATCTTCACTATCTTGGGAAGGCTGAAGCATTTTGTGTAATGAATGAGTTTCATAGTAAGTTTAGGATAAACCATGGTTCAACTCCATCCACTATAAATAAGATTCTCTGAGCTAGGTATTGTTGTCCAACTTTGTTCAATGATTTTCATGCACATGTACGTTCTTTCCACACCTATAAAATTGCTACAAGTAAGGAGAAACATGCTACTCTTCCATTGCAACCAATGGTTGAAGCTCACCCTTTTGCACAATGGGGGTTGGACTTTATCAGTATGATCAATCCATCATCTTCTATGGGACATGGGTATATTCTAACTACTAATGATTATTGCACTATATGGATGGAGGTGATCCCATGTAAGTAATGTATAGGTAACGTTTTTATTAATTTTAAAGATCATACTATTACACACTTTGGTTGTCCATTTGCATTTGTTTGTGATAATGGTCCTCCTTTTTCATCGTTGAAATTTTATGGGTGGGCCTTCGATTATGAAATTATTTTAAATTTTTCCTTAAATTTCTATCCCCAGGATAACAGATTGGCTAAGTCCACAAATAAGAATATGTTAACAGTTATCCACAAATTGCTTGACAAGAACCCGAAGGATTGGCATACCCAGCTATGATTTTCTCTTTGAGTAGATTGTACATGTCAAAAGACTACTCTACGAACTTCCCCTTATCACTTGGTCTATGGTCTAGAGCTTGATTTTCCTATCCAACTGAGAATTCCTAGCTTGTAGTTTATTAGTGAGTATTATGAGGAGGGGGGACGTCTTGAAACCCATTTGGCTGAACTTCTCCATTTGGAAGAAAAGAGGGATGAAGCCTTAGATAACTTTGTGAAACATCAGGGCATAGTTAAGCATTGGTTTGATTGTAAAGAAAGAATAAAGGACTTTAGGATTTTTGATTTAGTCTTGTGTTGGGATAAATCCCATGAAAAGAAATGGAAACATGGAAAATTTGACAATCTTTGGCTTGGCCCCTTCTAAATATCTAAGATTTTGG
The DNA here is from genome assembly GCA_007115665.2 of Sequoiadendron giganteum. Lineage (NCBI taxonomy): Eukaryota > Viridiplantae > Streptophyta > Pinopsida > Cupressales > Cupressaceae > Sequoiadendron > Sequoiadendron giganteum. Next base: position 69,022,373 of record CM021108.1, on the reverse strand, counting down.
GAGATAATGCATTTTTCTTAGACTCTCACTGGAGAGGACGTCCCATTGCTTGCCAATGGGAAATATCTAAAGCATTACTTCCTTGCTTGAGTTCTCTCAGCTCCCTCCTTTACATATTTATTTTGGGTGATTTTTATAGTTTTATGTTTTCTCTTCGTTTTATTTTACTTTATTGCTTTGGTAGTATAGGTTTGGTTTTCATTTTTCTTTTGTTTCAGGGGTTCACCCTATTTATTTTTGGGAGTTTTTTATGTGCACAACAACCATTTCAATTATGTGGGATTGTTCTAAGTAGTTCCTTGGGAAACTCTAATCATGTTGTTTGGAATGGATGGTGAATGTCCTTCATTTGGTGTCACATGGGCTGAACGTATAGAGAGGATAAGTCATTGGTCTGATTTAATTCTAGAATATACTAAAATATTACACTTCTCACACACCTTGAGAATCCTAAGGTTGTTGTAGGATCTTTTGTGAGGTCTAGTTATGTGAAAAATCTTATATTTCTACTTTAGTGCCATTGTGATTCTTAGCCCTGATTGTGAGCTTCATTGTTCACGAGTTGAAAATGAAAATAAATGATATGTGACTTGGTTTTAATTCAATTTATATTTCAAAATGGATTTCATTGTTTTTTCATTTACATTCAAAATATGAACTTGAGTTTAGGGCATTATTCCTTTTTTTTGCATAGTCATTAAACTAGGGTTTATGTTTTGGTTCTTGATTAATGTTGTTGCCCTTGTGTTGATGGCTATGTGCATTCAAGCTAAAACCCTAGGTTTCTTTATTATTGAAGAATGAGATTAGGAATGATGAATGGTTAAATTGTTGCTATGATTTGTGACTATATCTAGGGTTTGAATCCTAGTAGGGTGAAAAATTTAGAGGCATGGTTATCCAGACTTGGAGTTATTGCGAGATCCTTAGGAATTTGGAAGGCTTGGTATGTATCATTGCATTAAGTCTGTGTGCCTTAGAAATCACCAAAACATTACTTTTTTGTGAAATTATCACTTGCTCAGATTACCTGGTACACATTCTTTTGTTGAATCCTTGATGGCTTGGAAAACCTGAAGTATGGTATTTCATGGAATCTAAACCTCTTTAAACTCCCTAATGAGTTGCATTTCACAAAATCCGCAGACCCTTGTATTACTCAAAAATTGATCTTTCACAGATTCCACCTATCATTGGATTACCTGACGACCATCATTTCACTAATTTCGAGCCTCCTTGGATTTTCTGAAATGTCATGATTGTTACTATGATTGAGTGATAATATTTCATTTAGGTTATGATTGGTACTTTTAAGGTTTAAATTTTAGTTATCAAATACATTTAAATCATAAGGGAGATTGCATGATTTTAGGTGGTCACTTTGTCCATGCATTATTGAGTTTCACGAAATCCACATGTCTATGGATTCTTTGAAGAAATATTTTTTTTCAAAATCCATTAGGGGCTAAAATAATCGAAATCCATTGTATGTGTGAAAACCCAAAAGTTATTTGGACTTATCTTTTGGTTTTTGGAGCTTAATGGTGGATTATGAAGTGTTACATATTTCTTGTGGTATATGATGATTAAGCTAACAATGTAATGATGTAATGATTAATCTTTCTTTGCATGTCAAGTGTTTATGGTGTTTGGTCTAACCAAATGCAGGTAGAGTCTAGCAAGGCCAAGGCTACAAAGGGAAAGACAATTGAACCAGTCAAGGATGAGCTATCTAGAGTAGAGAAAATGAAATATGATTTTAAAGGAAGGCTCCTAGAGTTCAAGATAGCTTCTTATTGGGGAGGAGTTGAAGATACAAATATGGGACATGATGACTATAAAGACTTCAAGTAGAGAATTTATTGCAATGCTCCAATAGAATTGGCTAGAAGGTTTTTGAAGACTAGATTGGCTCAAAGAGTAGGATTTCCCTATCAGTGCAATGTCCAGAATTGATTATGGAGTGTGCCAAACACTATGATTCAGATAGAAGAGTAATCATTGATACTCAAGGAAGAGTAATGGAAAATCTGATAGAGGAGTCTTTGGTAGAGGTGTTTGACATTGCTAAACACAAGAAGCTGGTGAAGTTTGGCATAGACACAATGAGGAAGTTTTACACTAATGATCCTAATCAAGCACTAGAGATAATGAATGCTTCATGGATTGAAAAGCCAAAATACCATAACTACAAGTTGCCAAAAAAATTGCATAGAAGTGATTTCAAGCTAGAATACAATGATATGATCACTCTTCTTAGCAGAGTGATGGGATTAGAGAAAGTTACAAGTTTGAAGATTGAATGTTCTATGTGATTTCCCAAATTGAGAAGGGAGTCAAATATCATTGGGCTAGCTTGATTAGTGATAATTTGGATAAACAATTGAGAGTTGTGAAAGACACAAGGAAGTTCACTATGACCTCCTATGTGGTCGACATGCTTGCAAGACTGTACAAGTATAAAGATTTGAGATATAAAGGCACCATTGGCCAAGATAGAGTGTATGAAATTTACCCTAGGCTCCACTTGTCTACTTCAAATTATAAGAGGGTAAATGATGCCTTTACCATGTATATCACAAGGACTTTGTAGGAGGCACTACATGTAAGGATCTCAAGTGATGCTATGGAGTTGGTCAAGAAGTATGGATACTGGTTCTTACAATTCCCAAAGCTTACATATATCAGGGTTCAAGGAAGACCTATGGTACCATACAAGCTCTCTCGAGGTATCCAACAGATAAGGTTGTGTTGCTGGAAGTAACAAGGCAGTTGGTTTCCTTTGATTAGGTTCTAAAAATTATGTATAAAAATGGAGTTGGTGGGGATTTCCCCTTGGAAATCAATGGTTGGGAAGCTTGTCCAAAAATCCAAAGTGTCCATAATTTAGAAGCAAAAATGGCACATCTTCATCTGGGCTAGTGCATGATCATGGGGGTCCATACTAGACCCTTAAGTGGCAATAAAAATTTAGAAAAATAAAGTTGGGCAATTTGACATAAAAATTTAAATAAGGTATTGAATTTTTTTTTTAAATATGTAAGAAAGTAATTTGTAGAAAATTTGAATGTAGTTTCTAAGATACTATTCCTTTTTTGGAAAAAAATAAATCTATTTGGTAAAAAATTGAAATTCCAATGCACTAGTACTAAATTTTCAGGAAAGTATAAAAAGTAGGTGTATGTTTGACCAACCTAAGTACAAGAAAAAAAATAATATACTTTTTTAAACTTATAATATAAGTAGAGGACACATGCTTGGATGTGCCATGTTTTTGTTTTGTAAGTTTTTTGTGAGTAAATAATTAGTTATGAATTTTTTACTATTTTGTTTTTAAAATATTAAAACTTGTTTGTCTGACCATCATAACTTGGTCAAAAATTTATGAAATTCAATTTTTGTTTTTTCAATCCTATAGTATGGGAAGCGTAGAATGTGTTGCATCTTTTAGATTCAAAAAATATGAAATCGTTTAAGAATTATATATGTTTTTCAATCAACCTATCAATCAGGACTTTAGTCAAAATGTATATAGAAAATCAATAATAAATATTTATTTAATTCCAAATAAGGCACATCTTATATTTTTTGAAAGCTAACAATTTTCTCAATAAACCCTTTTCGTATCATCAAATTCGGATTAAAAAAAGTCATCAGCCACTTGTTTGTCATGTCACCACTTTTTGGACCCCTATGATTCTACACTCACCCATTTTCTCCTCCATTCCAATAGGGATAATTTTCATCCATATGGAGTAGCTCAAAAGATGGCTAATTGAGACTACAGACATAGAGATGATATAAAATACTATTCGGCCAATTGTAGAGATGAATTTGATGTAGGTAAAAGAAAGTTCTTTAGGCTTACATTGAAAATGATAAGATTATATAAAGTTGTACAAAACCTAGATCAAATTGAAGATGGGTGGGGTGAATGCACTCTGCTAGGGTTTCTTGTGTCTATGGTCATCCTTGGACCCTCTTACGTCATACTATGCCTTAGGCATAGGATTTTTTATTTTACTATGTGTACAACCACATTCACTATGGTTTTCTTGGTTTTATTATGCCTTCAACCAACTCTAACTCAATAGTTCTTGCTGGTGTTGGTGGTTTGATGACTTTACTCAATGGCCCCCCCTCCCGAACAAGTGACCTCAAAAATTTGTTTCGAAAGTGTTCCATGAGGTAAGTATTTTGAGTCCCTAGCTGATGTGGGTTTACCCTTGCCAAATTTTGATTCTTCATGTCAATGGCTTGAGAAACATACTTTGGTTGGATATTTTTTTGGGAGAACTCCCCCTAAAAGTGTGCTTAAAGAATGGGTCAATAAGGCCTGGGTCCCTCATGGGGTCCACCTTGATACAGTCCAAACCTTAACCAAAGGTTTCTTTATTTTCTACTTTTTGGAGATAAGTCATGTTTAGGCAATTCTGAACCATGGTCCTTGGTATGTCATGTTATCTTTGTTGGTATTCCAGTCATGGACTTGGGATTTTTCTATGTCAGATGACACCAAGTTATAGGTCCCATTCTTGATTGAGTTTCCTGGTTTTCCTTTTCCTTGTGTTCCTTTTTAACAACATATTGCTTCCTCTTTGGGGAGGGTTAGTTGTGTTGAACCAAATAGGTTCTTTCAAGCTCGACCCTAAAAGTAGGCCTATGTTGAAGTGGACCTTTCCCAAGATTTGAAAGATTCCATCAACATTCAAATTGGCACTCTCTGACATACCCAAAATGTCACCTATTTTACTCTATCAAATATGTGTTATAGGTATCAATCTGTAGACCATAAGATTAAGGAATACCCTCTAGCAGTTCCTTGTACTCCTTCACCTTTGCGGGATAATGAAAAACCCCACCAGATGGACAAATTTTCTGCTAAACCTGAGGAGAAATGGATGATGGTTACAAACTATAAAAATAGGTCCAATGGCTCTTAGTCGGATTCCAAAGTCCCTGAGCCAGCTAAAAAAAATTCAAAACCTTTGGTGAAAGGGAAAAAAACCATTCTTGTTGTGCAACCAAGGCCTAAGGCTATGCCCCAACCTTCTTCTTCATGATAACAAAGCTAACTGAATCTACTCACATGTCAAAAGCTCACAGGAGGTCTATGAGTCCTTGACGATCTCTAGAAGAGGGATAATTTCTTCAGGAGAAATGGATACTTTCATCTCCAACCATTCAAATTGGTTCAATTCCACCATAATTTATTCAGAATCGCTTCTCTACTTTGGATGAGGAGTTACAATCTGATGATATGGAGGAGTTTCATTCATGAATTTCCTCTCATGGAATGTTCAAGGTCTGACAGATCTCTCTAGGAAGTATTTCATTTGGGATACTCTGTAGAAGTATGTTGGTATTGAATTGCTTTGTCTCTAGGAAGTGAAAGTTAATATTTTTTTGCTTGCTTCAACTTGTCACTCAATTTGGCCATCCAATAAAATGTTTTTCACTGATCATGAGGCCAAAAATCATAGAGTATCCACCCTTTTGTCCCCATGGTGGCATTCTTGTGTGGTTGATCATGAGTCTGACCCCACACATTGGCTCATCTAGATTCTTCTCAACATTGATAATCATTCCTTTGGGATTATTAATGTTTATGCCTCAAATGATTAATTTGAAATATCATGTCTCTGGCATTGGATTTCTAATTCACTACCACTAGCCACTTAGATTTTGTGTGGGGATTTCAATATTGTTGAGATGGCGTATGACAAGGATGACCTACTCTGCCAGTCTAGTGGGTAGCTAGTGAAAGAGAGGCCTGATACTACATGCATGATAAATTGGGGCTTTTTGACCCCAATATTGGCCACCACCCTTCTGACTCTCTTTGACACACTTGGTGTAATTACTAGGCTATTTATAATAGGATATTTAAATGCCTTGATCATGCCATAATCTTGGCTCAATCTTTTTTTCCTTTGCCATCTATTTTCCACTTTCAGTTAACCCGTTAGTATATGTGACATTATCAGACCACTTCCCCATCTCTTTTCACATTGAATGGGAGTTAAGGAAGCTACGTGCCATCAAGAATCAATTATTTATGAACACGTCCTTGCTCCATCACCAGTCCATGCTAAGCCACATTAGTATAGTCTGGAATTTGGAGTGTAGGCCACCTCATAATACTGGGTGGATTTCTTAGTGGAATGATATGCCACTACTTGCACAATGAGGTTTCTCTACATTTATGGGTGTCAACTGACCATATTTTTCCATAGGTCTTATGAGACAATCATGAATGACCTCCACACTGCCACTAAGGCTTTGGTGGCTAGCCCTTTTTCCCCTTCCCTTCAGGTCAGGGTGGAAACGTTAAGGCATAAATTTTCTTTTCTAATAATTACACTACCAAAGAAGTGCAAATCAAGGCCATGTTACATTGTCTTAAAATTGAAGATCAGGCCTCCAAAGAATTTTTTTGGCCCTTCAAGCTAGACACTCTTCTCTTCGCATCAAAAAAATTGAAGAAGGCAATGTGGTGCTATTTGAGCTACCTAACATTATCTAGGCCTTTTTCAAGCATTATGAACAAGTTTTTGTAGCTCAAGCTTACACTTCCAAGCATCAACAAGCTCTCTCGGATTTCCTTGTTGTTGTGCCGAATAGGCTATCCTTAGCCCATAAATCCTTCTATGAGTAATTTCTCACAATTGAGGACCTCAAAGAAGAAGTCCACACTATGAAAAATGATAATTCTTCGAGAATAGATGGCTTCTCATGTGAATTTTACAAAGCCTTGTGGGATTGTATCGGGCATGATCTACATAAAGTTTATCTTTAAGCTTTTCATTCCAAAATATTAGGCTCTTTAATTAATAAAGGGAATACCAAGTTCATACTTAAGTCTAGACATCCCTATGATATCTGTAGCTAGTGACCCATCACTCTCCTCAATCTCTCTTATAAAATCATTGCTAAAGTTCTTGCCTTGAAAATCTACCATCTTTTTCCTTAAATTTAACGCTAAAAGAAAACTAGTTTTGTTCAATCCAAATTTATTCTAGATAACATTGTTGTAGTTTGGGAAGGAATGGAGTGTGCTAGACATTCTAATCAAAAAATATTTATATTAAAATTGACTTTGCTAAAGCCTATGACCATATTCAATGGCCTTTTATTCTTTCCATGTTGGTTGCCTTAGGATTTAGCCCTAAATTTATTTAGGCTATGCAAATGCTTTTTTCTCGTGCCTATGCTTGCATCATAATTAATGGGCATTGATCCCCTTCTTTTGGTTTGTTTCATTCCATTTTCCAAGGCTGCTCGCTCACCCCATCAATTTACGTGCTTTTTGTAGAAGGGTTTGGTTACTTGCTAACTAATTTTGTTTCCCAATGGCAAGTTAGAGGCATCTCTTTCCCCAATTTGTCGGATCAACTCATCAATGACCATTTTTCCAATGAATCTTTTCTCACTCTTCTGGAGGAAGGAAACAATGTTAAATTTTCTCTAGATTGCCTTGAGACATTTTTCTTGCCTCTGGCTCTACCATTCCATAGCATAAAACTCTTTTTTATAGGAAGTCTATTCTACCATTCATCAATGGTTTCAACAATATGGTTGGAAAGGGATTGGCATAGGGGAAATATTTCACTTTATGGGCATTCCTTTTTCCTTCCAGGCTTCTCTCTTGGATTGAGAAAAATTTGGCTTACTAGATTACCAAGCCTCTCTCTTTGAAAAGTAAATTTTAGATTTGTTCTAAAATTTTAGTGGCTACACATGTTTATTACTCTTCTTGATGGGCTCCCTCGAAATCCGCTTATGCCAAGCTTGAAAAATTGTTGTGCGAATTTCTTTGGGCCTCCTCTGAGACTCATTGAGGGTTTCACCATGTAGCCTGGGAATATTTTTGCTTGCTTAGAGGCTTTAGAGGGCTTGGATTTCTGTCCACTCAATGGAAAGGGATTGCCTTATGTGTTAAGTGGATAATTAGAGTTCTTACTGGTGATGAGGCCTAAAAAATCCTCCTCAAGCATTGCATTCAGTCTATATTTCCTACACATAGACCGGCTTGGAAGGGGGTTGGCTTTAAAACCCTTTTGGTTATGAGGGAACCAGTCCAGATTGTAGGCACTTTCATGGCTAAAAGTATTTGGAAATCCTAAGAAGCTATTAAGCCCTAGCTCCATTGGAATGGTTCTAGGTTTCGTGATGGGCTTTTGGTCAGTCAATAGAATGTGTGGTGGTTGCCTCTTTTTGCCAATAATGGATAGCCACTGGCCAAGTCACCCTAGTTTAAAAATTTAAGATTTCACAAGAAATGTATCTAGACTTTACAACATGTGTTCATAGACCCACGATGCATATTATGTAGTGGGAAGAATTTTGTGCTTAGTAAAGAATTCAAAACCAAGACCGTGATACTTTTGATAGTCTAGTGAATGCCATTTTGAATGATATGCTTCATAAGGTGGGTATTCATGCCACCAAGCCCTGGTGGAAGGACTAGAAGTGGTACCCAAACACCCCTTCTAGGAATTACAAGCCTAGGCTTGGTTATTTATGGATATTTCCTCACTTTCCTATGATTGGTAGTTTAAACCAACGGTGGCATCTCCAGTCTTCAGTGTCTGTTTGGCGTAAGATATTCTCTACCACTTGGCCTGCAAGTGTTGAACCAAAGCTCATCCACTTTTCCTAGTGTATTTTTCCAAGGCTTTCCTTTGGGGTCTTAGCTTGTCCACTTGGGGGTCCAAGACCCTTGTTGCCCAAAATGTGGGTAGGTTGAGTTGGTTAAGCATCTTTTTTTTTTGTGTGCCAGAGCTCAACAATTGTGGAATTAGATTCATGACTTCTTTTAGTCATTCCAACATGAGTCATTTTATTGGCATATGATTCTATTGGGTGATTATCCTAGGCTTCTTGCCAAGTATACCTAGATTTGGCACACTTTTCAAGGTGGAAATCCTCTTCAGTATTTTGGAAAGATAGAAATGCCTGCATTTTTCTCACAAACAAATTGATAAATATGTTTCTTTATACTATAAATCTAGCAATCATTTATTCTAATTTTCTTTTGAAAATCCTAGTCCAGCTTGAGTTTTCTCACCTTCAGGAGCTATTAGACCACTAGGGAAATGCCCCTTGTACTATGGCTCAGGTTCCCCCTTCGCCGACCTCTTCTTGTGGTTAGTTGCCTTCACAGGGTTGGTGACGGTGTGGCTCTACTTGCTTTCACTCTCAAGCTCCTCCTCATCATGGCTCCCACCCTCCTCAACAGTTGCATTCTCCTCCTCCATGGACTGACCTAGGGTGGCCCTCTAGAGGGATGGCGGGGGGTGGTGAAAACTCTTATGGGTGGCCCACCAATACTACTCTGGGTAGTGGCTCTAGTTGGCTAGATTATGCAAAGTGGCTCTTGCAGTTAAATTTAGAAATCTTGCCTAGATGTGAGGAGAATGATAAAGAAAAAGAAACAAATGATGGTTTGGGTCCTCCTAAAGTCACTCGCGACCCTGCTAATTTATGGGGAAAGTGCTTGGATGAAAAGGACCCTCTACCTACTACTGGCATTGCTCTAGCCACTTGATGGAATTTTATTTTCATGCTTAACATGGTTACTATTTTTTGGGCTCGGCCCATGCTCTTTTACACTTCTAGGCTCAACCCATTTGACTCTAGGGGTTTTCCTTTTTACCACCCAATTTTTTTTTGTGAATATGTATTTCTATCTACTTTAATAATATATAGATGCATGCCTATTCATAAAAAAAAATTAAAGATGAGGATGAGGTCATATAATATCATGATTATATGTAATATCAGAATAATCCTATCCCTCATATAGACAGGGCTAAAGAAGAAGTAATTGATTTGGTTCATATTAATGCCCCTATCATCAAGTATTCAAAGAAATGGGAAAAACATAAAATGTTGGAGATGGAAGCAGATGGAATCAAGCCAACATATGAGTTATGGGATATTTGGAATCCTAGTCCTTTTTAGAGTATGATTTATAGAAGACAAAAGAAGATGTTCTTGTTGCTCAAGAAGAAGAAGAATATGAAGATGAGACTTTTATCATCAAAAGAAGAACTAGGGGTAAATCGTGAGCTAAGGGTAAGGTAGGAGAATATAAAAGTGATGGAGAGTAGGGGTAAAATAGGTTCACTCAACACAACACAACACAACACAATTCAATCACTTTTCAAGTCTCAAGACTCCAACAACAGTGATTTGCACAAACTCACTATTATTCACTTCTAGGTCTCCAAATCAACATTTTCAAGCATATCTTTTAGAGAAGGTTTTTTCATCAAAGGACCAACACCTTTTCAGAAACCTATTAGGCTTGAACCCAACATACCTCATTTGTGACTAGGGTTGTTTTCGACCAAGTTTCTTCAATCTAGTCTGCTATGCCAAAAATAAGGCCAATTAGGCCACTTTTCCAAAGCATCTACAAGGAACTCAATCTCCAGACACAAAAAATATTCACCAAAGGTCTTGATATGTCACATAGGGTACCATTCAAGAGATTTCATAAAAAAGCATCACTTAAAAATTATTGTACTACACTATCACTACTCTACCTAAGCCTAACACATGAGGATGTTAGGATAGGGCTTGGAAAAAAACTCTTCTAGCTCCATCCCCTGCTCCAAAAGACAAAAAAAATATTGAAAAAAATTAAAATCCTCCATTCCATTGAGTTTTGCTAGAATACAATGTTGGAATGGACTATTATTTACATTTTTTGGCTACAAACCCTTGAAATGAGGGTTTAGAGGCGGTCTACAAAGAAATCCTTAAAAATTGCTTCAATGATAATGAAAATCAATGAAATCAAACCTAAATAGTAGATTATTCAATGATTCAACTATTCACATGAGTTTCAGACCATGACACAACTATACGAGGCCGTACAGAACAAGAAATCTTCATAAAATACACCAAAAGTGTAGAAAAATAGAGTCTTTTCCTATTCTTTGTCCTCAAAATGATTCAATAATCTCATCTCCAAGTTTGTGAGGCCAAATAAACATATTTAAACTGAAACCCAATGGTTTCAATGGTTTAAAACAAGATTCACCCAAATGACTGTTCACCTTCCACTTACAAGCAAAATTGACAAGTTGCAAAGCAACTTTTACATTGCTTTGACAACTTTCACCAAACACACTAAAATGACCCTACATGACAAAATACATTGAAAATGGTCTTCATTCGATCTTATTACATAAAATAAGTGATAAAACACGTAAATCATCAACCTAGACACCTAAATGCATCAATTAAATAAAATGACCATGGTGCCCCTACACCATACACCCGAAGAGGAAAAATTCTCAGGTTCCACCTGAGATCAGCTCCTTAACTAAGGTCACATGCTTTTCAATATCTTCTTCAGACATCCATGTTGCATCCTTCAGAGGTAAGCCATGCCATTTGACAAGATACTCATTGTAAAATTTATGCCTAGTCCTTTTCACCTCTTTTGTGTCCAAGATTGCTTCAAGATTCAATGGTTCAGAAGAAGGGAGACCTCTAACCCATTCTTCATCAACAAACTCAGCATCAAAACTTGTACCTATATCCACAAATCCCTTAAAAGGATAGAGGTCAACAACATTAAATATAGGGGAGATAGCAACTCCAAAGGGAGTTCTATCTCATATACATTGGCCCCCAACTTGTGGACCACTTTGCAAGGCCCAATTTTCTTCATTAGTAGCTTGGTGTAATTTCCTTTTGGTAGTCTCTCCTTCTTCAAGTGTGCAAGGACCAAATCTCCCACCTTAAATTGCACATCTCTTCTCTTCAAGTGAGCTTGCTTCTTATATTTCTCAACACTTATCTACAAGTTCTCTTTCACTTGGTGATGGATCTCTCTTATAGCTTCTGCAAATGCCTCTCCTTCAACACTTCTCTTCTCAATCCCTTTCAGATTTCTAAGCTCAAAGAATCATCTTGGTTTCAACTCATACACCACTTCAAATGGACTTTTTCCTATGCTCCTATTGACTAAATCATTGTAAGCATATTCAACTTGAGGAAGAAATAAGTCCCATTATTGCCCATGCTCCTTTGTGAGACACCTCAAAAGGTTTCCAAGTGATGTATTGACCACCTTAGTCTTCCCATCTATTTGTGGATGGTAGGTAGTACTAAAAGTCAAATTGGTTCCAAGATTGTTCCAAAGTGTCCTCCAAAAGTGACCAATGAACTTTGAGTCCCTGTTTGAAACAATTGTTAGTGGAAGGCATGAATCCTCACAGTTTCCTTACAGAATAGGCCTGCAATATGCGAAGCATCATTTGTACACTTCCAAGGAATGAAATGGGCCATTTTACTTAACCTATCAACCACAAAAAATACACTATCATATCCCCTTTGATTTTCTTGGCAGCCCTAACACAAAATCCATAATTAAATTTTCCATTGCCTATTAGGAATTGGTAAGGGATGATATAGTCTTGCATTAGAAGTAGTTCCCTTGGCCCTTTGTAAAATTGTGCAACTTTCAACAAAATTCTTGACATCTACTTGCATTGGTGGCCAAAAATAGAACCTCATTACATGATCCAATGTTTTTTGAATCCCCAAATGGCCTCCAAGACTTCCATAATGTTTCTCCTTTATGAAATTTTTTCTCATAGAACACCTTGGTATACAAAACTGAGCTCCTTTGAATAACAAGCCATCTTGCAACAAAAATTCAGAATACTCATCATGGAAATTATCTTTAAATTGATTACAAATAGAAAATACCTCCTTGAAGTCATCATCTTCAACATACATGTCCTTCAATGTATATATTCCCACACTTTGAAGTTGTATCTCATGCACCAAGATTGACCTCCAGCTAAGAGCATCAACAACCTTGTTATCTTGGCCTTTCTTGTGTTTGATGTTGAATGTATAGCTCTGCAGATATTCAACCCACTTTGTATATCTATGATTCAATTTGTCTTGACTATTTAGAAATTGTAAAGCATTATTGTCGGTGAACACTATGAATTCCTTGGGAAAAAGGTAGTGCCTCCACTTCTTAAGAGCTTGCACCATTGCATACAACTCCAGATCATAGGATGAATACTTCCTTTTAGCTTCATTAATATTTTCACTAAAGAAAGCCAATGGTCTGCCTTCTTGGTTTAACACTACACCTATTGCAAAACCACTTGCATCAGTTTCGATGTTGAAAACCTTATTGAAATCAGGTAAAGCAAGGAAATGGTTGTTGTGCCATTCTATTTTTCAAACATTCAAATCTCTTCTTTGCCTCATTAGTCCACTTAAATTTATTTCTTTTGTCTCCCTTAATGGTTCAATGATAGGTGAGAAAATATGGCTAAAGTTCTTGATGAATTTTCTATAGAAACTTACAAGCCCATGAAATATTATTACCTCTCCTACTGATTTTGGAGTTGGCCAACTGAGTATTGCCTCTACTTTGGTGGGATCCATCTTCAATGAACCCTTGGAGATCAAAAAACCAAGATATATTAGTTATTCTTTCATAAATCCACATTTTTTTATATTTATAATCAATTTCTCCTCATGTAACCTTTGCAAAACCATGACAAGGTCTTGCAAGTACTCTTCCTCTTTTTGGCTAAACACAAGTATATCATCTAAATATACAACAAAAAATTTACCAATAAAAGGATTCATCACTTCATTCACAAGTCTCATAAAGGTATTCGAAGAATTTGATAGTCCAAAGGGCATCACCATCCATTCATATAGGCCTTCATTGGTTTTAAATGTAGTTTTCCATTCATCTCCTTCCCTTATCCTAATCTGATGATACCCACTTTTCAAGTCAATCTTTGAGAAATAGCATGCACCTCCCAAGTAGTCCATTATGTCCTCAATTCTCGATATTGGGAACCTATATCTGATGTTTATTTTTTTTATAGCCCTAGAGTCTGTACACATCCTCCAATCCCCATCCTTTTTAGCTGCTAAATTTTTTGGGACAACACAAGGGCTCAAACTTTCCCTAATTAAACTTTTATCCAACAATTCTTGAACTTGTTTCCTTATTTTCTCATTTTGTTTAGGGGTCAACTTATATGCAGCCTTATTTGGAAAACTAGAACTAGGGATCAGATCAATATGATGACTAAAATCTCTCATGGGAGGTAAAGAACTTGGAAATTCATCAATTTCACTATCTTTATATTTATTCAACAAGGCTTGAAATTCACTAGGTAGGTCTTCCATCTTATTTTCTGCTAAAATAGACTTGGAATTAGGTCTGATGACTAAGGCAAATCCCTAACCTCCTTCATCCTTCAAATTTTTCAAAAAATCCTTTTCTCCTACTACCATGACACTAGAACCGACTTTCTTGTCACACTCTTCATCTTGTAGGGTTGTCAAAGTGTATGAGGTACCATCTTTATCTATCACAATGAAATTATTATGGCCATCATGCTTGGCCTTTCTATCATATTGATAGGGCCTTCCTAGAAGCAAGTGACAAACATCCATGGGTATGATGTCACAAATTAATTTGTCCTTATAACCCCCAATATTGAACTCTACCCATGACTTCCCATTTACCAAGACTTGATGACCCTTGTTTAGCCATGACACTTTGTATGGTGTGGAATGAGGAATTATTTTCATATTCAATTTTTCAACCATTTCTAAAGACACCAAATTATTAGTAGATCCTGAATCTAAAACTACTTTGCATATCTTTCCATGTGATTTGCATGTGGTCCTGAACATGGATTTCCTTTGTGGAGGTTCTTTAGTTGTAGGCACCTTGATAAGTTTTCTTCTCATCATCAATGTCTCACCTACCTCAGAGGCAAGATGTTGAGATGGTGAATTTACACTTTAAGTGTCCTCTTCATGTACAATTTGAGTCCTTCAGTCACCACCATGAGAACTTGACACTTTTTTGTCCGGGTACTTCCAAGTTAGGTGTCCAAATTGATTGCAATCATAGCATCTACTTGAGAAAGTATTGGATCCTCTCCCTTGTCCACCAAACCTTCCTCTACCATTTGACTCACCACTTTGCTCGTGTTGGTTTCTTGATTCACCTTGTTACTTTTGTGACTTCCCTCTTGCACCAAAGTTACCTCTACCTCTGAAATTTTTCCCTCTTCCTCTTCCTTGCTACTCTTGTCTTCTTTTTATTCTTTCCTCTACCTTTATAGCCAATTGGAAACATTCTTAAATGGTCTTGAGTGTAGTGAGGCTGATTTCATCTTGAATATTGTACCTTAGGCCATTTAGGTATCTTGCCACATTTTCTCTCTCATTCTGCACATTTCTTACTCTAATGCTTAGCCTATGGAACTCCTCAATATATTCCATCATGTCTAACTCCTTTTCTCTTAGGCTCTGCAACTTTCTAAATGTCTAAATCTCATAATCAACAGGTAGGAATTGTCCTTTCACCTAAGCTACCATTCTATCCCATGAAATTATCTTTGTCTTTCCATTCTTGAATATTTCATCTTGTACATAGTTCCACCATGTTAAGGCAGGGCCCTTCAACTTGGTTTTGGAATACTTCACCTTCTTATTATCTTATAATTCTTCAAATTCAAAGAAGTTGTCCAAAGCATCTATCTAAGCCAAAAATCCTTCACTGTCCATCTTTCCACCATACATAGGCACTTCAACTTTCACCTTTGGAATATGTCACCCTTGATAGCCTTTAGCATCCTGACCATTCTATTTTCTCGAGGGTCCAATTGCTCATCCTCATCATGGACTCCTACTGGGGAGTTATCACTCTCACCCTCATCCTCCTTATCACTTTGGTCACCACTAACCACATCTCTTCTTTGGTTCTTCTCTAGGGCTTCTTCTTGGGACTCCTTATAGAGCATTTGATCTTTGAGTTCTTTAACCTCTTTGGCCGTTGGATTGTTCTTTGGAGGCATCTTGCTTATGCCAATTCTCATTCACTTTCCCACTTTCAATCAGAACCTATGCTCTAATACCAACTAATGTAGAGTAGGGGTGGAATAGGTTCACTCAACACAAAAAAACATAATTCAATAACCTTTCAAGTCTCAAGACTCCAACAATGGTGATTTGCACAAACTCACTATTATTCACTTCTAGGTCTCCAAATCAAAATTTTCAAGCATATATTTTAGAGAAGGCTGTTTCATCATAGGAACAACACCTTTTTAGAAACCCATTAGGCTTGAATCCAACATACCTCATTAGTGACTAGGGTTGTTTTGGACTAAGTTTCTTCAATCTAGTTTGCTACGCCAAAA
The DNA here is from genome assembly GCA_007115665.2 of Sequoiadendron giganteum. Taxonomy (NCBI): domain Eukaryota; kingdom Viridiplantae; phylum Streptophyta; class Pinopsida; order Cupressales; family Cupressaceae; genus Sequoiadendron; species Sequoiadendron giganteum. The sequence goes on along the minus strand of CM021108.1, from coordinate 69,006,150 downwards.
ACAAGGCCAATTAGGCCACTTTTCCAGAGCATCTACAAGGAACTCAATCTCTAGACACCAAAACTCTTCACCAATGGTCTTACAATGTCACATAGGGTCCCATTCAAGATGTTTAATTAAAAAAAAACACTTAAATGATTTTTTCCTACACTATCACTACTCTACCTAAGCCTAACACATGAGGATGTTAGGCTAGGGCTTGGACAAAAACTCTTTTAACTCCATCCCCTACTCCAAAAGATTAAATTTTTTTTTGAAAACAAACCAAAATAATCCATTCCACCAAGTTTGGCCAGAATACAACTATGGAATGGACTATTATTTACATTTTTTGGCTACAAACCCTTGAAACGAGGGTTTACAGGCGGTTTACAAAGAAACCCTTTAAACTTGCTTCAATCACAATGAAAATTAATGAAATAAAACCCAAATAGTAGATGATTCAATGCTCTAAATATTCACATGAGTTTAAAACCATGAAACAACTATAAGGGGCCATACAAAACAAGAAAGCTTCAAAAAATACACCAAAAGTGTAGAAAAACAAAGTCTTTTCCTATTCTTTGTCCTCAAAATGCTTCAATAATCCTGCCTCCAAGTTTGTGAGGCAAAATAAAAATATTTCAACTAAAACCCAATAGTTTCAAACAAGATTCACCCAGATGACTATTCACCTTCCACTTACAAGCAAAATTGAGAAGTTGCAAAGCAAATTTTTCACTTCTTTGACAACTTTCACCAAACACACTAAAATGACCCTACATGAAAAAATAAAATGCAAATGGTCTTCATTCAACCTTATTACATCAAATAAGTGACAAAACACATAAATAATCAACCTAGACACCTAAATGCATGATCAATTAGGCAAAATGACCATGGTGCCCCTACACCAAAAATATAGTCAATACCAAAGAAAAGGAAGCCCACTAAAGAAGTCACAAAAGAGACATGAGAAGCTCAACCGTCTAATAAAAGAAAGTTTCTCAAAGGAGGAAATAAGGGTTCTTCTCCTTCAAAGAAACAACAAAAAGATAAAGGGAGTGGAGAGAAGCCATAGGGAACAGAGGAAACAATTGATGTAGAGATTTTAGGAGACAAAACCCAATACAACACCAGGAAGGATTCTCCTCGAAATGGGATACCATTTCCCAACATAGAAAATATAGATAAGGTTGTTGTAGAATTGGAAAAGGCTACTTAGGCTTCCTAGTCTGATAAAGAGACAATAATAGAAGAGATCAATACAGAGGATAACCCTCCTAAGTCATCTCATCAGGGTGTTCCTTCTGATAAGGAAGACGAGGTAGATATAGAAAATGTAGCATTTGAAGATGCCTCCAAGGAGTAGAGTTTGGAAGAGGAATTAGAAACCGCTAAAGATGGTGATCTTATCAACCTTGGAGAGAAATAGGCGATAAATGTTTTTTAAGTTGAAAACAAAGAAAAGGAACTCGAAAAGATGAAAAAGGTTAATGATGAATCACCAAGAAAGGTAGAAGCACAAACTGATAAGGAAGATGTAAATAAGGAGGAGGAACAACCAGATAATCTTGAAATGGATAAGTAAGAAGACCTTCAAAGAAAAAATAATCCTCATATTGATACAAATATAGAAGAGTGAACTACTCTTGACTTGTTAAAAGAAAGCCTAAAACCTAAGCCAATGGCGGCTAAAGAGATAGTTCCAGACTGGGACAATTTTTTGATAGGTTTAGGAAAGACCAAGGAGAAAAGGAAGGCGAGAGTGATATCCAAAATTACAAGGGATGAATCTAACAATCGGATATTGCACATTTCTACTCCCACAACTGCGAAAAATAAAGAAGAGGCCACCCCCATAGATTATAATGTGCAAATAATCAATTTGGGACCATCTACAAAAAGGCAAGAGATTGGAGATTTGAAGGATTCTGTAGATCTAGTCTTGAAGAGATTAGATAAGGGGGTTGATGGCACTCTCAAATTTTGCAAATTTCTTTTTCAAAAAATTTGCCTCTACACTTTCAGAAGTGCACTTGAAAAATCTACCTAACTTACCCACTTTGGAAGCTTGAAATTTGAAACCTGTTGATTTTCGTGCAAAACCCATTTGCAGACACACTCAGTAGACCTATGTGAGCAGGCATATCAAATTTTAGCTTCCCATGATAAGTTTTTACAGAGTTTCAAAAAGTCAAGCTGAAGGGTTTTGACACTATTCTGTTGTTTGCAGACTGTTTGTTTTGTAAAGTTGCTTCCTGTTTGAGCTTGGTTTTCCCAACCAGTTCACTGTCATGTCAAAATGAATGTTGTTCCATATTCCCCATATCAAAATCATCTCGGGTGTCAGTTTTTAGAACCTCATGATCTGATTTTCTTTTTTTAGCAGATCGAAACCAAATATAGTTTGTTCTGTTCTGCATCTGCATTCCTGACAACCTTTCTGAAAGGCCAATTTCGACCGTCAATAACTTTTGATCAGTGATGTTTCAAGAAAATTCATTTTGCACATGTTCTCAGGGTACCTAAATGATTTATTGTGTTTGATGGAATCTCGCCAAGAATTGATTCACTATTTTTACAAATTGGCAGTTGGATCAACTTTAATTGGTGCAGAACAGCTGCTGTTTCAGAAAAAGCCTAGTTGGGCAACTTTGACGGTTAATATTTTCCACCTCGTGATACATATTTATGAGCTGTCTTTTGCACTATACTATTGGGTCAAATGACTATATTCTTGCAAGTTTTGATGTCTGGTGGAGGTCGTTTGACCAATTTCCTAGATTGATTCCTAAGCCAACTGGTTCAGTTTTGCCCATTTTCCAAAAGTGTCAGAAAATAGTTTCGAATTGCAACCCAGTTCATTTTTCAACTCCAAAATTCATCCAGATGTTGTGTTTGATTGATTTGAGCATAAAGTTATTTGAAAATGATTTTTTTTTTAGCCAAACCCACATGGGGCCAGACATGTTTTGCAAAATGGTAAAATTGTAAGTGTTGCATTAAGGAAATCACTTCAAGAGAACTGATTTGAATAGGGGAATTGCATATATGGTATACTTGCCTTCAGGTTTTAAAGTGAAAAGTGAGATCAATTTTTCAAGTGTGGAATCAGAAGGTCATGCCATTATTGATCTCAAGCAGATGTTGAATGTTTCTTGTGAAGACTTCAGTGGACAACATATTAGGGCATTAAAAAATAGTGGGAAGTTTCATTGTTTGAATTATGAGGATTTTTGGATTGATGATGACAGAGTTCTTGATGAACTGACTATTGTATTTCTTTGTGATATGAAACATGCCTATCAACTTAGTCCTATATGATCTTGGTGGGCTTCTTGGTAACTCGACCATGATGAATTGGTTAACCTATAGAGGAAGGGGCTTCAAAATTGAAATGGTCCCTGACTGGTTCAGATGGAACACAACATGAAATCAAGGGTGCTACTAGCACTTCATATGTATTTTGTAACGAGGATATAGATAGCTTGCTTTGTGTTTCATGTGAGCTTGTGCAATGGATGGGGCAAGAGGCCATATCATGTTATCTCAGTGTGAGGGACCTATCTTACCTGGATTTCTTTCTTGAGGGTCACTTCAATTATGTGGTTAACCTGTAGGAGGGGAAAAAGGAGATCATATTCATGAATGGATTCAATAGAATAGTAATGGAGGTATGTGAATTGTCTGAAAATGAATACTTAGGGTATGCTCATCCGTCTAAGCCCATGGCGCCAAGGGATAGAAGGGCATGAAAGTGAAAATGTATTGAAACCACCATCATTGCAAGCGTGAATGGAACTACTAATAGGGCGTTAGTAACTTTCAAGAAATTTCCACTGGCAGTGCATAACGTGAGAGTTGTGAATAGGTTGTGGATGATTATCAAAGCATAACCGAGGGGCACACGCATAGAAAGAAATATGGAGGCCCACACCAATAAAGGGAAGGCGCAACCAAGTGAGAAAGGGCGCACACAGGAGGAGAGCCTGCAACCATTGAAAGAGGAGGCCCACACACTGGTTAGGTGGACGTGGCCAAATTTTTGAAAGGATTTAGAAACTGCCAAGAAAATGAGAAACCTGAACAATGTGAGGAGAACACTATATGCCAAAGAGGATGAATCTTGCAGCCAACTAATGGGGAAGCCTGCGGCCAACATGTGGAGCAGGGTCATCAGTGCATAGTGCGTGGGTGTGGGGGAAGACCAGGTAAGACCAGCCTACACCAAACAGGAGGCCACCATGGTGTATGGTGCGTGAATTATATGTGGTGAGATGGCCAGCGTTTGGAGGTGGGAATCAAAGCAAAGTGGAAGCCCGCGGCCACCATGGAGGGTGCCAACAGGAGGTCTCCAGAATGTAGATCTCAGGAGCTCGCAAAAAATGAAATTAGGGCAGTCTCACCCTTGCTCGCACACCTCACACAACAATGTGTGACATCAGCCAAAACCTCGTGAGGTGTACGAGAATCTGGGCTTTTTATTAAAAAAATTCAAAAGAGTTAATGGTTCGAGATTGAAAACGAGATGGGCCCGGTACAAAAATTTTAACTGGTGAATAGGTGGAGGAGGTAAAACTTTTAAATATTTGTCCATGAAAGTTAGAGCCCACTGGGAATGTTTTTTATTATTCTCCCATCAAATGGATATAATTTTTAATATTTACTCAATAGTGCAACCGAGTGAATAAAATATTCAAGGGGAAATATAATAAAATGATTTTATTGATCATTTTATTCTGTAGGGGGTGAATATTTAAATAGCACGAGTATTTTATTTTATCGGGTGGAGTATTTTTATCCATAGTGGATAAATGGTAAATGGTCTGGGTATGTGGAGAACTTATAAAATGGATTCTTTATTCATTTTATGTAAAGGACTTTGAGCTGGGAAATAAAATAAAATCAGAGCAAAAATATTAAGGTTATGAAACTTTAATATTTGGATTAAAATATAAAGTGCAACATTATAAAAGAGAACATAAACAGTTTGTGCACGGGAAAGGAGATATTTTGCAGCTAGGGAAAATAATTGAATCTCCACATGGGCTGATTTTCTGTTGCTGAGCAATGATGAGAAGGTGTTGTTTTTGAGGGAATAAGTTTGTTGTTGTAGAGGAAGAGGAGAAGATATTATTTTCAATTGATCAACGAGAATGGAGCTACCATGTGTCTACAATAGATTAGTTTTAGGGCTGCTCCTACTTGCCTCTCTTCTTCTATATCTTCTATTATTCTCTCATTGTAAAGGGTTCTAATTTTTTGTATTGGGCTGGGTAGATAGAGATTTGTATTTTCTGAGTCATTGTTTGAGTCTGTAAGCTGTAATTTTATGAATTCAAGAGTAAATACAACCAGTTTATGCAATTAACATCATGAAGGTGTTTTCGCATTCATGAATGTCATTAGATTGTCTCCTATTTTGTACACTTTCAATTATATAAATTCAATAATACAAAGTGTCTTTGATTTTATCATCTCAAGTTTCATGAGATTGTTTTGTCTGTTCACTGTTCTGTTTCAAGGAAATGGTTAGAATGCTTTGAGCAGGTGATTGTGATTTCAGGTGTGCAGATGGGATTTGATAAGAAGAATCTGATTGATATCAAGAGAAGGATTGGTGGTGCAAGGCACTAACAGCTGATGCAAAGCATTAGCAATTTAAATCCACTGGTTGAAGACTATTTGCTAGAGAATTCATTTTATGTGTTTGACTCCATGGCCCAAAACTGGCACTGATCTATTTTTCAGTTTGTGCATCTCAGAAACAAAATTAATTGCAAAATCATTTTTAATCTTACTATGTACTGTGTGTCCTGCTTTCCAATGGCTGAGAGAGGGTTGAGTTACTGAGAATCTAGCCAAGTTTGAGGTTTTCAATTCTTCCCTTAGTGTGTTTTCATTGGGAATTATCTACTTTGTAAAACAATGTCAGTGTATGAGTGAATTAAGTTTTGAGCATTATTTAGGTTTACCCAGCTTGGTCCTGCAGAGCCAGAAGTGTAGGAGATGTCAGTCTTTGACTGAATCTTATCATTTGGCCACTAGTCTTTGTTGTTCTTCAATATAGAGGTTGGCTACCTCTTAGAGAGTTTCAAAGTCTAGCTGGGTTGTTATTTTAAACACCAACAAAATGGCGACTCTGTTGGGGAGAATTTGTTAAAATTCTTATTGCAGAATCTAGCCTTAAGAGTCAGTGCATAGAGTCAAATTTTTTTTCATTATGAATTTGTTCAAGTTTTGAAGGATTTCAAACCTGGAGAGTAAAGTGTTGTAGTGAACCTACACAGTTTTGTAATCGGTGGTGCTCTGCTGGTGGAAAGGAACTCAGAAAGAAGTTTAACTGTAAAAGAACTTCATACTGCTTGAAGTTTAGTCCTCTATGAAAAGAGGTGGCGAATCTGTTTGATAGAACCTGTTAAAAAATTGGAAGAAAGTTCCAGATCTACAAACATTACTAGTCAGGAAGACAATTTGCAGCAGCTACAAAAGTTTCCAGGTATTCTTCATTCTTGGTTTTCAAGAAAATTGTATTTGAAAACCATACTTGAACATTTTAGACAAAACTTTGGTTCCCTATTGAGTGATTAGCACTAATAGAGGGAAAGAACAGTAATACTTTGTTTGCATACTTTTGAGTTATAATTTGCAGCCTATGTATTTTGTTGGAGAAGTATACTTGTTCTTGAAATTTTCCCACTAAGTGGATCTTAGGTTTAGATGCACCTGAATTATGTAATGTAATATTATAAGATCATGATGATAGATAGAAGTGGGGTAATTAATGATCAACTGTAGAGTTGATATGTAAAATTTGAAAAAGGCATACCAAGATGCCTCAATACATGCATCCTGGTGTGGTTCCAGATGGAACTGTGGTTTGCGATCAGTCCCAACCAGATTGTCAAAGAGGTTTCAACACTGGAAGGTACAAAGATATCAATTTCAGTAGCTTTAGTGGTTACCCAAATGACATTCCAGCTAAAGTGAGAAATAAGTTACCAAGGTTCATTGGTGATAAGGCTAAATCAACAAGTAAACATTTTCAAGAGTTCATTAATGTGATGGATGATTATGAGATTGATCATGAAGATGTGATCATAAGGTTATTTGTTAAGTTCTTGAGAGGAGATGCAAGAGAGTGGTTCTCTTATCTACAAGCCTCTTTTGTTCATTCATGGGAAGAGCTCAAGGTAGTGTTCATGGAACAGTTTGGAGAAAGGATTAACCCTATTCTGATAAGGAAAAAATTCATGAACATGGAAAAGGGAAAATATGAATTAGTTGCATCTTTTAATCTCAGATTTTCAATGATCATTAGAGAGATCCTAGAGAATATAAGGCCAAATGATGCTGAATGTTTGGTCATATACCTGGGAGCATTTGACAAAAAGATGAGTTATCTGTTGAGGGATAAAGAGCCTACAACCCTGCACCAAGCATATTAGATGGCTATAGACATTGAGAAAAATTTGAGGTACTCAATGCTGAAAGGACATAGGGTTGTGAGTGTTTGTCATCCTAACACACCTCAGGAAAGTAGAACTCATAGATCAGTTAATAAAAGTGCTTGTCAAGAAGGTAGTGATGCTGCTGCTCCAATTTCTCCATCATCACGATTTGCAGATCCTAATGAACTTCATGTTAAACATCATCAAAATGTGGTGTCTCAAAATGAAGGTAGTAGTTGTTTGTTTCAAGAAATTCAGAGCATGATACAAAAGAATGAAAAGAGTGTGTCAAATTATGAAGATATCTGTTGTATGAATGAGGACATTAATCAGCAGAAAATCAGCACATGTGTAGATCCTTGAAGCAGTAATGAAGAGGAAGATACATGGTATGATGAACAAATAAATATGTATGAAATTTTTTCTTGTAGTACCTTGAATGATGAAGAAATAGGAAAGATGAAGGTCATCATTCCATGTCATGTTTCAGTCAGTGAAGATGATACAATTTCTGATGACATTCTTTCTCAAATAAGTGATCAAGACATTGAAGATGGAAGTTCAAGAACCTACTCTGAGGAATCTGAGCATGGTTTATGCAGTGATAAGTTGTCTTGTGATGAGGCTGCTAATGAAGGCCAAACTGATTTCTCTCCTGATGATTGTGCCAGCTCTTATGAGAATGACTTAGAGGTTTTTCCTTCATACAAAGAATATAGTGATATGGACACTGATGAAGTCATTTATTCACCAGTGAATGATCAAATTACACTTGAGACAGCCTTGGAATGTAGTCCGAGTTTGACATCAATGGAGCTTGTTGATTCTATTAATGATGAAGATTTTGAGGATTAACATATATGTGTTCAATTTGCTGATCATAAGCATAGTACTATTGGAAGTGATGAAGATGCTGAAGAACCTATTTATATCTTTGTTGTCCATGACTGCCTGTATGAAATAGAGATGGAAATGCCAGTGGTACATAAGAATGATGATAATGTGCACAGTGATAATGGAAGGAATTCAGTTTTGAATAATCAAGTTGTGCATAGTGACAATCACATGGATCTAGAATCAACATTATCATCCATAGGTAATGAAAAACAATTTGGTGGACTGTCAGATTGTGTTGAAATTGTAAGATCTCTTGATCAATGTGTAGAAAAGCCATATGATCCAGATAGTAGTGGGTGTGATGTCAGTCAGTATGAAATTGAATATGGATCTTGATTTGATGATCTTTCTCGTCTTCATAGTTTGAAAATGGATGTGTTTCCTTTAAATAAGGAATGCATTGGTGAGACAGAGAATGAAGGTGTTAATCTCATTGCTAATGATCGAGTTTCAAATGACAACGAGTCTCTTGTTCATGGGTCAGTATGCAGGTATTAGATGAAAGTACACATGAAAGTTTCTTTGGTGACCCTGTTATTCCTGACAATGATAGCATTGAGCATGTTGTGAAGAATCAATGTGAAGACCTTGATTTAGGGTCAAATTTTGAATGGTCTGAATCTATGTCTGAAGCATCCTATATGGAATTGCATGATGGTTTGAAGAATGAGTTTCACAACATGTGTGAACTTGAAATAGAGAACATTGCTCATGCATTGGATGTTGATGATTTGCTCAGTGTCATGAGTTGAATGAAGATAAAAGTACTTTTAGTATTGAAAAATCTGATTTTAAGAATCTTGAAACACATGATAATGTGTTTGGGTTGTGGCATTTGGATGAGGACAAGTCAGCTTGTGATGTATTCCAGTTGGAGGAGATACAGATGTATGAGCAATTTTTTCTCAACACAAAGATGATTGTATGTTGCTTTTCAACAATGACATCTCTTCTGAACTTGATCATGATGAAGGGGTTAGTGAGTGTGATAAGACCATATTTTCGTGTGATCTTGATCACCAGTTTCAAGTGTTGTTGCCTGATATAAAATAAGAAAATGAAATGATGAATAGTGATGTGGCCTATATAATTCAGTTGCCATGTTATGACAGAGTTGAACAGGGACAAGTCTTCATTTGCACAAGGGCCATTTGGTATTGTTGTTTGCAAAGATGCAATCACCAGTATTGTTATGCTTTGATAGAGGCAAGCATGAGTTGAGGGAGATCAAATCCTTTAATAGATTGGTGTTTGACATAGGTAAATGTTGATCCCCATTTTTTTCATTTGGTGACCCGGGGTCAACAAATGAAGTTGAAAAATAAAAATTGAATTGGGGAGCAGTTTAAGGGCACTTGACATACTTAGCATTTGGTCTACTCTCTCCATAGATCTGGAATCTTGCTATGCCCATAGGGGGCATACATCCCTAGTCGAAGCCACTGATGGAACTCTCAAATTTTGCAAATTTGAGATGCCTATTTCAAAAAAATTGCCTCTGCACTTTCAGAAGTGCACTTGACAAACCTACCTGGCTGACCCACTTTGGAGGCTTCAAATTTGAAACCTATTGATTGTCATGAAAAACCCATTTGCAGCAATACTCAATAGACCTATGTGAGCAGGCATGTAAAATTTTAGCTTCCCATGATAAGTTTTGATAGAGTTTCAAAAAGTGAAGCTGAAGGGTTTTGACACTGTTCTGCTATTTGCAGACTGTTTGTTTTGTGAATTTAATTCCTATTTGAGCTTAGTTTTCCCAACCAGTTCACTGTCATGTCAAAACAAATGTTGTTCCACATTCCCCATATCAAAATGATCTCGGGTGTCAGTTTTCAGAACCTCATGATCTGATTTGCTTTTTTTAGTAGATTGAAACCAAATGCAGTTTGTTCTGTTCTGCATCTGCATTCTTGACAACCTTTCTGAAAGGCCAATTTCGATCGTGAATAACTTTTGATCAGTGATGTTTCAAGAAAAATCCTTTTGCACATGTTCTCAGGGTACCTAAATGATATATTGTGTCTGATGGAAGCTTGTCAGGAGTTGATTCACTATTTTTACAAATTGGCAGTTGGATAAGCTTTAATTGGTGCAGAATAGCTGCTGTTCCAAAAAAAGCCTAGTTGGGCAACTTTGACGGTTAATATTTTCCACCTCGTGATACATTTTTCTGAGCCGTCTTTTGCACTATACTATTGGGTCAAATGAGTGTATTATTGCAAGTTTTGATGTCTCCTGGAGGTCATTTGAGCAGTTTCCCAGATTGATTCCTAAGCCAACTAGGTCAGTTTTGCCCATTTTCCAAAAGTGTCAGAAAACAGTTTCTAATTGCAACCCAGTTCATTTTTCAACTGCAAAATTCATCTAGATGCTGTGTCTGATTGATTTGAGCATAAAGTTGTTTGAAAATGATTTTTTTTTTAGCCAAACCCACATGGGGCCCGACATGTTTTGCAAAATGGTAAAATTGTAAGTGTTGCATTAAGGAAATCACTTCAAGAGAACTGATTTGAATAGGGGAATTGCATAGATGGTATACTTGCCTTCAAGTTTTAAAGTGAAAAGTGAGATCAACTTTTCAAGTGTGGAATCAGAAAGTCATGCCATTATCGGTCTCAAGCAGATGTTGAATGTTTCTTGTGAAGACTTCAGTGGACAACATATTAGGGCATTAAAAAATAGTGGGAAGTTTCATTGTTTGAATTATGAGGATTTTTGGATTGATGATGATAGAGTTCATGATGAACCGACTGTTGTATTTCTTTGTGATATGAAACATGCCTATCAACTTAGTCTTATATGATCTTGGTGGGCTTCTTGGTAACTCGACCATGATGAATTGGTTAACCTGTAGAGGAAGGGGCTTCAAAATTGAAATGGTCCCTGACTAGTTCAGATGGAACACAACATGAAATCAAGGGTGCTACTAGCACTTCATATGTTGTTTGTAATGAGGAAGACCAGGTAAGACCAGCCCACACCAAACAGGAGGCCACCATTGTGTATGGTGCATGAATTATATGTGTGGAGATGGCCAGTGTTTGGAGGTGGGACTCAAAGCAAAGTGGGAGCACGCGGCCACCATGGAGGGTGCCAACAAGAGGTCTCAAGAATGCAGAGCTCGAGAGCTCGCAAAAAATGAAATTAGGGTAGTCTCACCCTTGCTCGCACACCTCACACAACAATGTGTGGCATCGGCCAAAACCTCGCGAGGTGTGTGAGAATGCATAGGGGGGGGGGTATTTTTATTAAAAAAATTCAAAAGAGTTAATGGTTCGAGATTTAAAACGGGGTGGGCTTGGTGCAAAAGTTTTAGCTGGTGAATAGGTGGAGGAGGTAAAAATTTTAAATATTTGTCCATGAAAGTTAGAGGCCACTGGGAATGGTTTTTATTATTCCCCCATCAAATGGATATAATTTTTAATATTTACTCAATAGTGCAACCGAGTGAATAAAATATTTACGGGGAAATATAATAAAATGATTTTATTGATCATTTTATTCTACAGGGGGTGAATATTTAAATAGCACGAGTATTTTATTTTATCGGGTGGAGTATTTTTATCCACAGTGGGTAAATGGTAAATGGTCTGGGCATGTGGAGAACTTATAAAATGGATTCTTTATTCATTTTATGCAAAGGACTTTGAGCTGGGAAATAAAATAAAATCAAAGCAAAAATATTAAAGTTATGAAACTTTAATATTTGGATTAAAATATAAAGTGCAGCATTAAAAAAGAGAACATAAATAGTTTGTGCACGAGAAAGGAGATATTTTGCAGCTGGGGAAAATAATTGAATCTCCACATGGGCTGATTTTCTGTTGCTCAACAATGATGAGCAAGTGCTATTTTTGAGGGAATAAGTTTGTTGTTGCAGAGTAAGAGGAGAAGATATTATTTTTAGTTGATCAACGGGAATGGAGCTGCCATGTGTCTACAACAGATTAGTTTTAGGGTTGCTCCTACTTGCCTCTCTTCTTCTATATCTTCTATTATTCTCTCATTGTAAAGGGTTCTAAGTTTTTGTATTGGGCTGGGTAGATAGAGATTTGTATTTTCTGATTCATTGTTTGAGTCTGTAATCTGTAATTTTATGAATTCAAGAGTAAATACAACCAGTTTATGAAATTAACATCATGAAGGTGTTGCCACATTCATGAATGTCATCAGATTGTCTCCTATTTTGTACAGTTTCAGTTATATAAATTCAATAATACAAAGTGTCTTTGAGTTTATCATCTCAAGTTTCATGAGATTGATTTGTTTGTTCACTGTTTTGTTTCAAGGAAATGGTTGGAATGTTTTGAGCAGGTGATTGTGATTTCAGGTGTGCAGATGGGATTCGATAAGAAGAATCTGATTTATATCAAGAGAAGGATTGTTGGTGCAAGGCACTAACAACTGATGCAAAGCATTAGCAATTTAAATCCACTAGTTGAAGACTGTTTGTTGGAGAATTCATTTTATGTGTTTGACTCCATGGCCTAGAACTGACACTGATCTATTTTTCAGTTTGTGCATCTCAGAAACAAAATTAATTGCAAAATCATTTTTAATCTTACTATGGATTGTGTGTCCTGCTTTCCAATGGTTGAGAGAGGGTTGAGTTACTAAGAATTTAGCCAAGTTTGAGGTTGTCAATGCTTCCCTTAGTGTGTTTTCATTGGGAATTATCTACTTTTTAAAACAATGTCAGTGTATGAGTGAATTAAGTTTTGAGCATTGTTTGGGTTTACCCACCTTGGTCCTGCAGAGCCAGAAGTGTAGGAGATGTCAGTCTTTGACTAAATCTTGTCAGTTGGCCTCTAGTCTTTGTTGTTCTTCAATATAGAGGTTGGGTACCTCTTAGAGAGTTTCAAAGTCTAGCTGGGTTGTTATTTTAAACACCAACAGGGGTACATGAAAAACAAAATCTACAAAAATAGGTAGAAGAATTGCAAAAGTATATCCAAAATCTAGTTAATCCTCTACAAACCCAAGCTCAAGTAGGTACATCCACTCAAGCTAATATATTGTATAAAGATGCTATAAAGGAAGTGTAATAGATGAAAAAATATGTGTAGGTGACCCAACATTGGATAAATGGGGTGTATCTAAAATGTGTTATATTAATTGAGGAGATCTTATAGTTACATGAAAAGAAGTTGCTTCTTTCTAGGATACTATACAACAGGTGGCTGAAAAATGCCAAGCTTGTGATGACAAATATATGGTTAGATTGCAAAGATAGTAGAGATTTTTGAGGTTGTGCTAATCAAAGAGAATATCCTTACTTCAGAGGATATAGATAAGCCTAAGGAATGGATTGAGGCTTTTAAATTTAAAAGGGAGATAATGGATAAATCCTTAGAACATTTTCCTAAGATATTGAAGGAGTTGGGTGATATTATTGTTGGCTACATATTATTTCTGGAAACAATGAAAGGTAGAAAAATTAGTAAAGAACATATGAATGTTGATCAATTAAAAAAATGGTGGAAGGAGGTTTATTCTCAAGTTGAAGATGGAATTGTTACACAAAATCATTTGGAGGATGCAACCATGTACATCACTATTTTACACAAATATCAAGAGATGGAAATTGAGTGAAGGCAGATTTTGAAAAAATATGAAAGTGAATTAGAATCAATTTCTTTGAGGCTAAATTTTATCCCCATTCGATGAAATAAGAAGATTAAAGGTTAATTGTTGTTATCTTGGAGGATGCTAGAATTCAGAGGAGAAGATTAATTTAGAAAGAACCAAGTGTTAATGAAATATTTTGTGTATAGGATGTTTTTGTGTAAATTTTTAATACATACATTTTAAAATAATGTTTAATTTCATTTAAATAAATTATTTAATGTATATTCTAAGGTATCTATGTTATAGAAATAATCAATAAGAAGTATAGAAAAATAATATCAAAGACTCAACTTAACCCACTTGACTAATCAATTGTTGGGGTTACAACATTGTTGCCCCTATGTCAAACAATAACCTTTTATAAAGTAGTTTCAAATATTCAATCATAAAAACTGATAAACAATTTCTGGTGGTTGTAGCAACTTTTCACATCTTCAATTTGTAGATGATACACTCCTTTTTGGTGTTGCTAAGGTTAGCGAAGCCTAAACCTTTAGAAAGATTCTGAGAAAATATGAGGTTGTGGCTGGGCAGAAGGTTAATACTTCTAAATCCAAGATTTTCTTTTTAAAAGATGGCTACCTGGCAAGGCTTGAGATACAAAGGATTCTCGGGTATGAGATGGACTCCCTTCCAAGTAGGTATTTGGGTATGTCGTTGTTCAATAACAGATCTTATGAACGTGAATGGAACAATGTCACTAATAAAATTCAGATTTTGCTGTCCTCGTGGAAGGGGAAGTGGCTCTCTTTGGCTTGTAGGATCACTCTCATCAGGGATTCTATGATGGCAGTCCCTGTCTACACCATGTATGTTTTCCAAATACCCAACAAGGTAGCTAAATACATAGAAGAAGTGAAGAGAAGCTTCTTATGGAGGGGGGCTAAGGAACATTTTAAGTATAATTTGGTCAAATGGAAGGAGGTATGCAAGCCTGAAAGCAGGGTGGCCTTGGCATCAAGAGTTGTAAGGATATGAATG
>CM021108.1:68946888-68991108 GCA_007115665.2 Sequoiadendron giganteum | reverse complement strand
CCACTTGACTAATCAATTGTTAGTTACAACATTGCTGTCCTATGTCAAAACAATAAACTTTATAAAGAAGTTTCAAATATTTGATCATACAAACTAATAACATTATGTTGAAATATATAATTTAATGGGTTTTTCAAATATTAATCTCAAAAACAACATATTCAAAAATTGTATTAACCTAGATCACCAATTATGATTTATTAAGAAAACATTAACATCCTTTTTCACAATAATAATTTGTCATAACAAAGCCTTATATATCTGATCAGATAGAATGATAGACAAATAATTATAAGATAAAATTTAAAGTGTTTCGTTAAAGTAGATTTTTTTATGACATATCTAAAAATCAAAGTAACCTAGTTAACCAATTAAAAGTTATGATTAAAACATTACTATCCTCTATTCTAAAACTAAAACAACAAATTGAAAAACAAATTAAGGAGTAGAGCCAAGTTAGAATTTTATGAAATCACATTAAGAAAAGAGAATTAAAATATGTTTCTTTCATATTCTTCCTCTTTTTAGCTTGTAACATAAATTTTACAAAAACAATTCACTTAGAAACACCAATCAAATGAAGGAAATCAAGAAATAACATTACATATGAAAAATAATCTTCAAAGAGCAAAATAAAAATAGTTGAGGAGATTGATATTTAAGGTATCACAAGTTAGTTAGAAATTAGTTTTTAGCTATTTATTAATTACTTATTTAATTAGTGTTTAGATATATAATATTTTTATATTTTTATTTGTTCCTTTTAGTTTTATAATTCATCTCTCATTCTTAAAATTTAATTCAAGAATACTTAATATATTTAATAAATCATACATAAGCATTGAGTCTTAATGTTCAACTTGAAATTATAAAGAAATATAGTAATTTCATGAGATCAAGGTAAGAGTTTGATGACCTATTTAATTTATTTTTAAATTATCAAGAAACAAAAAAATCAAAATTAGACTTGATTCAAAATTGTTTCAACATATTTTGATAAAAAAAATATCAATAATTGGGATGTGAATAAATTGTTCAAATTAGATATTAGAATTGGTACAACTTTTAAATTTAACAAGTAATGTCATAGTCAGATATATAAAATGAAGTATGAGATATTAGTGTCACTATGTTCATGTTATCTTCTTGGGTTATCAAACTACACATTGTATATAAACAATTAAATAATTAGACATACTTAGATTTAAAATTACTCAAATATTTTAATTTTGGAAATTTTTATATGTAAGTAAAAATAAATTTGGATAGAAATTAATTTCTCAATTTGTTTTTGAATTAACATGATTTATGCATTTATGGTTATTCAATTACTTTATTCCTGTAGTCTTAGTGAGAAAGCACTAGTTGTACTCTATGTTAGAGCGTAAAATAACTTCATGAACATATTTATCTCCTTTTAATATTTCTTTATTTTGGACTAAATAGTTTCCCTTATTTAGAGGTAGTATTAAAGTTAACCCTAGACTAGTTTGTCATCATTCCACTCTCATTCATTATGTAAAATTATTGTGATGGAATCATTAACTTGATGTCATCACAAGCATGAATGGCATGTTTTCTTGTTATATCTTAGTTGAGTTGTTTAGCTTAACAAAATAATTGGGGGTTTAGATTGTGGAAAAATTTAAGGCATGACATAGTAGTCCCAAAGCATAAGCATTGACTCATAGTGCTTATGCTTTGTTTTTAGAACTATATCTTCCAATAATGAAAAATCAAGAAAATTTGGTAGTAAATATGGATGTGGGTCCCATCAAGTGTGTCAAAATGAGGATGATAATATAGTTAAAGATTAAAAATAATAAGATAATGCAAAAAAATAATTATTTTATACCTTTAATACCTTAATCACTTGGATTGAGCTTGAAATGGATGCACCCTTCCCCACTTGATGTACTCATCAATGCAACTAGTTGATTGTGAAACTTGAGCACATGTGGATTGCTCCCAATTTTAGAATAATCTTGGCATGAAAATGAATATTTTGATGGAAATTTAACAATATAATTTTAACAAAATTTGATGGTTAATAATATCAATTTTCCACAATCCATAAGATTAATGAAGGATAAGGCTCCAATTTATAGATTTCTAGTGTCTAACATGGATTGTTTGAAATGGATTGTGAAATGGAGAGTAGGATTACATGAGTAAGTTGAGGTTTAGAATTGTGAAAAGTTTCATAAGGGGGAGGCTTGAGATGGTGACATGTGGCATGGGGAAAAGGGAAAGGTATGGTCACATATGTGTGAGCATACCTTGGGAAAAACATAAGGTTGATAGATAGAGAAGAAATAACAAATGTAAGATGAGGGGAATGAATGAGGGTGACATGTGGATTTAAGAGGAAAGTGTACGGTGGCTACACATGTGTGAGAGAAAAATAGAGGATTTGGTCAAAGATGAGGTGGAGGGTGATGGTGACTTGAGTATTCCAGAGAGTTACGAAAATTTGTCATATGATGGAAAATTTAGATATTTTGAGGAATTTTTTCTCAAAGGAAATATTAATGATGGTTAAGGAATGATTAAATAATTAACCAAGCTTAAAATAATTCATGAGTGGAGGTTAAGGTTCAGTTAATTACCTTAATAAACCTTTAGAAGAAGAGAGAAACATAATAAGCTAAATAAAAATTAATTAATTACAATAATTAATGATAATGGTTTAATTAATTATGGGAAACTAGGAGATGGTGAATTGTGGAAGATAATTATTTATGCAATAGAAAGTCAATTTTGAGGTGTCTGCATTTCATAGTCAACAATTTTTGAGATGTTCTATTTGAATAAGTGCATTGAATTTATGGCCTCAATTTTTTTAAATAAGGCATCAAGACCATTGTTGGTCTCCTTTTCTTGAAGCCACATGCTCTTCGCTCTTGTGACTTGAGGCTAAGGATATTTATGCTTTGAGAAGTTGGGATCATGGATCCTTTTAAGAAATCTTGCAAGTAGTCCCTTCTCACATATAACACAAAATTTCCATGTAATCCACTTAGCCATGGTGAAAAGATTGGAAGTGTGATGTGATCGCTCCTTTTCAAAATTACACTCCTCAGAATGGTCCACTTGACTTTATCTACATTTTCTATGATGTAAAATTTGATTGAGAGGTTCTCTTCATTCCATTATGAAAACATGTTTCAAACTATGTAGAAAGCCATCCTAAACCTAAGCTTGCCCATTTTTCTTGGTGTGTCCTTTACCAAGACTTAGTATTGGGGACTTGATTGGCTCATCTTGTGGTAGTTGGTATGATTTTTCCACAGTCCATGAAGTTAGAATGCTTAGCTTTTAGATTCAACTATGTGTATTTTTATGTCGACGTTTCAGATCACACTCAGTGATCCATCATCAGGAAGAGGAGAAAATGAGATGGGAATGCAAATAAAAAATTATAAAGGATGAGGAAGATGAGAAGAGAATAAAATTAAAAAATATAATAAACCATGAAAAAAAATGAAAAAATAAAGCTAACCAAAGACCAAGGTACATACAAAAGATGTACCAAAAACCTATGATCAATACTAAGTAATAAATACTAAAAAGATAAGATATTAATAAAGATAAAAAATGGATATTTAACCAAAAAGATAAACAAATAAAACTATTTAAAAAGGATGCAAGAAATAAACAAAGATAAAAAATAAAAAATAATATGAAAATACAAGGATTATGTTCTAATAATATAACACAAGTTATAAATTACTACAACAAAGAAGAGGTTGTAATTAGTGAGCAATAGAGGAAAAAACTACTAAGCAAAGATCAACAAAAAACACAATAAAAAGAAACCAACCTATTAAATTATAAATAAAAATGGTCACTTAATAAAGAAAAGTGAAAAATAAAGATTCACAAACAAACTTGAAGAGGTAATATTAGGCATCTTATTAGTTTTTTTTGTATTATTTATTAGTTTTTTTTGTATTATTTTATAGTATTATTTATTAGTTTTTTTTGTATTATTTTATAATATTTTTGCCTAATATTACCTCTTCAAGTTTGTTTGCAAATCTTTATTTTTCACTTTCTTTATTAAGTTACCATTTTTATTTATAATTTAATAGGTTGGTTTCTTTTTATTGTGGTTTTTTTTATCTTTGCTTAGTAGTTTTTTCCTCTATTGCTCACTAATTACAAGCTCTCCTTTGTCGTAGTAACTTATAACTTGTGTTATATTATTACAACATAATCCTTTTATTTTCATATTGTTTTTAATTTTTTATCTTTGTTTATTTCTTGCATCCTATTTAAATAGTTTATATTTTTGGTTAAATAGCCATTTTTTATCTTTCTTAATATCTTATCTTTTTTGTATTTATTACTTAGTAATGATCACAGGTTTTTGGTACATCTTTTGTATGTACCTTGGTCTTTGGTAAGATTATTTTTTTTGTTTACTTTCATGGTTTATTATATTTTTTAATTTTATTCTCTTCTCATCTTCCTCACCCTTTATAAGGCTTGATCTGCATTCCCATCTCATTTTCTCCTCTTCCTGATGATGGATCACTGAGTGTGATCCAAAACGTCCACAGAAAAATACACACAGTTGAATCCAAAAGCTAAGCATTCTATCATCTTGTGGTTTCAAATCCTGAATTTGCTTGAGTTTAGATGGACAATTTCTTTGAACCCTTTCAGCTTAAAGCTTTATCTTGACATATTGTGCTCCTAGAAGATTAATTTCGATCCCTAACAAAGTTCACTTAAAAATCTTGTTCTTGATTTGGTAAAGGTATAAATTTAAATCTTATTTCAAATGTGTATTTTGATTGTTGGCAATTGTTGTGCATCGAAAATTGCCGATGTACAAATTCAAAATATTGTATAGATTTGAGATTATAGGTAACTCAAAGGTAGAAATTTAAATCTTATTTTGAATGTGCATTTAAATCTTTTTCTATCTACTTAGATTTTAGAATTATCTCATCTTTTCTTAATTGTTGAGAATATTTTACTTTTACATTAATTTGTTATTGTATAGATTATTTTAATTAATTTTAAAATCATTTAAAAATGATTCTATAATTTTAATTCAATAATTAATTTTATCTATTTAGATTATATATTTTATTTTTAATTGAAAATATACTTTTACATATTTTAGTTTTTAGATATATGTAAATAAAATAATAAAATAATGTTTTATTTTATTTTTTTTAATAACAATCCAATTAATATTTAACTAAAACCTTATAAATATATGATTGATGCACTTTTTGTTTTGCAACTCTTTTAGAATTAGAATTATCGTTGTTCAATTATTGACTACTAAAAATGCTTAGTTGAATTAGAATTATCATTGTCCAATTATTGGCTTACAGAGTTGTGAATGGCATGAGTTTCCATAGCTTTTGGAGAAAATTTCAATTGGAATTTAAGACTAGCTCATTTAACATGTTACTAGCACACAATGAGTTTTGCAATAATTGGTTATTGTGATTAAATTAATATTGTTTATTTGCTAAAACTTCAATTGTAAAAGATATCATCAATTGTAGGCCAAGTTTGGTGTCCATAAACAAATTTAAATGTCATCATTTAATATTTTTTTTAGATTGATGTGAAAGTCATAATAAGATTAATTATATTATAATAAAATTTATTATATTAATTGTCTTCATATATTTACTTCACTATGTAATATTATGTATTATAATATATGTTTATATATTATATGATACTGTAATGTATGTTCTTCTTGGTATTATATTATAAGTCTTGTATATGTCTTAATTGTGTTTATTTTGTTTACTTTTCAGCGCATAATTTAAGAGAAATTTATTCTATATTTTATGGTATATTTTAAATTAATTGTTATATATATATTTATAATTTTGATATTATATTATTTTCTTCACTTTTTTCTTTCTTTCCTTCTTTGTTACTTAGTTAGTATTAATTTTGTTAACTATTTTGTTTTATTTATTTTACTTATCATATTTACATCTTTTCTATTATTCTATATAATATTAATTGTTGCATTACAATTTTTTTTAAATTTTTTTGTCTATATTTATTGTATGTAACATTTAGTAGGGGTTTAAAATTCTTATACTATATTTATTTTCTTATTCTTTTTTGGTTTCATATGTTTTTATTTGTGTTGTTTATTTTGCATTTGAGTATATCATTTAAAAGGGTTTTATACTACTTAATTATTTTCTCTTTATTTTATTATATATATGTATATTACTTGCTTTGTATATGTTATATTTAAGATATTGTAATACTTTATTTGCTTTGCTTTCTCTTTCCTTTTAATTTTTTACTAACTTATATTACATCTTTTTAATTTCTTTACTTTATTTATATTTTTATTTATACATTGTTTTTGATAGAGAAAAAAATGGGTTTTATAGGGACCCGAAACCGCAGAGTTTACAAGATATATAAAAATGAACCATCAAAGTACCCAAAGACAAAAAGACTACAAAAAAAAAAAAAAAAGGACAACAACCACCAACCAAGAGTCTGCAAAAAAGTCAGCAAGAAGCGAGCAACAAAAAACAAAACCAAAAATAGCCAAGAGACTTTAAAGTTTCAGCAACCTTGCCTTCCAGGTTGCACATTTCCTGGGTAACCTTCTTCAGGTCCTGAGTCTCTAGAGGCAAATAATCCAATTTTCTCTTTAGTTTGGCTCTTGTTCTCTTTGAAGGGCTAAAATCCTCCTACTTACTTTTATTCTTATCAACTTCCATATCCACAATCAGTGACCCCTACTAGGTGTTCTCCGTTTTCTCCACCATAGCGCTCAGGATAGTGGTGTTATGTTTCACAACTTTGTGGTTATCCTCAATGATGGTTTTCTTAGTATCCTTGATCTTACCAATTTCCTTTTCTAGGTACTTGACCTTGTTCTAGTTGTCCTTCTTCGTATTTTCTGTGAGATCAACCATTCTTTGAAAGAATTCAACAATTGCCATCTTCTCTTCCATAGTCCATAAGACCTCAACAGAGTTCTGAAAGCCACTTTAGCTTCCAACACCTCTAGCTTGCTAGTGAGTGCCCTATTTTTTAAATTGATGTCCTTTATCTCATGGAAATCCCATTTTAAAATTCTAAAATAGTCAACCACACCATCTCTGGCCATAGCCAGAATATCTTCAGGAAATTCCCTATCTGGCTTGAAGTAGTGGTCATTAAGGTTGAGGTCAAAAGGGGAATTGGGTCTTTTCTCTTTGTCATTTTTAGGAAAAGAGGCAAATGAGTCCTCATTAGCTTTGGGGGTAGCAAATTTCTCATCCGGAGAATCTCCCGAATAAGAAACCAACTTATTAACAAGGGGCTCCTTTGTCTTGACATTCTCCACCTGAGAAGTACCAAAAGGGGTATTTGCAGGGCTAGCTTTTTTGTTCAAGGGTTTAGACTAAGGGGTATTCTTCTTTTTCTTACTAGGAGGGGGAGTTACTTCCTCAGCCCACTCAGGGTCTGAATCATCCTTTCCCTCAGATGAGCTATAATCGGTATCATATCCTTCCAAGGCTGAGGCTGAAAGAGGGTTAGACAATGTTGACATATTTTTAAAGTGCTCATGGATAAGCCGCATAAGGCCATCATGCAAGATCAAATTCTTCTTAGGGTTTTTTCTATGTTCCTCAATACAATTCTTCATGGAACAAAGTAGGTAATGAGGAAAAGAGACCCTTACCTTATGTTGAAAATGATTGAGGAGGATGAAATGGTAACCGTAGACTCTGGAAAATCTACCATTCAGTGTAATGTACTCCATAAGAATCGTGAGACCTCCCTCCAAATGTTCTTGATCTTTACAATATCAAAGTAACTGTTGGAGACTTTGACCAGTTCCTTTCTTTCCTCCTCAAACTTAGGGAAACTAATTACAAATTCATTTGAGAACTTCCTGTCACGATAGAACTTCACGTCATCTGTAGTAAGACCCATGATTTCCCCAATAAGAGCTTCATCCACCTTAGCCTTCCTCCATAAGAGAATAATATCACCATTATTCTAGTGTTTAGAAAAATACTCAGTGACCTTAGGATCAAGACCATGGAGCTTATCAATGAAAGACTGAAGCCCCCCCCGCTCAATTTCCTTCCAGACCTTCGATTTTTTCTTGTTCTTCATGCAGAACGTCGGCTCCACCCTTTTTCTACTTCCTCCCATGGTCGCAATACTCTTGTTCCGGTAGCTCACACCATGAAATAAAAAACCAATGATCTTGCAACATAGCCAAAGCACCCACAAAATGTGCCAGCCCTTACCATCTATCAAAATTATTGCAGCTTTGCCAGAGTATCGAATGATGTCTCGGTACTTGGCATCATTCTTTTTAATTATAATTAAATGCGGCGTCTCTCCCATGGGTGATATCATAGTTGATTAAAATATTGACGTCAACACCCAACTCATTACAATTCTACCATGTCACTTGCCCATTATGTTTAATCCCCTCATTAGTAAAATAGTAGGCCACACTATTAGCTTCCCTATAAACATCGGAAATTTTCACTTTCTTGAATCTCGATAAAGTAGCCCTAGCCTCTTCTATCTAATATTTAATGGTCCATGAAGGGGGGGACTTGCCTAGGAGACAATCAATGATATTTTTAGAGTCACCCTCAATCCATATATTTTTAAAGTTCATTCTACTCACCATGTCAATGACCTGGAAGGCTCCAATGGCTTCATCTAAATGATTAGTTTGTATGCTCAAGGAAATAGCCACCACAACAATCAACATGCCATTATGATCTCTTATCACACCCCCACTCCCTACCTTCCCTGGATTCCCTTTTGCTGCCCCATCAAAATTGGATTTTATCCAACCCCTAGGAGGATGATACAAAATGACACCTTCACGGTTCTTTTTTGCAGGTTTAGAGGCTTTGGACACATCTCTTTTGATTTCCTAGTCTTTAGCCATCTTGAGATCATAATTAGAGCAAACCACATGCTCCAACTTGTTCTCTTGAAAAGGGAAATTGTTGAAGTTCTCCACAATTAGCCTGTAAATTTTCTCATACACAATATTCTCCAAAATTTCCTTGTCCCTGAAGATTCTATTATTTCGCTCCTTCCACACTCCCCAGGCTATATAAGGGAAAGTGAGGGACCATAATCTATAGATGTAAGGATTCAAGGAGGGAGTCGTCCACTGAATAAATTGGTCTTTGATAGAACCGGGAGACACCCATGCAAGGTTCCATAGTGAATAAAATCTACCCCAAATAGAAGTCACATATGGACAATGGAGGAATAGATGGTTAGCAGTTTCTGCTTCTCCCTTACATAGGTAGCAGTTATCTTCTATTATTTTTATAATTTAAATTATTACAATATAAGTATATATATTTGAGTCTTTTTTGAATTAGTTATTACATGATTTTTATTTAATAATTTTTATCCTTCTACTACTATTATTTTGTTTTCCTTTTTATTATTATATAATAATAGCATTTTTGGCTTAGTTTTTTGTTATAAGTTAGTAATTATTTTTTCATTATATTTTTACTCTTATACTATTATTATTTAAGTATGATTTGTGCTATTTTATTTATAATATCAGATATTATATAAATATAATTTTGTTTTCAAACCTCTTTTTAACTCTCTCCTTTTGGCTCCTTTGTCTTTCTTTCCAACCTCTCTCTCTTATTAGGCCTTTCTTATCTTTCTTTCTATATTTTTTGCTTTCTTTCTCTTTGGTCAATGTGGTCAATTGAGTCCATCTTTTTGTCTTGGTTCTCATGCCTCCATTCTCTTACCTCCCTCTTCTTACCTTTTTATGCAATTCTTGGTTTGCAGCTATTCATTTTCCTCCTTATGCTCTCCACTTCATCCTAATGATGGATCACAAGTGTGATCCAAAATGTTTATGCAAAATATACTAACACAATATAATCCAAAAAAAATTAGCAAAATTTATCATGGATTGTGGATATCTGCTATCATTAATTAAGTCATAGTAAGAGGCCATTAGAATGGCAATAATTCAGTTATAGTCAATTATATTGAAAATAATTCATTTATAGTAAATGGAATTAGCAATATTGAAAATAGGGATTTTTTAGTTAAACAATTTACACCTTAATTATAAAAAATAGATATTTTCTTTAGATAAAAATATACTAACATATATTCTTTTCATAAGTACAAACAATAGTAATTACTTTTAAAAAATAATTTGTAATTTAAGAGATTAAAAAATGTTAGTTTCTCTTCTTATTTTGTTTAAAATTATAATAAATTTAAAAATAAGGGATCATATAAGAAAAGGTGAATAATTTTGAGACCTAAAATTTAGGTGTCAATATGAATAATATTTTTAATAATATTTAATTCTTGGCTTAAAAATAGTTGTTATTTTCAAGATTCAAATGCATGTTATTGAAAGGGAATCTCATATCTTGGTTAAGGTGATTAATGTCTCAATTTTTTTTGACTAAGACTCTTTATATCAAACCTTAGCTCATAGATTTTGAGGATCAACATATTAAAAGAAGCACTTGAATAACACACGGCATATTAGCTTGACAATTTAAGCCTCAATCCAAACTTTTATAATTTTTCTATGCCTTTACCCTATAATGTGCATAGAATATTTATATCCAATTTATGGTTAGCATACATTTTAAATAACTTATGAGGATATGTGTATCTAAAATTGTATAGTTATGGTAAACAAAAGGATAGGTAGGCCTTGTATTCAATCTACTAAAATAAGTGGCCATAATTGGAGGATAGCTTGAGTGATGCAGGGAGATCCTTGTCTACACTAGCATACATATAATTTTTCATAGATTAATCTCTTCCTAGAATTAGTAAAATCAATCACCAAAAGGTGCACAAAATATTTTCAATGATCGTCATAACTTTGGCTTCCTAATAATCAAAAGGTGGGCCAAGAAGCCTAGCCCAAATAGGGACCAAATTAATATTCCCCATATCTTGCTTAAAATTTAGTTTTTATTTTCTTAGGAATAACTCTACCTAAAAACCAAGGACAATATAGTAGGCTTTTAACAAAGTCCTCATGATTCAAGAAATAAATAAGGAAAAATCCTTTATCCCTAGCTTAGATATCAACCTAAAATTTTAGTTTCTATTTCCATTGGGCCTAGCTCCTGGAGATATTTATCTCTAGCCTAAAACCTAGTAATTTCTCAATGAGCATGTTTTTCCATTCTAATTGAAGACCTATCAACCACCAAGTCAAGTATCTTAAGATAGACACCACCTTTATCCAAGATTGATTTAAGAGGATGGGGAATATCATTGTGTTGACTAATAGATTGGGCACCTTGAGAATGGAAATTCTACACTTGAAAGGTGCCAGAATTAACCAAACAACTTTGAATATCAACCTTTAAACAAAGATAAATATCGTCTGAATTTTGTCAAGGTACAACTCCCTCACAGGATTTTCAATGAATTAAAATGCTTAAAATTAAATATCATGTATGCTTTTAACCAAAAAGAAAAAAAAGATATATCCAATATCAGGAAAATTCCTAAATATCAGATGCGAGACCCGACAAGTAAGAAGTATCGACACAAAGACCAATTTTATTTAAACTATTCAAGAAAAAAAAATGTGCTCAATGCCATTTAAGAAATGAAATCAACTATGAAGAAAACTAAATTAATTACACAAGGATAAACTATTGCATTAAGACACTCTCAAACATGAAGATTCAAGAACTCAAATTAACTTCACAAACTGAATGCACAAAGATAACCAGTAATTTCATTCACAACAAAATATTGTATTGAGCAGTTTCAAAGTGTCTAGAGTGAGACCATATGAAAATATATACAATTAAATAGGCAGGTGAGTAACTTCCTCTTTTCATGTCCACAACCAATCAAAGATGAAAATACAAATAACAAAAATAAAATGAAGTCAAGCCATCATGATGGTGTCACTTTATTTCCCGCTTTCGAGTTCACCAAGGGTTTCTTTCGCCAGGTTTGGAAAGCTTTAAGGATGTGTAATAGTTCTTTATGCTGAGGAATAACCACATTTTTCATCCCCACCTTCCACGTCAAATGATTGTCTCTAGATGTCTCCACGCAACATTCACAAACCTTCATGAGATCGATTTCTTGGGATGCAACCAAATACAATTCGCTAAGTTTCTGTAAGTGCTCAACAATGAGCAAAGGTGAATCAAGTGTTTCCTTAACCATATTTTGGAAACCATCTATTAGACCCTTGGGGTCTATATCATTCCTAACTTCACCTTTATCCAAGAGTAACTCAAAAGCCACCAAGGTGCCCAGCTCTTCTTCTGAAACAATAGTACATTCATCAATGATTTCCTTAAGCTTCTATAAACTTTTCTTAGCAATCTGCAATTTCCATTCCACCCCTTTATTCCATGAAATGTAATGGGTGTTAGACGCATTAGGTATAACCTTCTCTACAACCAACTTCTCCATATCTGAACTTAACATTAGCTTCAATTCATTTTGATAATTTTTCCATAACCTCTCTTCTTTTCAATCGCAACAATATCCTCCCCCAAAGTGGTCTTTAGGGCATTTGTTTCTTGGAAGCATAGTTTTATGGATTCAAAAATGACAAAGCTTCCCTTTTTAATTAGAGACTCACTTCGGTCATCAACAACCTTACTTAGGGTTTGGAAAATTTTAATCTTAATCATAGCCTCTTTTCCAACCAAAGTTAGAGATTCAATAGAGAAATCAACCTGAGGTAGGGGTTGAGGAACAAGCTCAAATATAGATTTTAGACATTCAGTAAAGTCTCTAACTAGGGCTTTTAATTCATTTTTACTTTCTTTATCTTTTTTCGATCTCTCAACCATTTTGGCCATAGACACCTGATAAATATGAACATCTCCATCTTTGCTAGGAGAACCAAGGTCCACTCTGTTCACTTCAAAAGCACCTACTACTACCTGAGTAACATCCTTTTTCACCGAAGGGTGTAGAATCTCTATTTGGAGGCATCCTGATTCTGTATCATCTATCAACCTAACATTAGTCTTTAACTTTTTTGATTTTGGGGTTTAAGTCCTCTGGAACAATTGGTGCACCATATCCTGCTTGGGTAAACTAGGCTATATAGCCTTTCTTTTCCATGACAAAGAGTAAAATAACTAGGTTGGAGTCAATGAGACCTTGGTTGCCTTAAGACCTGGAGATCTGAACAATGTCCTAGTAACTAGAGGGGTTTCCTCTACAGATACAATTTCTTGTGGCTTCTGGGATGCACTTACCTCTCTGATAGGTGATTCATCCTAAGAGGGGGAGGATTTGATATTTAGGGCTGCAAAACCCTCTTCTTCTTCTTCTTCTTCTTCATTCTCTTTTTCCATAATAGGAAAGTTTAAGATATCTTCACCACAAGTTTGTGAAAATATAGTCTTGTCTAGTGGATCCTCACCACCATCCCCTTGAGCCCTTGATGGTAACAACTGAGAAACATTACCAGTTGATTTCCCACTTGTAGAAGCTTAAGAAGTGTCCTCGGTGGGTTTTGAATCTTTAGACCTGGTGTGAGGATGAGATTGTTTAGCTCTTTTCTTGGTCACCCACTCTCGTTTTCTAGTCAAAACATCTGTAATATTTTCCTCAATAGTCTCTTTCTCTATACCACTCTAGTCCATGGAATGGATAGGCTAGTTTTTTATTAATTTAGTATACAATGGGTCTACCATGTTAGGCCTATCTTCCATAATGACCTATAAAACTAACAGGTCAAGATTCCACCTAACTACTATGCAATGCATTCTCTCACAATCAGAGAAAAGGAAAAAATCCTTGTGGGAGAAAAATCCTCTCCAAAAGAGAGAAAAAAAAGCTGAAAAAGTGAAAGGAGGACTTCACAAGACCCCCCAAGGACAAATCCCATCACTGATCTCAACAAAATACAAAAGAAGAGAGACTATGTAGCCCCCATAGAAAAGAGTAGAAATTCTAAAGATCCCCCCCATGATGAAGAAAATCCTATGCCAATCCTAGAAGTCTAAAGAATATCCCCTGTCTGTAAACAACATGCCTCCCTTTAGGGAGAAACAACCACTGATGCAACAAAAAATCCAACTCAAAAACAAGAGAAGAGAGAGGAATAATCAACATGAAAGATGCCTCTGAAAACTATCCTGGTGCCTCCACATAACCAAATGTCACATCATTATTATTCTAGGTGCGATCTCGACTCAAGAAGGTGGATCAAAAAGACCATGTGGAAACTCTGAAGGAACAATCTCCAAAGACACAGATGGTGTAACAATAGTCTAGATAGTTTCATAAAAAAGAAGGTATATACTCTCAAATTAATCATCCGAATCAGAAATGTGGAATTCACAAAACAACTTTGCAAGACCTATCAAGTGACTATCCCACAAATAGTGATTTGAAGGATCAAAAATATCCCGCTATGCTCAGTAACCAACCTCTGAAGAAACAAGAGATAAATCAACATAGGTCTAAAGAAATCCAAAGTTCAAATGACAAATCTCTCTCGAGGAATTGCTATCAACACTAGCAAGAGGGGTGTGAGGCTCATAATCGTCATCATCAAAAAAATGAGAAAAGGCATAGAGAGGAGACTCATGATTAGCTTCACCAACAACAATGACTTTTCCAGTATCAACCTCTCTAATGAAAACAAAATTTGTATAGTGAACTCTACAATCTTAGGTACCTCACCATGAGTAATTTGATAGATGGAAAGTAGATTTGTGTGCAAATCACGAATACACAATACATCTATGAAACAACCATCATCAATATTAACATTGCCTATCCCCAAAACATCCAAAAAATTACTACCTCCCAACAAAATATTAGAAGTATCAGTAGGATGAAGACCCAAAAAAGGATAGGGAGTAAAACCCATGTGATAAGATGCTCCTAAATCCAAAAACCATCTATCACAACCAAAATGAACTATATAAGTTACCAATGCATGTCCTTTGAGTTTATCTTCTTTACCTTTCATTCTATTTGCAAATCATGTATTCCCTGACTATGTAGGTTTGAATAAGGTGAAGTTGATGCAGATGGAGAGGTTGTAGAAGGAGTCACAAATGAGGGTAGTGGATTATTGTTCTTCTATAGAAGATGTGAAAGCTCATCAATCTTCTTCATATAATAGTGGTGTTCATCATGACCTTTATTCTTACAATACACACAACTAAACTTCTCCTTCTTAGGTTTATCCTCTTTTGAAGAGGTGGAGGACTCATTAGACTCTATCTTATTCTTAGGTTTCTTCTTCCTTTTTCTCTGAGATGATTGTGCAACTAATGCATGATTCATAGAGACCCTCTCTAACTTGGCAAGTTTGGCTTGCTCCCTCATCAAATGGTCACAAAATGTCTCAAAAGAAGGAATTTTGAATGCATCACCCAAATAATCTATTGGAGCCTAAAATTTCCTTCAAATTTTGGAAAAAAATGAGGTTCCCATAAAAAAATTGATTGTAGCAATTAGAAATGCACCTATACAATCTATCCCAAAAGCCTACTTTGAAATATCATAAATTGAAACAAGTTCAATTTCATGCCAAATCACTTTTCAAATATGTTCATATACCATATGTTAGTGTGTGTGTTCTATTTTAGCCTCCTACGGTCATATTTCACAGGTTTTTGAAGCACCAAGTTGGAGGGTTATGGAAGAGTTTGCTATCTGCAGAGTGTTAGATCTACCAGGGAGGTAAAAATTGGAGCCCAATAATTATGAGTTGGATGAATTTAATGAAAAATCAATTGGTGTTCTAGATTATCCCCATGTTAATATACTTTTATGCCAATTTTAAAAACCCCAACATTTCGTTTAATATTTTTTCAAAGCCAAAACCAAATGGATTTTACATAGTTTTTGTGACTGCATTCCCAGAAAGGTTTGAAGGGATCAAATTTGAAATTTGATATTTGCTGAAGGAAGTAAAATGGTTAAAAACCCTTTTTCACACATGTTTATTAGACCTAAATAAACTAATCACCCAAGTGGTAGATTCCTAGAAAGAAATCTGGTATTTTTCCAAGATGGAGAGTTAGCGAGTTCCAATTGACTTTTGACAGGTGCAGTTTTAGAAAAGGCTAAGTAAGAAAATTTGAGCTTTAACAGTTTGCAATCTTGATGAATTCATGCAAATAAATTAGACAACCATTCTCCCCTATCATAAATCAACATGCTGGTGCGTTTTTGTGGCTCTAAGAGAATGTTTGGTTAGTTTTTCAGGTAATTCTGGAGGCTACCTGATTTGTTTTGATCATGATGCAAGATAATTACAAGGAATAAGATGTCATGAAATTTGATTACCTAGTATTGTGTCCAAAATTTGATGGCATCAATAATTGAAAAAAAATAAATCTTATATGCAGATTAATATTTTGGTGAACAATAACTAGCTGCTTTGGTTGTATCAAAGGTTTTCTATTTCCTTGCCATAGGTGAGTATGCCACTCTTTGTACGAAAGCAGTAGAATCAAGTAAAGAGTCATTGGCAATAGGCCTTAGACTAGGGTCAATATAATAGAAGGAAGGCTTAACAACTGCACTTTTGAGGAAGAGATCCAGCAGGCACAAGGAATTTCCTTAGAATACCAAAGGCTTGATGAGTTGGAAGAGACAATCCTAAAGGGTAATAATGGTGTTAGAATTCTATTTAAAATATTTGTTAAAAGAGGGGAGTATCGATTTTCTAATTGTTTTAAATGAGCACGAGAGTGTTTCAAGTATCTTGGAGAATCTCCTAAAAGGAGACAAGGATGATGCTTTGTTGGCATATCAGATAGCTAAAATAAGTATCAAGCACTCTTTTTAAATGTTAGAAGCTAACTCTTGAGCTAGAATATCGAGTCCTCAAAAGAAAAAATATTGAATGCATGAAGGAATCCCTGGGTAGAGTTACAAGTTTAATTTGGAGAGAGACTCCATTACAAGAAATAAGAATGTTATTGAAGATCATCATGGTAGTTGTGTTGACCCTTCTACATCATCAGATGTATCATCGACTGACCTAACATGGATAGCTATATAGAATATGATTATCTCTTTTCCTTACACACTTTGTCACCATAGATAACTTACCTACATAGTTTCAAACAACCCAGATGAAATCATCCATGTGTGCAACATTTTCCACCTGATTCCCTTCCAACACAGAGTGATTCTTGAGTTTATTCGCTTCCCTTTATCCAAATTGACTTCAAAATCACAATGATTCAATGCAAGGATTTGCTTTGATATTTTTTTTGATACCAAAGATAAAGAAATAATGGTGGAAGTGTTCAAATTCTTCCACACGCTCAGATAGGGTGCCATAAGAGATGGTACCACCAAATTTACAAATTACACACAAAGTAGAAAAGGCTTTGGAGATGTTTAAAATGAAAATATTGTAAAATAGAAAAGGAAAAGGAAATTTCATCCTATGCTTCTATCCTCCATGCTTGTGCTACAATAAGAGTCATGGATCACAATAATGATACACATCAAAGTGTAACTGAAGGAGGATTTATGCCAACTGTGGTCATTCTTTACATAGGGGTTCCCTTTGTTTGGAAGAATGGTTGAGTGTTTTCATATGATCCTACACACGTCTGTCATATATATTTGTCACCTCCAAATTGGAGTTTAATGACCCAAATTAACACGAGTGGCTAAGAAAGGAAGTATCAGATATTGAAATTTGAAGAGTAGCCCAAAAGAGTCTAAGAACATGTTGGAAGAAACTTTCTAATTTCTCCCAGAGTTTCTATTGTTTAGTTTGGAATCTGCCAAACCTTCTAATGTGTTGTTTTCAGTTACTTTAGAATTTGCTAAGTCTATGTTTTGTATTGTTTTTAGTCATTTCTAAGGTGTTTTGTAGTGGTGTTTAGAAGTTTCTTTTACTATCTTTGTGGATAGTTTATTTGCATCTATTTAAACAACAGTTGTAGCCTTTTTGACATCAATCGAGTTAATGAAGAAAAGTTTGTTTTATTCCTGTAGCAATTTGTTTTTGTTTTATATTTTTTCTTTGCTCTTTCTGTCAAATTGGTATCAGAGCTAGATGATCAAGGATGAAGATTTTAGAAGGTTGAAAGTTGCTAACAGAGATAAGACAAATGTGTGATCGTTGTTGTAGCTGTTGAGTGTGTTGAAGCTACTAAGTATTGGAGTTATTTATTTGTATTTTTGTATTTTCTTGAAACTCTTTTATGGATTTGATATAAAGAAATGAATTGAAAGGTTTTTTGTTGAAAAATAAGATAAGTGCAGATCAGGAAGGGGAGATAACATCATGGCATCTAGTAGTAATTTAACTCAGCCCTAAATTCCAATATTTTTAGGTAAAAATTATTATACATGGGCAATAAAAATGAGGACATTGTTTTGTTCACAAGATTTGTGGGAGTTTGTTCAAAATGGGTTTGAAGAACCTCAAGATTTGTCTACTTTGTCACAAACACAAAAAGTTGATCTTAAGGAAAAGAAAAAGAAAGATTCTAAGACTTTGTTTCTTATTCAACAAGCAATGGATGAGCCTTTGTTTTCTAGAATTTTTGCTGCAACTAGTTCTAAGCAAGCTTGGGAAATCTTAGAAATATCATACCAAGGGATAACCAAAGTAAAAGTTGCAAAATTACAAATTTTAAGAAGGAATTTTGAAAATATTCAAATGAATTCATCAGAATCTGTGGATAAATTTTTTAGTGATGTAATGAATATTGTAAATCAGATGAAGATACATGGTGAAAATATATCTGATCAAAAGGTGATAGAAAAGGTTCTTAGAAGTCTTCCTAATGAATTTGATGCAATAGTTGTTGCAATTGAAGAATCAAAAGACTTGTATCAATTGTCAATAGATGAATTGATGGGATCCTTGCTTTCCCATGAAACTAGAGTGAATCAAAATAAAAAATCTTCTTTCGAGAGTGCTTTCAAAACATAGGTATAATTTGGAAGAGGAAGATCAAACTTCAGAGGAAGAGGAAGAGGAAGAAGAGAAAACACAAGTTCAGATCAAGGAGGAAGAAGTAATCCGTCCTATCAAAATTTCAGCAATAGAGGACGTGGAAGAAATCAGTTCCAATCATCAAGGTATGATAAGTCCCACATACAGTGTCATTATTGTAAGAAATTTGGGCATTTTTCAAATGAATGTAGAATCAAACAAGCTGAAGTGGATAAACAAAAGGAAAATTACACAGATGTATCTGGTAATAATTTTGGAAGTTTACTCATAACTTGTAATTGTAGACACATAAAAATGACCAAGACCTGCAAGCATTAATTTTACTACTTTCATCATAACATGATTATAACATTTTAATTATGTTCCTAACCCACATTCAACTATTAATTAAATAGTTCATGATTATTTAATTAATTCATCAACTTTCATTCTTCATGATTATTAAATAAATAAATCTTATTTATTTAATTTAATATGTCACTAATTGTCAAAGTCTTCTAATAATTAAATAAAGTCATCTTATTTATCTAATTAATCCTTATCATTAATGTCCTCCTAATTATTAAATTGATATATTTTAATATATCTATTTAATCTGTCACTAATTCCTAAATCCTCTCTTAATTAAATAAATTCATTTATTTATTTATTTATTTAACTACTTCTTCTAAATTAAATAATTATTTTGAATTATTTAATTATGGCATGTGACACTTTTATATTTTTAAATAAAACAAATCATTTAAAAATTATCTCACATACTTAACTGATTCTTCATTTAGTAATTAATTTCAAAAATCAATTACTAATTACCTCACAAAATCTTCTATTTTGAATTAATTTAATTCAAAAGGGAAATATTCTTCTACAAATCAAGTAATTTCCAAAATTATTGATTTTCTAAAATCTCATCCTCTTGTCTTCTGATTTTTACTAATTTGATCTCCACTATCACATTCAGTCTTGATTTAATTCATTTAATTAAATCTTATTTGCACATATGGGTATTTTGCCCTAACCCTAATTGAGGTTGCCTTATTGAATCTTGACCTTTGATTCTAGGGTATTCCTCAATCTCTCATCTTGTTCGTCCATTCAAGATTGCATTTTCTATAAAATGACAATCTTGATTTCATTTTCGGATCCATGATTATTTTATTTACGCTTTCATTATAGGCATTCTTCCATCATAAGGCATTTGATCTTAGATATAGTATTGCTTGCATATTAGAAATTGATTTCTAGTTTGCATAGAATCATAGTAAATCCTTCAAAGGCATTTGTTAAGGCTAGGCATTAGAGAAGTTTGCTCACAAAGAAATCTGAGGGCAATCCATCATTGCAGCAAGGCTTGAGAAGGTGCAATGGAAGGAATCATGGAATAGAGAAGATTGGTGAGATCATTCTATTTCATGTTATTCTCTTTTTATATTCTTATGTGTTTCATTATTTGATGTTAAACTAACTTGTAGGTATAGCTAATTGTTTGAATCTTATCTTGCAGGATTTTTAGGTCATTACATTGGTGAACCCGACATTCTAACATGTCCTTTTTTGCAGGTGTTGTACATTTTTTGTAGGTTTAGGGTACGGAAAGCCGCATTTGACATACACTGAGACGCAAACGCTCTTCTGCACCGCATTCGCATTCACGTGCAATGCAAACGCTCTGCTGCGCCGCATTTGCTACTCGAAAAGCCGCATCTTCCACAATGCATTTGACGAGCCGCATTCGAAACCTCGCACCGCAAATGACTGGTAAAACGCAGTTTTTATTTTATTTTTTAATCTTTTCTTGTTTATTGTAAACTAGATCAACCCTAGGGTAGGCATTTTTTTTTTAATTTGGAATTTATCAATCTAGGATGGTCACCACACAAATTGTTGTTGAATTAAAATGAACACCGTGTCTATGTGAAGCAACATCTTCACTTAGATTAGAAAATATTTTTATTGTGGGTTTAAAATTGAACAGTTGCTTTGTGTGTTTTGGATAGTAGGCATATGCTCTCCCCTTTACTGGGTGATCAAAAAGTCAGACCTATCTTTTCTTTCATACTTATGCATTTATTGTTTTCATACAACCCTTAGAAGGCCTACCGTAGTGGGAAAAAGTACTCACCCTACGGGAACGACCTAAGTGGGAACACCTAAAGCCAAGGTTTCCAACCCACTATAATCAAAAGCAAGTTGTTGATGAAAATCCAACTTGATAGTGGTTGACAGGATAACCATCCCCAAAACCTTTGTTCTAAAGGTTGGGAGGTCTCTCGAGGGAGTATATCCATTGCCACACTGAACGGAAAGACTTACTAAGAACCTAGTGTAGTAGCCAGCCGTGTCAGTAACCAGACATGCTTTCATTCACGGTGCAAGGGGAGGGAAAAATCTCCCCCCAAGACACTCACCATATAATCACCATGGATTGTTTGCTCAGGGGATTCGGTATTCACTTCCGTCACCTTGAGTACGCACCTAGAAAAGACAAAAACACGGGTGCCCTTTAGGGGGTGACAAGGCTGTGTAAGTCGACGTGATTTTAAGATGAGGGATATGATTGCAAGGATGAACCACTTGACCTTTAAGAGTGAGTCTGTTTGAAAAAGCATTTCTCAATTTTGATTTCTATGTTTGCCAAGACTTATTAAAAATCTTCAAAAAAAATTACAAAAACACAAGTTGGAATCACAAAAAACAGGTCAAAAACTATAATCTGTGTTTGGGTTTTTCCCTAAAACTTCATATTGCGACGCAAGCACTCTGTTGCAATGCATTTGACATCCGGAAAACCGCATTCACTCTGATGAGCCACATTTGAGCCATTAGGAGCCACATTCACTCTGTCAAGACGCAATCAACAGTTACAGAGCCACATTTGCAACCAGCGAGCCACATTTGCCAGACATAAACCCGCATTCTCAATACTGTGTCGCATTTGACACTTCCTGAACCACATTCGATTCAGTGAGCCGCATTTGCTTTGTTGCAATGCATTTGCCAGACTTATATAAACATTTCTTTTACTGTCAAAATAGAAAGTTCACAACCTGTCTACAAGTCAATCAAATCTTTCTTCACTGTCACAGTCCAAACCAAACTCTGACTTGCTCAGCTTTCCATCCAAACAATTGCATATTTAGATATCATTTTAGGCTCATAATAGGTCACATTCATTAGATTGCATTGGTAGCTTCACCCCTTCCTTAGACACTCACTTTTGTAGATTGTAGGAGTTGACTCTTATCATTCATTGTCCAAACTTTGCATTCAACAATAGGATATCATTGGACCCAATTACCCTTGTCATTTTGTCAATCCTTTGGTGAATTATTTCCCACTCAATAGTCTAGTGTGGCAATTTCACTTTGTCCTAGTTATAGTCCTTTGGCTTTCCAAAAGTTGAATCATAGCAAAAACATTGTTTGTCCAAGTTTGTCCTCTTTAGATCTCTCACTAGTAAGTGCATCTTAGGATTTTTTTTTATTGCATATCATTTAGTGTCATTTAACTTGCATTCACAGGTCCTTTTCATAACATCAGTTTAAAAATACAAAAAACCAAAAACATAGTTTCATATTTAGATCATTTTCCTCCATCATCCCAAGCTGAGCAAAACTTTGTATGGTTGAAACTAGACTATAGAAAAAGAAAAGACTCATGGATTCCTTTGGACAAGACACCAACTTTCTCAAATTCACAACTGGCATGGATTCATTCCCTAATGCCATGAACAATCCTTGTTTTGACATGGGAAATTCCACAACTAATCCCTTTAGTGAGATGAACATACCATCATCTCCCTCACATGTTTTTGAACCATTTATCCGAAGGGATCAAAATGGGGATGTCTTTGAAGAAGACATATTAGCTGCTGCTCAACATCTAGAAGTTGCCGCTTTTGTAGAAGAAGTAGTCTTAAATGACTCTTCTAGATTCCTAGCTATGCTCCTTGACCAAGGGGCTAAGTTACCAAAGGGATTTGACCTTAACAATCTTAGAGAAACTTCTCCTACTCCATCATCATACAACCATCCCATGGGAGCCTCTTCACAAAATGTCATCAACACACTCAATACTACCTCCCTTGGTCAAGCCACCATCACAACTAATGCAGCCACCACAACCAACACAACATCCATTGGGGGATCATCTTCACAAACCAATACCACATCACAACCCATCCCCCAACAAAAACCTACCATTCCTTCACAAACAATGGGTGTAACCACATCAAACCTCTTTGGAACTACATCTAGTTCCATGAGTACATCGGCAAACCTATTATTAGGTTCCTCAAGTGCCATGGCCACCAACTCATCTAACCCATTTGGCAGAAATAAACTAAGAGTTTTCATCCAAGGCACCCAATCCACTTCATCACAAGCCAATACCAGCATCCCTATGACCCAAAACACCAACACTCCTCAAAGTCGAAATCTTTTATTTGGGCAAGGAAATCAAGGCACGCAATCATACACTCCATTTCAGAATCAACAAGCTCAAAATCAACAAGGTCATCAATCCTTCACCCCATTTGGCAATCAACAAGGTCCTCAAATCCAGTCCAATATGGCAGGATATCATATTCCCACTTATGCTTCTCAAGTCCATACGCAGCAGCACATCCCTCACCATAATACTCATTTCCAACAACCGCCTAATCACAACACTCATTTCGCTCACTGACAACCCATTCAAAATCACAACATCTCATCACGA
The DNA here is from genome assembly GCA_007115665.2 of Sequoiadendron giganteum. Taxonomy (NCBI): domain Eukaryota; kingdom Viridiplantae; phylum Streptophyta; class Pinopsida; order Cupressales; family Cupressaceae; genus Sequoiadendron; species Sequoiadendron giganteum. The sequence continues at coordinate 68,967,452 of CM021108.1, read as the reverse complement.
CAGTAGGGGACTCAAGCTGTCCCTATCAACAACATAGGTGATGCTCCCAACCATCCAATGGTAGAAGCACTCACTCAACAACTCGCTACTCTTCAAACACAAGTGGAAACCTTGCAACAATCCAATAAAAAGTCATACATGTCACATGACTTGTGTCCTTATCCGTTTGACACAACTTTATATATGCCACCATTTCCTCACGGATATGTGGACCCTCATTTTCCCAAGTATAAAGGCAAAACAAACCCCCTTGAACACATAAGGGAATTCACAACTAGTTGTATTGACATTGCTTATGAGCAAACTTATCTCATGTGACTCTTTTCTAGAAGTCTTGGAGGTCATGCACTAGAATGTTTCTCACTCTTTCCTAAGGGAATAAAAACTTGGGACGAACTGGCAAACAAGTTTGTTGAAAACTATGCATACAATATCGACACAGACATTGACATCGCCTCCTTATGCAAACTTATCTAAGAGGATGCAGGAGAGACTTTCATTCCATTCTTTCAAAGATGGAGAACCTTAGCAAGCAGATGTCCGGTAGAAATACCCGAAAAGGAGAAAGTAACCATGTTTGTACAAACTCTCCTTGGACCACTAAGGTATGGATTACAAGTACATTGTTGCACCACTTTTGTTGAACTTGTTGAAAAGGGGGTTCAATTGGAAAAAGCCTTGATTGTCAAAGGTGAACTGAAATATGGTGGCAAAACCATCAATACCACCACCAATAATAACCCAAGTAGTTCCAATGACAAAAACAAATACAAGGTTAAGAACAAACACATCACTAATGACGGTGTAGTGGATGCAAAAACCATAAATGCAATAGGTCATGTACTCACAATCAAAGGAGTACAACATCAAAATGCACCTGTAACTACACCAACACCAACTGCCAACGCTATCCAAAACAATTATGGTCAATCTAATCAAAGGCAGTTGCGTCAACCCCGACAACTCCAAAGACGTACATACACCCCTTTGGGGGAACCTATTGAAATTGTTTTGAAGAAACTTCTTCAAAACGGCGTCATAACGCTAGAAGAGCGAAAATCGTATGACCCTGGTCAATTCAAGCCATCATGGTGGGATGACAATGCATTTTGTGATTACCACCATACCAAAGGGCATAAAAATTCCTCTTGTCGCCAATTGTGAAATCTGGTGTAGGACCTCATAGAAAACCACACCATTGAGTTGGGTGGTCAATCTTTTTCATCTAATGCAGATCATACCATACACAAAAACCCACTCCAAGATCATGGTCAAGCGTCCTTGTCTGGCACAAAGCATACAAACAACCAAGCCAACAACATTCGTCTGGCCTACGATAATTTCCATCCTCCATACAAATATCCTGATGGTACTATTATCAACAATCTTCGTGCTGCTAATGAAGATGAATCTGTTAATACCATCAACATCAAAAGAGCCCCAGAATGCAATGTGACTACGCATAAAGGCAAGGTCACTATCCCAGGTCCTTCTGCCCGTCAACCAAAGATAACCATACCTGGTCCATTCGCTAGACAATCCACCCTAAAACCGGAGTTCAACATTGTTGAGCAGTTAAATAAAACACCTGCTCAAATATCCATTCTTGAACTACTCCGTATTTCACCCACGCATAAGGCCATCCTCGATAAGGTACTGCAAGAGTCATCCGTCCCTACCAACATCAATGTCAACCATTTTGAGACTATGGTCAGATACCAGAATTCACCTCACCACATCACCTTTTTCGACAGCGACTATTCATCACCTAAACCATCGCATAACGACGCCCTTCACATTGAAGTCTTTGTCCATAAGCATAAGGTTAGACGAGTCCTAGTAGATGGCGGAGCAGGATTGAACATCTGCTCTCTCAAATTGGTCAAAGCTCTTGGTTTTTCTGAGGCGTGTGTAGACGCTAGCAAAAGCATCGTCATCAAAGCATATGATGATGAAGAACGTGCTTCTAAAGGTGTTATTACCATTCCTCTCCGGGTTAGACCTGTCATCATAGATACAACATCCCAGGTCTTGGATCATGATATACACTACAACATCTTACTTGGTCATCCATGGATCCATGCTCTAAAGGCTATTCCATCAACATACCATCAATGCCTCAAATTCCCTTTCGATGGAAATAAGATCACCATCCTAGGAGATCCTAATCCATTCCAATATTGTACCAACCTATGCACAACTACTGAGCACTAGGTGCCCATCAATCAAGAGGCCTCATCTTCCACTTCATCCAAATACATTGATCCATCCACACTCACAAAAATGTCCATTCCATCAACTTCTACCACACCGTCTCCATCGACCTCCATCCCAAGTAAAGATATTCAGATCTAGGACCTTGGTTGTGGGGAATTCAAATTAAATATGGCTTATTGTATAACTACAATACCAAAGCCACCTAAGGTCTATGGTAGACCATGCTTTGCGGTAGAGCCCAAAATAACTTTCAAAGTCCCACCAAAAAGTGTTTTCACACGGTGGGGCGATATGGGTAATGAAGACATCATTGTCATGGATAACTGGATTGACAAAGACCCAATAGAATTACCTCAACTTCTGTTGCATCTCTATGGCAAAGGATATGATATATGTAAAGCCCAAGGTTTTGATGGTACAAGCGGCCTTGGAAAGAACAACAATGGAAAATGAGAACCTATTATTATAATGGCAAGACCAAGATACATAGGGCTAGGGTTCAACCAACTCGAAACTAATGATCAAAGTATCTATGAATTTTCAAGTAAAGACGTAACGGCAACAGAAGGTGTCGAGACAAGCAAAGAATCCCTAACTGAAACAGACTCAAATGAATGGGAATGGGGATTTGACAAAACCATCAGTGACTATGCCATCGATGAACTATTCTTGGAACCTGGCCAGCTTTCCTTTGAAGAACGATTTTTCCAAGAATATAACATAGACCCCATTGACCGACATTCTAAAAATAAGGAATGGGTACACATTCCTTAGAACCCAGAGGAACACAAGGTGTCATCGGCAATACTTGAATCATCCCAACCCATTTCTGAGCCCACCCATGAGCCTAACCTACCTGAGCCCACTATCCATACTTCTGAAAGGCCAACCACTAGTCACGATGTTGATAATTGTATCCCATATTATGATTTTTGATTCGATTCATCTGACTCAGAGTATGGACCCTCCATTGCATCAGACACAGAAAGGGAAATTGACAACTTTTCCTTCTCACTCGAGGCATCAATTTTCACACTTTCCGCATCCTCCCCATCCTTCACCAACACTGACGATGGAATCCCCCTTGTGTACCCACAACTAATCGACTGGGACCAACAAGATCCACCAACGATGGACTTATTTCAAAACGACGAGGCAATTGCAAAATTCATGGGACTAAGAGAAGGTATTCCATGGGGAGATCACAAGACAAGGTTCTCCATAGATCTAGATTGTACAGCTTACTTCGGGGAGACTGTACAATCCTCCAGTCGCAAAAATGTAAAAAATAAAAAAGAAAAAGAAATGCCTTTAGGTGAAAACCGCAAGGCACCTTCTGGCAATAAAATAGTAAAAACAAAGGACGCATCCGAAGGTGAAAACCTCTCTGAGGTGCCTAAGGATGGAGGATTGGACTTTCTCCCCGTAACACAGGAAAAATTGGCCATGCTCATTGAAGATACAAGAAAAGTTAACATAGCTACACCAGAGAATCCCAAAATGATTCTCTTGGCTGCATCATTATCAGATGAAGAAAAACCTAAATTTAAAAAATTCTTCACAGAGAGAAAAGTTAACTTCGCATGGTCATATTATGACATGCCAGGGCTTGATCCTAAATTGGTTCTGCATCATCTTCCTTTAATTCCAGGAATCAAGCCTGTCAAATAGAAGTTACGCAAGATGCACCCACAGATAGCACTACTTGTCAAGGCAGAATTAAAAAAGTTACTGGATGCTGAATTCATAAGGTCAAATGATTATGTGGATTGGATATCAAACATTGTTCCTGTTACCAAGCTGAATGGACAAATCCGTATTTGCACGGATTTCAGAGATTTAAACAAAGCTTGTCCAAAGGATGACTTCCCCCTACCAAACATAGACATGATTGTTGACCTCACGATAGGATATGAGATGCTATCTCTCATGGATGGCTTTTTAGGCTATAACCAAATCAAAATTGCAACAAAGGATCAACATAAAACAACATTCACTTGTCCTTGGGGAACATACTGTTGGAACGTCATGCCTTTTGGCTTAAAAAATGCAGGGGCAACATACCAGAGGGAAATGACAACAATTTTCCATGATATGATGCACATTCTAATGGACGATTATGTGGATGACCTATTGGCAAAGTCTTTGACAAGGAAAGACCATCTCAAAGTCTTAGACAAGATTTTCAGATGACTGGAAGATTACAAGGTTAGATTGAACCCAAAGAAATGTGTCTTTGGAGTCACTTCAGGCAAGCTGCTAGGATACATTGTTTCAAGATGAGGCATTGAGGTTGATCTCGCAAAAGTAAAAGAAATTTTGGACATGCCTCCACCAAAGGGAATCAGTGAGCTGTGCACACTTCAGGGCAGATTGCAGTCTATTCGCCATTTCATTACACAGTTGGTAGACAAGTGTCAACCATTCCAATATCTACTATGCAAAAGCATTCCTTTTGTATGGACAGATAAGTGCAACATAGCCTTTGACCAAATAAAAGAATATTTGTTGACACCACCAATATTGATGCAACCTATTGACGGCAAACCATTAATCCTATATGTCTCAGCAATGACAAATGCATTGGGGCATTATTGGCACAAAATGACCATGAAGAAAAAGAAAGAGCCATTTATTACATTAGTCGCACACTAATTGGATATGAGCTCAACTACACAACCATTGAAAGGGCATGCCTTGCCATTGTCTTCGCGGCACAGAAACTAAGACACTATATGCTGAGTCATCAAACACATTTGATAGCAAAGATTCACCCATTAAAATATCTACTGAGTCGAGTAGCATTGATAGGCCGTTTGGCGAAATGGGTCATGATTTTAAGCGAGTATGACATACAGTATGTGGAGCGCAAGGCTATAAAAGGTCAAGTAATAGCCGATCAACTTGCAAATGCACCAATCCAGGCTACCCACCCATTGGTAGTTGATTTTCCTGATGAGTCTATTTTTCACGTCGAACCTGCATTACCATGGAAGCTATACTTTGATGGGTCCCACACTGGTCATGGCTCAGGAGCGGGCATCCTTTTCATCACACCACAAGGGGATTCAATTCCTAAATCATTCTGGATTGCCTTCCCTTCCACAAATAATATTGCAGAATACGAAGCATTGGTCATAGGTCTCAAGATAGCAATAAAATGGAAAATTCAAACTTTGCTCGTATTCGGAGATTCTCAATTAGTCATCAATCAAGTGAATGATGACTATGACACAAAAGATGAAAAGTTGCTTCTATACAAATGAATGGTGAACAGTTTCATGACATATTTCACAATGATTGCCTTTGAAAAAATCCCAAGGGCACAAAATAGGGCAGCCGATGCAATGGCTACCATCGGATCTCTCTTAGACATCCCTCAAAATGTTTCACAATTTGAGTTCTTAGTGGAGTAGCTGTTAATGCCTGCATACGATATTCCAGAGTCAAAAATGGTGTGCAAAATTGTTGGTCCCAGTTCGCCTTGGTATCAAGACATATACGACTATCTTAAAACCCAAACCCTCCCACCCAATCTGTCTAACAACCAAAGAAAATCCTTTATCCGAAAAGCGGCTAGACATACCATCGTCAGTGACACATTATACCACCGTGGCTTTGACAACACCCTTCTTTGCTGTCTTGACACTGATGAAGCCCAAATGACTTTATGAGAAGTACATGAGGGTATATGCGGATCTCATTCGAGTGGTCCAACCTTAGCTAGGAAAGTCACCAGACTGGGATACTACTAGCCGACATTAGAAAAAGATGCTCTTCAGTTTGTTAGAACATGTCGGAAATGCCAGGTGCATAGCGACCTGATTCACGCACCTGCACAAGAATTGAGACCTATCACTTCTCCATGGCCTTTTGCACAATAGGGACTCGACCTCGTGGGTAAGATCCATCCACCCTCTTCCAATGGCCATAAATTCATAATCACCGCCACTAAGTATTTTACTAAGTGGATTGAAGCTGTCCCTCTCACCTACATCACCGGTAAACAAATATCCAAGTTTATCTTGAATTACATCATTTGCCGGTATGGTGTCCCACAATCCATCATCACAGATAACGATAGTCCATTTAAAAATCAGGACGTTCATGAACTCTATGAGCGATTCCACATTCAACACCATTTTTCCACTCCATACTACCCACAAGGTAATGGCCAAGCTGAGGCATCCAATAAAACAATCCTTCGCATTCTGAAGAAGACCGTCAATGACACTAGCCAATCTCTACAACTCAATCCTGCTTTATGGGCCTATCGTACTAGTATCCGCACCCCCACTAGAGCCACTCCATTTTCCCTGGTCTATGGATCTGAGGCCATATTACCCATCGAGGTTGAAATTCCTTCTCTCCGAGTCTCTTTGAAAGGAATTATTGATGATGAAGAATACAGACATACTCGCCTACATGAACTAGAAATTCTACAAGAAAGATGATAAAATGCCTTAAATCATCTACAGGCATATCAAAACCGTCTTTGCCGAAGTTATAACAAAAGATTCATGGTGCGAAAGTTTGAAATTGGTGACTTGGTTCTCATGTGGAATCCCAGAAATTAGGCAGACCATGAAAAGCCTGGTAAGTTTGAGGCTAATTGGCTTGGTCCTTATATCATTACTACCACATTTGGTTCCGAAGCTTATCAGTTGCCCACACCCGATGGAAAATAGCTGACATAACCTATTAACAGTTTATATCTGAGAAAGTTCTACACAGCATCAGAGAGCTGAGCTAAAAACCCGCAAAAATACAAAAAAATTGAGAAATACAAAAAATCGTCCCTTGATGAAAACCTGGAAAATAGGCATCTTGGTGACACAAAAAAATAAAAAAATGGCAAAAATAGTAAAAAGAAATGAATTCATCCAATAGTGAAAACCTGGCAAACAGGCACTTTGGATAAGTACCATGGTGAAAACCTGGCAAATAGGTGCCATGCATAGTCGATCATTGCTCTGCCATCTACTGTCACTCAAAACGACCTTTATACATTTGTTATAATCACAAAGGCCTAACACATTCACGACATCCATCTTAAGTCCTGTCAATTCCGACCATGGTTAACATTTGGTTGACATCAGTCCTGGCATATCTTTACCTTGGCCTTACGATTACCTATCTCCATGTCATTTCAAAATCGGATACTCCTGACCTGTCTGGGGGCAAGACCTTTATCATGTAACTGCAGTGGGTACTGCACATGATCCCGCATTCTCAAAAAGTCCTGAAAAAATCCTTAAAATCTGAAAAAGTCCTAAAAAAATCATAAAAATCCAAAAAAGTCCTTAAAAAAGACCTAAAAATTTGAAAACATCCTAAGAAAATACAAAAACATCCAAATCAATGTCAAAATCCAAAAATCAAAGTCAATCAATCTCTTGTCCATGTCTGAACTACGTTGTCTCTGCGCTTTTGCTACGTAGGCAGGATTCATCTTTGAATCCCCGAGACATTAGGTCAGTCCTTCTAGGTTTGTCAAAATAAAATCATGATTCAAACTCTTGTCCTTTGGACAACGTCATTGGTCGTGTTGAACTACGAGGTCTCTAAGTGCACGACGTAGGCAAGGCCATCAATCGATGGACCCCCGAGGCCACACTAGGTCAGTCCATTAGGGTTCATGGCACAATATTTTCACACACGTCAAGCTATCTTCGAATCAAGTGAATTTTCACAACACATCAAGCTATCTTCAAATCAAGCGAATCTTATGTCAATCACACACTATCAGTCTACGAACAATCTGTTTCATCAACATTCTCAGTCAATTCAGCATGTCCGCAATGACATGTAGTCAAAATCCTATCAAAACAATTTATCATGGCAAAGCTTTGGGTTCTTCTTCAGATGTGTCATTTTGAAGAGCAACTCTTGTCAACTTCTTTATGCTTTTGGATGTGTCCTTCCTAAGCATCATCATCATCTAGCATTTTGATGGATTCTCCTAACTCTGAGAATCGATCTCCTAGATATCAACATCATTCAGGATGTGTCCTTCCTGAATTTGATATCGCCTGACATTTAAAACAACACCTGACATTTAAAAACACTTGGAAAACTTTTGTTTTTTTCTGTTTTTTGATGATTATCATGATATTAGTTCCTTATGTCTTAGGAACCACAATATATCATGATGATTATCCTTGTCTGCTTATCACTCTACTATTAGTTTCTCCAAGATGTCCTGACTTCAGGATTTAGAGAAGCAACGACATAGTATGATGATGTTTACTGTCTTTTTTACTATCATGTGGCTAGTTTCTCAAGGATGTCCTATCATCGGAATTTAGAGAAGCAACAACGTCTCATGATTGGTTTGGTTTTTCTAGTGGTTGGTCATGATAAAGTGACTAGGGGCAATTTTGTTCCTTGCATGAGTCATGATCATCCTTGTATGCGACCGTTGATCTACGTGATGGTTCGATCTTGCACACTATCGATCTATGTCATATCATAGTGTTTGTCGGCCATCATGACATTTTCGCCCAATGATGATTAAAGAGCAACTAGGATAGCACTATAGAAAAGCTTTTGAAGGATTCCTAATTTTTCGCACTAACATGCATATCTTTCTTCACACTAACATCCATCTTCGCCTTCTCTTCGCTCGTCTTCTGATAATATCCTGTGACATACAAAAATAAAGTTGCATACATAATGGCATGAGCATTTCATATTTACATCTGCATACATCAGATACCACAATTCACATTGCATAAACGCTATCATTCGCATTCATCCATAAGACCATCATTTACATCAACATATGAGCATCATAAATAAACATTTACATCAACATATAGGAATCACATCATCATCACATTACACAATGCATACATACATAAATTACATCTCATAGCATCATAAAAGCATCACATAAGCATCTCATAAAAGCACAAAATCCATAACACATTACATCATATAGGCCACATTAAAACTACATCGCATATATATAATCTCAAAAATAATGTCACAGGATAGAGTCAAAAGATATCCCAAAAATAGAGCTCGTAGGCTCGAATATCAATAAAATACATGTGTCTAATACAAGTCCTAGGATGGCCCTCCTCCATCTCATGGAGGTGAATGGTGAGGTGACTGTGCCTGATCAACCATGTGAAAGCTGACCTGAATAGGAGGGGTGTCCTGTGTTTGACTCTGTGATCCTGAGGGATCGGTAATAGGAGGCTGACTCTACTCTGCCTGATGTCCTGATGACACTGATCTATGTCCATGCTCTGATCTGTGGCTGTGACCTGATGAATGTCTGTGAGAGTTGTGAGATCTGTGGCCTGATGACTTCCCTGATGCAGTGGACCCTCCAACACTAGTATGACTACTGTTGTGAGACCGACTGCTGTGTGTCCGGCTGCCACTACCTGTCTTGCTATAGGATCAGGACAACCCTGGGTGCTTGCTCATATAATGCCCTATATCGGCCCCTGCTCTCTGCAACCCTGGCTAGCTCCCAAGCCATATCCCCTGTCGGACCTGTGCACAACCCTGCAAAATCCGTAACCCACCGCTTTGACTCCTGTCACCAAATGATGGCTTGATCTCTCTCAACTCGCGTGACCTCCAACTCTGCTGCCAAGGCCTTGTTTTGAGATAAGGCCACATCTAGTCTGCTTTTCAAATCAGTGATCCTCTGGTCAACCATGGCATCCGTGGGAAAAATGGGTAATCTATCACCCTCATCATCCCCAAAGACCATGCGCTCTTGCAGCCACTGATCTGTCTCATCCTCGTCCTCGTCCTCCTCATCTCTCTCCCCCTCGACCCAGACCTCCTCCACATCTATGTCGGGAGGATGTCCCCCAATAAGTGAATCTACCTCCTCATCACCTCCTCTAGCCTCCTCGGCTCTCGCCTCCTCCTCACCTCCTCTAGTCTCCTCGGCTCTCGCCTCTGGCTCTATCTCCTCCCCCTCCTCTTGAATAGGTGACAGTGGTACTCCACCTACTCTCTATCTAACTCTCCTGGGCTGCCTCCGCCCTCCGCCATCCCTCTTCCTCCTCACACCCCTCCCATCTCCTCCACCTCCACCATCTCCTCCACCTCCCCCATCTCCCCCTCCACCTCCATCCCTGCCTCCATCTCTACCCCTGGCACCTCTGCCATCTCTCCCTCCATCTTTGCCACCCCAACCTCTCCTCGATACTCGCAGAATAACTGATCTCCGATCAATAGGCAGTGGACCATCTGGATCTGTCAAAGGAATGGGCTTGTGAACCTACCACCAAGTATCGAACTTGGCTGATGTACCCACATCTGCTGGACCCCCTCTCTATACCCACTGAATTGATACTAGACTATCAACCTGTGCCTCTACCACTGTGACTAATATGGGTGGCCCCCACATGGTCTCTCTCGAAGACCGAGCATACTGTGCTGTGCCTACTGGCAGAATCTGCTGCTCCCCAAACTATCGTAGTACTTGCTGGGGCAGGTACATCTCAATAATCCTCTGGGTCTGAACTGTGTGACCAATAAGGTATCAGAATTGTCGACAGAAGGATAGGTGACCCTCCTCATCCGACCATTGAGCACAATCTCTGTACGACCTCCAAACGAAACTAATCATCGTGTCTATCCGATGACGCCAGTACCCGGTATCTCCAACACGAGTCTAGCTGACTGAGCCTACATACAAATATATGTATGGAATCCCATCACCCAATAACTACATCTGTACTGGTGGTCGAAAGATGGGAATACGCTCCCATACCCAAATCATAAGCAATGTGGTCCCGCAGCTGATGCTGTGCCCATGGAGGTAGACTACCTCGTGCAACTGGTGGTACAGCATGGCCAACAAGCATGGCCCCCAAGCAAATAAAGTCCTTTGTGACCTCATACAAACAAGAACATCTCCCCATCCAATGGGAAATCCATGACCATGATGATCGGGGATCAGCAATCTGGCGATTAGGGTCATAAGTATGGCATCAAATCGGGGAAATCGGTTGGCTACAATGTCCCAACCGATCTCATAACCATCCAAAGCCAATGACACACCATCAGTACCCTCATATCTATCTATCAGGACCTATCATCCTCGGTGTGGATCATAGACCACCCTCTCTCCGCTGATCAGAATATGGAGAATGCGGTAAACATCCTCCAAGGTGACAATCGCCTCTCCAGTAGGCAGGTGGAACGAACATGTCTCAGAGTGCCATCTCTCACAAAGAGCAGTAAGCAACCCTCTGTTTTCCCAAATAACGGGCATGTATGTCACATGGTATAGGCCTAGGGCCATCAACCGCTGCCTCTGTCTGTCGCTGAGACAATCTCAAAAAGCATAAGTAGCTGGCCGAAACTACCAGGTATAGATGGGCACCAGCCGACTCTGCACAAGGAAAGGCCAAGGATTAGAACATATTGAGAAGCATTTTGGAAAGGTTTATACTACTAGCAAGTCAAGGGAACATAAAGGTTAATCTAAGCACAAGTCAACAAAAGTCAACTTTGGTCAATTTCAATTGCATCACGTTGACCACAAATGCATCACACCTAGTCAATTATGGCTCAGGGCAAGACAAATGCGTTACAATATTTTAAATGCGTCGTTCTGACTAGCAAATGCACAATCTAACAACGATTGCATCGTAGGATTGTCAATTGTGGCACGAATAAGCAAATGCATCACAACTTTATCAGATGCATTGCAAAAGTTATCAAGTGCGTGACAAATCTGTCAATTGTGTCACAAAAAGGCGATTGCGTCATTCAATCTCTCGAATGCGCAATCACACAAATTAGACCTATCTACCCATCGCACTTGCGTCGCAACGCAAGCAAATGCGGTGATTGTGGCTTTCGCGATGGCGTTTGCGTCACACCGCAATTGTTATCCCCCCTTTTGACCCTCATAAATGCGAAAAGTTTAAAATTTGACAAGTTGGATAGAGTACTTACCGGTGCCCCTGCACCCTCGGGTCGTCGGAATGTGCACACGCGATATCCATGGTGTGTAGTCATAGGGATCACCATCGTCTCTCAGAGCTCTGGTTTGTAGAAAATTCTATATGCAAATGAGAAAATGACATTTGGTTTGACCTTTTCAACCTATTTATAGGCTAAAAATTAGGGTTTTGACCTAGTAGGCCCTATGGGAGGTTCATTTGACCGCCTTTGACCGACATTTTGGCTATCTTAACGTTCTTTGTTTCTAAATCGGATCACGCCATCATTTTCCTAGTCATCAATTGAGCTAGTTGGGATATTTTTCAAATTTTTCTAACCCTGCGTCAAAATTCAAAATTTTTCCCGAGGGGGCATAGGCATTCCATACCTCCGTTGGGGCATATTCTAGACTTGTTTTCTTTGCCACAATGCGACAAGCTACATTATGACAAAGAGGGGCAAATGTAGACACATAAAAATGACCAAGACCTGCAAGCATTAATTTTACTACTTTCGTCATAACATGATTATAACATTTTAATTATGTTCTTAACCCACATTCAACTATTAATTAAATAGTTCATGATTATTTAATTAATTCATAAACTTTTATTCTTCATGATTATTAAATAAATAAATCTTATTTATTTAATTTAATATGTCACTAATTGTCAAAGTCTTCTAATAATTAAATAAAGTCATCTTATTTATTTAATTAATCCTTATCATTAATGTCCTCCTGATTATTAAATTGATATATTTTAATATATCTATTTAATATGTCACTAATTCCTAAATCCTCTCTTAATTAAATAAATTCATTTATTTATTTAATTAATTAACTACTTCTTCTAAATTAAATAATTATTTTGAATTATTTAATTATGGCATGTGAAACTTTTATATTTTTAAATAAAACAAATCATTTTAAAATATCTCACATACTTAACCGATTCTTCATTTAGTAATTAATTTCAAAAATCAATTACTAATTACCTCACAAAATCTTCTATTTTGAATTAATTTAATTCAAAAGGGAAATATTCTTCTACAAATCAAGTAATTTCCAAAATTATTGATTTTCTAAAATCCCATCCTCTTGTCTTCTAATTTTTACTAATTTCATCTCCATTGTCACATTCAGTCTTGATTTAATTCATTTAATTAAATCTTATTTGCACATATGGGTATTTTTCCCTAACCCTAATTGAGGTTGCCTTATTGAATCTTGACCTTTGATTCTAGGGTATTCCTCAATCTCTCATCTTGTCTGTCCATTCAAGATTGCATTTTCTATAAAATGACAATCTTGATTTCATTTTCGGATCCATGATTATTTTATTTACGCTTTCATTATAGGCATTCTTCCATCATAAGGCATTTGATCTTAGATATAGTATTGCTTGCATATTAGAAATTGATTTCTAGTTTGCATAGAATCATAGTAAATCCTTCAAAGGCATTTGTTAAGGCTAGGCATTAGAGAAGTTTGCTCACAAAGAAATTTGAGGGCAATCCATCATAGCAGCAAGGCTTGAGAAGGTGCAATGGAAGGAATCATGGAATTGAGAAGATTGGTGAGATCATTCCATTTCACGTTATTCTCTTTTTATATTCTTATGTGTTTCATTGTTTGATGTTAAACTAACTTGCAGGTACAACTAATTGTTTGAATCTTATCTTGCAGGATTTTTAGGTCATTACAGTAATGTGGCCTCAAGAGAGCTCTAATGATGTATGGTTTTTAGATAGTGGTTGTAGTAACCATATGACAGGAAACAAAGAATTATTTGCTAGTTTGGATGATTCTATTAAATCATAAGTAAAATTGGGAAATGATAGTAGAGTTTCTGTAACTGGGAAAGGGAAAATTAATATCATGACTAAGAATGGTGAAAAGAGACATATTGATGATATTTTATTTGTACCTGGTTTAAAACATAACTTGTTGAGTGTTGGTCAATTAATGCAAAAAGGGTATAGAGTTCACTTTAAAAATGATGAATGCATAATTTTGGATAGAAATCCTAATAATCAATTAATTGCAAAGGTCAAAATGACACAAAATAGAATGTTCCCCCTCCAGATTAATTGTATTCAAGGAAAGGAGGGAATTAATTTCAAAACAATGTACTTAGATCAAATATGACTTTGGCATTTAAGCTATGGTCACCTTCACTTTGGAGGTTTGAGTTTATTGCAAAAGAAGAATATGGTGAGAGGTTTACCAATTATAGATCATCTAGCTAGTACATGTGAAATTTGTATCTTAGCAAAACAACATAGAGAGAGTTTTCCAGTTCAAAGTTCATATAGAGCAAAGACACCATTAGAATTAGTTCACAATGATATATGTGGGCCAATGCAGACTCCATCTTTAGATGGCAATGTATATTTCCTAACATTTATTGATGATTTCAGTAGGAAGACATGGATATACTTTCTCAAGTAGAAGTCCAAAGCATTTGATAAATTCAAGGAGTTTAAAGCTTTGACAGAAAAACAAAGTGGATTTTACATCAAGGTACTCAGATCTGATAGGGGTGGTGAGTTTAGTTCTAATGAATTTTTGGATTTTTGGAGATATCATGGAATTAAGAAATAGTTTACAACAAGATATACACCACAACAAAATTGAGTAACCGAAAGGAAGAACAAAACTATAATGGATATGGCGAGGAGCATGATGAAGGCCAAAATTTTATCCAATGATTTGTGGGTAGAAGCAATGGCATGTGTAGTGTACATTCTGAATAAGAGTTCTATAAAGAGTTTGAGGGATAAAATACCTCAAGAAGCATGGAATGGTAAGAAGCATACTGTCTCTCATTTTAGAATTTTTGGATGTGTTGCTTATTCTCTAGTGCCATCTGAATTGAGAAGGAAATTAGATGATAAGAGTGAAAAATGCATTTTTATCGGTTATGATGAGCAATCAAAAGCTTACCGATTATATAATCCAATTACAAAGAAATTGATTATTAGTAGAGATGTTGAATTTAAGGAAGAAGAAGCATGGGATTCAAATGTTGATAAAATAGTCATAGGTGGAGCACCTATACATGATAGTGAGGAGGAACCAAAAGAAAAAGGTGGTCGAACACCACCAAGTACTCCACCAAGAAATATTGTGCAAGGTATATCATCATCCCATTCAAATTTAAGTGATGAATCAGATCCAACACTTGCTTCATTAATAAAAAGGTATAAAGGAAAGAAAACAAAAAGATTAAAAGAAATATATGATCATGAAGATGAAAATGTGAATTCATATTTTTCTCTATTGGCTAGTGATCCTAGTTATTTTGAAGAAGCAGTAAAAAATGATAATTGGATTAAGGCAATGGATGAAGAAATTGACTCTATTGAAAGAGACAAAACATGGGAGTTAGTAGATTTACCTGAAGGTAGAGATTGCATACGAGTTAAATGAGTTTATAAAACTAATGTTATGCTGAAGGCCAAATTGTAAAATGTAAAGCAAGATTAGTTGCAAAAGGGTTTTCACAATAGTATGGGATTGACTATAATGAAAATTTTGCTCCAGTTGCAAGGATGGACACAATTAGAACTGTTTTAGCAGTAGTTGCACATAATAATTGGAATGTTTTTCAGATGGATGTGAAATCAGCTTTCTTAAATGGTCTTCTTGATGAAGAGGTTTATGTTTTACAACCCCCTAGTTATGAAGTTCATGGTCATGAAAATAAGGTTTATAAATTAAAAAAGGTACTTTATGGATTGAAATAGGCACCAAGGGCTTGGTATAGTAGAATTGATTCATATTTGATAAGTAATGGATTCAGAAGATGCAATAGTGAGCCTACATTGTATACAAAGACTAATGATGAAGTTTAAATTTTGATTGTATGTCTCTATGTTGATGATTTGATTTTTAGTGGAAATTTGTCTATGGACATGTTTAAGTCAGATATGATGAAAGAGTTTGAAATGATAGATTTGGGTATTGACATTGTTCAAACAGATAAGGGAATTTTTATTTGTCAATCCAAATATGTCAAGGATGTATGAAGAAGATTTAAAATGTTGAATTGTAATCCTGCATCAACTCCAGTTGTCACAGGAACACAGTTGAGCAAAGAGGATAAGGGGTCAAATGTTGATCCAACCAGATTTAAAAAACTTGTTTGTAGTTTAATGTATCTTATAGCTACAAGACCTGACATCATGTATGGTGTAAGTTTGATTTCAAGTTTCATGGATTCACCTCAAAATTCTCACTGGGAAGTTGGGAAGAGAATACTCAAATATGTTGCAGGAACAATAGGATATGGAATTCTATATTCCAAAACTAATAATTTTGATTTGGTTGGTTATACTGATAGTGATTTTCCAAGTAGCATAGATGACAGGAAAAGTACATCAGGACATATATTTCATATTGGATTGGGAGTTGTCTCATGGGCATCAAAGAAGCAACCTATAGTGACACTTTCTTCAACTAAAGCAAAATATGTAGCCACAACTGCTGCATCATGGCAAGCTGTTTGGATGCATCAAATTTTGTTAGATTTGTTGCATAATCAAAATTAACCAACACCAATCCTTTGTGATAACAAGTCAGCCATTGCATTGTCCAAGAATCATGTGTTTCACAAAAGAAGCAAGCATATTGATACAAGGTATCACTTCATCAGAGAATTGGTCAACAATGGAGAAATCTGTGTTGAATTTTGTAGATCCGAAGATCAGTTGGTAGACATTTTTACCAAGGAATTATCGAAGGATAGTTTTGAATATCTACGAAAAAATTTGGGAGTTGTTGATGGTCGAAATTAAGGGGGAGTGTTGGAAGAAACTTTCTAATTTCTCCTATAGTTTCTATTGTTTAGTTTGGAATCTGCCAAACCTTCTAATGTGTTGTTTTCAGTTACTTTAGAATTTGCTAAGTCTATGTTCTGTATTGTTTTCAGTCATTTCTAAGTTGGTTTGTAGTGGTGTTTAGAAGTTTCTTTTACTGTCTTTGTTGATAGTTTATTTGCATCTATTTAAATAGCAGTTGTAGCCTTTTTGACATCAATCGAGTTAATGAAGAAAAGTTTGTTTTACTGCTGTAGCAATTTGTTTATGTTTTATATTTTTTCTTTGCTCTTTCTATCAGAACATTTGTATAAAGAGGTGTCTCCAATAGAATAATATAAATAGAGTAGGTATTATTAAGTTATGATCTACGTAAAGATGTGTTGCCATTTTTTTTGAATGAACATGTCTGCAAGGCTACCATTGGTGAAGTAATGTGCATTTGTAGATTTATACACCAAAATATAGTGAAGGAAAGCCTGAAAATCAAAATCATGCCCTGATTTTACTAGAGGAGAGACCAATATATAGATAGAAATTGAGGAAAATACCACCCAACATGCAGCAGGTAGCCCCATGGATTTATCAGAGTAACAATGAAGATTTGAAGAGACAATTTGCAAAGAGTATGCTACAACAAAAATTCATCGAAGAGAAAAATAAACGTCAGAGTGAGTGAATTTTAACTCGCTCCGATATCCCGAAAGACAAAGCATACAAATTGGCTTGAGGAAATTATTGAAAAGAGACATTGATTTTAGAATGACTATTTTATTAGTCCCTCTGATATGACATGAAAATAGAAAGAGCGTGAGGGATTATTCATCAGGAAGATAAAAAAATATTTGAAGCAAGTGAATTTCAAGTCACTTCGATGCCCTAAAAGATAAAATAGCATATGAACAGTTTGAGAATTATATCACTAAAGACACTTTGGAGTATTGATGGGAGTAATTTAAAGTCCCCCTAATACATCCCATAACACTTAAAGCATATCGAAGTGAGAGGTGAAATTCGGTTAGAGTTAAGTTATGGTCTCCTCGATATGATGATGACACTTCCTCCCCAAACAATGTAAATAATGATTAAGTGAAAGCGGGATTATGGTGATTATTTTGGATAGAAATAAATTCGTAATGGTAGTCTCATGGAAGGAATTAATTAATTAAATTTAAGTGGGTAACTATTTTTACTCAAAAAAGTGTTTTCTTAGGTGAAAGCACATACAACCAAAATGTGAAATATTTTTATCAATGGAGTTAAAAGTGGGTGATTATTTTTTCCAAAAGAATATTTTATTAAATATGGTGAAAATACATACAAGTAAATATGAGCATGAAAATTGCCAACAAAAGAAGGATTATGGTTATCATTAAAATTAATCTTCATGAGACATAGAGATAGAAGAAGATTAAAATTAAAATATTTTAATCTATTGAAGATAATTAATTAGATGAAGAGTTACATTGGATGGACGTGTAAAGGGTTCGTAACCTTTGAAAGTATAAAGTATTTATGAGAGATTAAATCAAAGAGAGAGAAGGAATCATCATTAGAAATTTTAGATATTAGATTGTAGATAGAATATACTAGAAAATGAAGACTTCTAATGCATATTGTAAAACCTTTTGAAGTAATTTAACAAAGAAGAATATTAATAATCTCGCGTCTAACATTTTGGTGTTCAATTGTTTGTTGATATTGATTCATATATGTTATCTTTGTTGTCTCTAGTGTGGTTTTCCTTTGTTATCAAATTAATGTATCAATAATACTTCTAATTTGTCAAGACACATTTGTTGCCTCTATGTGATCCATCTTGATTGATTTCTACAAGAAGAGAATTAAAAATTCTTTCAAGAGATTTTTTTTAATAGGTTTCTACCCAGAATTAAAGTCCTTTTAAATTAATCATCTTAACTTGTTCCATTCAAGAAAGAATTAAAACCCTTTCAAATGTCACAGTAACCTAGAAAGATATCATTGGGATTTTTAAGAAGAGCTTAATAGCTGACAACCTTGTGCTTTTATACAAAGTATAAACATCTAAAAGTGTCGAATAGTTTGAGTTAAGCCAGGAGAGAAGACACATCTATCATACACATCTATACTTTGTTGCCCAAAGTAGAGTTAGTCATATTCATTATAAAATAATACTTCATAAAATATTATGCACATTCAAATTTGAAACATTAGCAGTAGGATTAGTTGTTAGCTTTGCATCTATTACACCTTTACATGCCATTGTGGATAGATTTCCAAAGTTAGAGAGTACACACACCCTTTAAATCTACTTATTTATTAAGGTACACCTACCTAGGTCTAGCAGAGCCAAAAGGCAGGGAGTTCTAAACCATATTTGTTAACACCATTCTTTGGCCAAAATATTGTAAGCCTGACCATAGAGCTTGACATCCTCTTAGAGTTTGTAATCCACAACTCTAGGAACCAATAACATCCATTATGGAGTAGAAGGTAGAAGAAAAAACTACAAATGGACCTCCCAAAACTTTAGACAAAATTAGGAAATGGACTCCTTATCAGTTTTATACTTCCCAAATCATGCCAATTGTGACCTCACAGATTTGAACTTGACTAGGAAATAATCAATGAAAGGAAATGCATCAAGGGAAGGAGAAGTTAATTTTGCCTCTGGTTGCAAAGCACATAAATCATTGATCTAACCAAATAGGTTTTTGAACTCATTCCATACCTCCTTGGGTATATTACACACCTTAATGTGGAAAATAATACTTTCAAAAACACACAAATC
This sequence comes from Sequoiadendron giganteum, assembly GCA_007115665.2. NCBI lineage: Eukaryota > Viridiplantae > Streptophyta > Pinopsida > Cupressales > Cupressaceae > Sequoiadendron > Sequoiadendron giganteum. Next base: position 68,947,714 of record CM021108.1, on the reverse strand, counting down.
TATCAAACCCATAGCTTCGTCACACTTGTTTTTGTGAGAAAATATTTCATATTCCTTGGGAGAAGTGGGTTGTTTATCATTCAATGTGGACCAAAAACTCTTAGATTGGAGCAACCTATGCATTTTAATCTTCTAGGTATGATAGTTATGAAGGGGTTAAAATTTCAACTAAATTAGGAGTAGCCATGACCACAATTTACACCAAAAGCAAGCAAAATATACCAAACTGATACAACTGAAACCTCAAAAAATATCAACCAATACAACCTCTTGAGATTTACTTTTCCAGCATTAAAAAAATATCACTCAAGAATTAAAAAGTACTGAATATGTACCTGAATCTTGAAAAAAAAAATTGTGACAAAAAATTAACCACCTTAGGAGGCATTTTATGGCAGGTTCCTACACCACATGAGAGCCAAATGAATGCACCAAGAGTTATCATGTCATGCACAAGTCACCACAACACTAGATGCACAAAATAGTATCTTCACAACCTATAACAACCAAGAGGAGTGTAAAGCTATTTAAATAGCTAAAAAATACCCCATGCTACCAAAGTGGGATGATTTTTCCAGAAATTTTCTTTCCAGATGGGCCAACCTCCACTTCAACGGAGCTTTGAAACCCTAAACATTTATTGCAAACATTATAAATTTTAAAATTTGTTAATTATTTTTCCACCAAAGCCAAAACACACTTTTTGTAGGAGAAATGCAAACCTGATCTCCTTTTAACAACCATAATTTCAAATTTTAACAACCTTTTACCAATCTTCCTAATAGGGCATGACTTCTTGATTTCCAAAACGATGCCACAAGAATGG
>CM021108.1:68925789-68946788 GCA_007115665.2 Sequoiadendron giganteum | reverse complement strand
TGAGCATTCCTCCAAACCTCCTCCTAAGTCTAATTCTAAACCACCACTTAATCCAAAATATGGGAAATCTTCGAATTCTGGTGAGTCTTTCTCCAAGACTAAGTAGAAATCAGGAGACACTTGCAGCTTCTATGGCAAGGAAGGACATCTAGTTTCCAGGTGTTGGAAATGATTAGAGGCTTTGGAGGAAGCCATGCAGCAGCATCACATCTCCTCACCTCAGTCGTCTTCTCCTTCCACAGGGAAAGGTCATGCTCTCACTGCTTGAGCATCGACCCATGGGTCCACTTGGATTTTAGATTCTGGTGCTTCTCACCATATGACTCACACTCAGCAGTTGGTGACTTCTCTTGCCTCTTGTGGTACTTCATAGATTGTAGTGGGTGACTCTTCACAACTTTCCGTCTTGGGTTCAGATTCTATCTCTTTGGATGGGGGCACTCTACAGGATGTTTTGGTTGTTCCTGACATCTCGACGAACCTCCTGTACATTTATCAGATTTTCCATTTTGGCTCTGGTAAGATACTTGAGTTCTCACCACATGATGTGGTTATTCGGGACCTCCATGACTCTAATTTGGTTGTGGCTACTGGGAGTGTTGATACTGCATCTCATCTTTACAGATTTGATGGATTTGAGCCTTCTGAGGGTACAGGTTCTTCTCTTATAGCACATGCAGATTTTGTGAGTAAGCTTTGGCATGAGCGTTTGGGCCATGTCAATTATAGATATCTTCAGCAGATGAGTACATAGAAACTTGTTCTTGGCCTTCCAAAGATTTCTTACACAGACAGTGTTTGTCATGGTTGTGTGCTTGGCAAGCATCACAGGGATCCCTTTCCAAAGGGAAATGCCACTCGTGCTTTGACACCCTTGGAGTTGATTCATAGTGACCTCATGTCATTTCCCACTCCTTTTTCTGGGGCCAAGTATGTACTCACATTCACTGATGACTTCTCCAGATGCACATGGGTGTACTTTCCTAAGTACAAGTCTAATGTCTTTGATTCCTTTCGAATCTTCAAGACATTTGTAGAGAAGCAGTCTGACCTTTCTATTCGATGGATACATACAAATAATGGGGGGGAATATGTGAATCAGGATTTCAGAGATTTTTGCACTGAGCATGGTTTGCAGCATCATTTTTCTATTCCCTACACCCTTCAACAGAATGGTGTCGCTGAGAGAAAGAACAGGACTTTACGAGAGATGGATAATTGTATGATTTAGTCCAGGTCCATGGATTCATTTTTTTGGGCTGAGGTAGTCAATTGTGCCAACTATATTTAGAATCGAATGCCTCACAAGGTGATTCGACATATGACTCTTGAGGAGGCTTGGTCTCATGACAAGCCTGATGTTTCATCATTTTGAGTATTTGGTAGTGAGGCATGGGCATTTATTCCTGATGCTCAAAGGAGAGCCATGGAGTGGAAGAGTCAACCCCTCATTTTTGTCGGCTATTGTGAGGATGTTAAGGCATATAGGTTGTTTGATCTTGATTCCAGAGAGGTCCTGTTTCGACGGGATGTCTAGTTTGATGAGCGCCTTCCTACAGTTGATACCCTGTCTCCAATGTCTACTTCACTACCTACTCCACCCACTGTAGCTCTTCAGGATTATTTTGAGGATGATTTTGATGAGGATATTGATGATCCCCCATCTCCACCTCCACTTGCTCCACCTCAGAGGCCTAAATGGGCTTGCTTTATTGTTGAGGCAGTAGGATCTATGGCAGGTGATCCTTCAGACACTCGTCTCACCCATTCTCATACTGCGGGTTCTAGTCTTTTGATTCATGCTTTTTCAGAGGATCCTCAGAGGTTTTGATACAGGTCACCTTGAGTGGGATAGTGCTATGGTGGAGTATTCTTCTTTGATGAGGAATAGTACTTGGGATCTTTGTCCTCTTCCTAAGGGCAGAAAGATGGTTCGGTGCCGATGGTTGTATCACACCAAGTATTCTACTGATGGTTCCATTGATAAGTACAAAGCACGTCTTGTTGTGAAGGGTTTCTCTCAAGTTGAGGGTATTGATTACTTTGAGACATTTGCCCCTATCGCCAAGATGAATTCTATTCGTTTTGTACTATCACTTGCAGCTTCTAGGGGATGGCCCATTTTACAGATGGATGTGAAGTGTGCATTCTTGCATGGTGACCTATAGGAGGAGATATATACAGAGTAGCCTCAAGGATTTTTGTAGGATGCTTCTTTGGTTTGCATACTTCAGCGTTCATTATATGGTCTCAAATAAGCCCCTTGGGCGTGGTATGAGAAGATGGACTCTTTTTTGCTCTCCACTGGTTTCACACGTTGTCATTCTGATCCCACAGTCTATATTCAGAATCTTGAGGGTGAGATTTTGATTCTTGTGCTATATGTTGATGATCTTCTCATCACAGGTAGCTCATCCTCTATGATTCAGCATGCTCAACTATCTTTGATGGAGCAGTTTGAGATGAAAAATCTCAATCTTCTACATTATTTTCTTGGTCTTCAGGTGATTCAGTCTTCAGATGGGATCTCCATTTACTAGCAAAAGTATTCTCTTGATATGCTTCAGTGCTTTGGCATGCTTGATTGCAAGCCTGTCCCCACACCTTTTCAGTCAGGAGTTGTTTTCACTACTACTTGTCCCACTCCTTCAGTAGATTCTACACTTTACAGGTAGTTGGTTGGTAGTTTGTTGTACCTGACTCACATTCGTCCCGATCTTTCCTTTGCCATTGGCCTTGTCTCTCAATTCTCCCATGATCCTCATGAGAGTCATTGGCAAGCTACCAAGCATATTTTGAGGTACATTCAGGGCACCACTTCTTATGGCATTCACTACACATCAGGGGATCCTCACATTGTTGGCTACACTGACTCCGATTGGGCTGGTGATGTCAATGATCGGAAGTCTACTTCTGGCTTTGTTTTCTATCTTGGCTCTGGTCCTATCACATGGTCTTGCAAGAAGCAGACTGCTCATGCATTATCATCTACAGAGGCTGAGTACCGAGCTGCTTTGCTCGCTAGTCAGGAGATTTTATGGCTTTGACAGTTGATGGCTGAGTTTGGTTTTCCTCCTGATAGTCCCACTATTCTTTGGTGTGACAATCAGAGTGCTATACACATTTCTTGCAACCCAGTGGAGCATCAGCAGATGAAGCACATTGAGCTTCATATGCATTTCATCAGACAGTTGATTCAGGATGGTTCTCTCATCTTGGAGTATATTCCCATTGCCGAGCAGGTTGTAGACATCTTCACAAAACCTTTTGGATCACCGCGCTATCTTTAGTTGCGCTCTATGCTTGGGGTGAAGGAAGTTTTCCTTGGGGGGTCTTTATGAGGCCTTCCTTCCTTCATGTTTCTTTCAGCATGTTCTTTATTCTCTTTTTGGAGAGGAGTTTTTTCCCACTAGGTTTTCTCCTTTTCTTTGTTTCATAGAGATTTCTTTGTACTTGGGTACTTGATCTGGCCTTGTTGCCGGGACCCATTGTTTTTGCTTTCAGTAGCTTCTCCCTAAGTCTAGCTTAAGGGGGGGTGTTAGAGTAATTGGTTATTTACTTTATTAATTAAACAATATTTGTTTAATTACTTAAAGTTCCCTTTTATCTCTTTTAAACTTAAGCTAACATTAGGTGCATAATAATTAATTACTTTATTAATTATTAATGTGCAAGCCTAGGGTTTTCCTTTTTAGGGTTTCTTTGACCTATATGTGGTTGAAAAATTTATTTTGTATCATTATTCATTTTACATTTTGGTGAATACAGAGCTCCACCTTCTTGAGCATTCTCTTTGTTGCTTCTCTTTGCTTCTCCTTGTAACAGGTATTCTTCGCTTATAGAGGTCACTGGGCTCCTATGAAGTTGTATTTTCTCAACTCCAACACCGATTGTAAGATAAGGAATTTATAATAATGATAAACATGTTTAGAACCCAATAGGATTTCTCACAACATTAAATGGTGTTGGTATTACAATCAATGCATGAATGATTGACCTACACATCACTAATCTAAATAATGAATAGAGCTTGGAAAAACAATTGAATTATTCTGAAGAGACAATAAAACCTGCCACGGATCTCAAATACACTTGTCACCTAATTACAAAGTGCTTCTCTAGTTAAGGTTCATTGTTGCAAACTGTACAAATTCACCAGTGTTTGGAAATATAATGCTCTGATTTCTTGAGAAGCTGATAATAAATTTTTTAATTATTCAATAACAGTTGAATATATTCATTTAATACAAATAATTTTGACATCCTCATTGCATGTTAGAAAGATAGAATTAATAATTATGACCTTAGTGAGCCTCCTAAAAATTGAGATTCAATCACATATTTTATGCTATACCTAGAATAATTTTTTGGTTGGTGGAGTGCCTGAGTTGTTTCCCAAGTGGGAAATTAGAGTGAGATTCACACAATTCTAAACTGTATTCATTGTAAATGTGGCATTAGACCCTAGAAAATGTCATGGAAAATGGTAGAATAAATACTAAAATTTTATGGATTAAATAACAAAAAGAGAAAAAAAGGGCTAGCATGCTCTTGCAAAATGGACATAAAAAGTTGAACTTTTTATCATAATCAACATTACCTAAAAAAGGCAGAGTAAAGATGGTACCATGGAAACGGGGTGGGTGAATCTTTTTATCAATAGGTAGACGTATGAGATATTCTGGACACCCCACTATGTGGTAGTTTCCTGATAGAGCCTCGTTGTCCACAAAATCTCATCACAACATGTCAAACAAGATCATTCCCTACTTTCACATTGGCAGAGCATTTACATACACAAATACCTCCCAGTTTACAACCCAACAATAGTAAATAGCTCATAAATCCACTATTTACTCAATCCAATTAAGGCCAAAAATTTTTTGGTCACCAAATCCAAACCCTCCCTACCCTTTCTCAAATCTAACGATCTCAGAGATTTTGGTTTTTTCTTTAAAGGATGGAAAGAAGGAATTTATGAGATAAATGGCTCATTCGAACAGATCCTCTGGTAGTAGGGAGAGTAATAAGAGACATTATAGACTCGTTTGTGTCCGTTGTAGATTTGGTTGTTTACTATGGAAGAAAGCGGGTCACCAATGGTTGTGAGATCAAACCCTCTATTACTGCTAACCACCCAAATGCTCAAATTGCAAGAAGATACTATGATGATAGTCTCTACACTTTGGTAAAGAATTATAATGTTTTGTTTATGATTTGGCTAAATGGTTTAGACTCATTGTTTCAACCTCAAATTCAGATGCACAAATTGGCCCATTGCTTCTCCCAGTAGCCATGGTTTTCCAAGCACAGGATCTCAACAACAACATAGCATATTGACTTGATTTATTTTTTGATGTTATTTTATTGTTTTGTCATTTTATTCTTTTTTCATTTCTTTTCAAGATTTGAATTTGAAATGATCTTCTATTTCAAATTATATCTTGTACAAGGATTCTTTGCACAATAGGAAATGGTCCCTTGTTAACCAAAGAGACACTAGCTCTACTTACAAAGTGGAGCATGGTGGAGTTGGTAAATATTTTGAATGAAGAAATGCAAGGGAGTGCTCACACAGATTTGGAGGCGGTTTACACAGAACACCTTCATTTAATAGAAAAAAATTGTTTTAGAATGAAATAAATAACAAAATATGTTCAGGTCGCGTACAAATTTTAAAGAAAAAACTCAGTAAAACCATGGCAAGTGACATATCTCAAGATTCTAATCGAACTATGGCATTATTTCAATGATGCTGATGAAAATAGTGGAGAGTTTGCGGGAATGATATTACAGAACCCTACCAAAAAAATATTTATTTTGAGACTAACTGGAATATCAATCTCCTTGTAGCTATTGCTTCAATCTAGTTTATAACGAGTGAAAAGTAAATAAAGAATTATCAGATTCTTTCAGTTGGAGATGAATTTTTGTAGTGTTTTAAACAAAAATATTGGTTGTGAGTTGCTTGATTTTTGGGATTAGTTCTACTCAAGACTCATGTCCTTTATAAAAGTGTTTGTTGGATGATTTTGCAACCACCAGACCTTTTTGATTGACATCTAAGTGTATTAGGATTAGACAAATTCTTGTGGATCTTTCCTTGTAATTCTCTGTGGTTCTAAAACACTACATTTTTGGAAAATAAATATAACAACTTTATTTTGGTATATGAAAAAATTGTCAAGTTCAATTCTTATTCTATTTTATTTGGATCTTATACATTTCTATAGCTTGTGTGTACTTTGTTGGTGTTGCACTACATTTTTTTTTGAGCACTTATGTTCCTTTTGTTTGTTCTTAGGATGCTCTCTTCCTTGAACTTTCTACTGCACACTCATGTATTCTTGAGTCCCATTGACCTATTTTTGGTCATTCATGGACAAGCAACATGCAATTGCATCAAAATTAGCAAATAATTTCAAATATTATTTTTGGGATCTCTCTTAAGGGGACTTCTAGGAATACAAAAGTTTCTTATTTTTACCTATCTTGATGGTTAGCTATATCAAACACCCTTTGGCTATGACAAAATCTAGCACAAATAGTGATAGATATGTGAGACAATGTCCCCTTCAAAAATGACCTACACATTGTAGACCTCCTATGCTCATGCCCAACATAGAGGGGTCAACTACTCTTCATTGTGATCAGTGACAGGACTCTTATTATCTTTTGTGATTGGTGATGGCCTCCTATAAGGGATCCCTTCTTAATTATTGGGTAACAACTTGTATTTAAATCTGATAAATGAACTATTGGTTCCCTAGTTCAATTTTTAGGTATCCCTTGTAATTATCTAGCATATTATTTCTCAATCCAAATTGGCACTAATTGAGTAGACAGGTAAGCTATATAAAAGTCAACAAAGTATTTTGTTATTAAATTTATGGCAGTAGCAACTATCCCTATAATGGCCTGAAAAATAAACCTACAGCTAAAATCTTATATTTGATCAACTTTCATAAGGCTTTTATTTATGACTTAGCAGATGCATGTGGAAGCATTAGTATTGCACCATAACTTTGAGCCATATTATCATAGCTGGCTTGATCAAATTCAACCATATTATTCACCTTCTCCTTCTGTTTTCCTTTGCTCCATTTTTGTACCCAGATAAGCAAAACCCATCAAAACTTTGAAATTAAAAAAATGATTGCTAATGTATCAACTTAGCATTAAAAAGCCATTAAAGAGAAAACACGTTTGGTAATTGATGATACCTTCTTCTTTTTCTTGCCACTACCTCTAGATTAAGTAGGCTTGGAGGAAGGATGGGCCTTTTCTCTCTTGGGTGCCTATAAAACCCCACAAAAACCACTCATATTCAACCATTTCTACTTATCCAAAATGATTATAGACTTCTCAGAATTTCAATTTGTACACATGTGGCATTAAATGCAGACACATGTGTCTGCAGATATCCCTTACCACCATACTTCTCAAACTTCAGAATCTCCACCCCCGAGGGATAAGAGTGTTCAAAATTGCTATTGATAAAGGACTATGACAAAAGAGGGGTTGGAAAATTGGCTAGGAGGTTGCATGGGATAGGTTCGCTAGCTGATTTTGCATCTAGCCCATATTATTTAGTAGAGTATTCAGAATGGGGTCAGACGATGAAATAGGACCAGTGGAACCACCACCAGAACCATCATTAGAGCCATCATCCCCCATTCCATCAAGGCTTCCACCACCAAAGCCAACATAGCCCCCAAAGTTACGACCGCTAGAATTGGAAGGGATAGCGCTCAAACCCAAAGGGATTCTATTTACTTTGATGGTTGGAGGTGCCTCAAACATGAGGGTGGTGTTGATGGAAGTGCCTGATTGAACCATGTACACTGACATTATGGGCATCAAAACTCCTATCTTCCTTCTAGAGGTTTTGGGCCCAGAACCTCCGGTAAAACTCGATCTAGAGTTGTATGAATGGAAATATGCTTCCACTATGTCAATGATGCCTCAGAGAAGCTCCAGGCCCACCCGATCTTTATCTAGCATATATCGCATTTCATTGATAAGCCTAACAACCCTAGCCATGTTTCATTCTTTTCCCAAATGATTCGTGAGGTCCAAAAATCTCCTCCTACCTAGAGCAATGAGATGATCTATAGGAATAGAAAGAGCATTGTCCTCATTTAGAGGAGTGTATAAGTTATTTGACTTTCTTTATACAGTTTTAAAATTTTATTTTCCTCATTTAAATGTACACCACAACATGATTTCCATTATGAATTTGAAAACAACTCCTCTTTAGTGGAGCATATAAGTGATTTGACTCTTTTTATGATATCATTTGAATCTATATATATGTTGAAGACTACATATTTATAGGAATTATTTACTTAAATTTAAAGGTTAGTACAAATCATATTATTGACTTATAATGTGTTGAAAATTGTCTATTGTTAATTATGAAGATATTGTGATACTTTATCTATTATTCCATGAAATTTATTGGTTTTTGAAGTTTATATTTTTATTTGTGATAATGGTAATATGGTGATATGGATTTTATGATTTAATGACTATCACTAAGTTTGTTATACATGCTTTTAAATTGGCCTCAATTACTAATTGTCATAGAGTTGATTGTTGGGAAGCGTCTAGTGATAAGTCAACTATCTCATTTTTTGGGTGATGTGATTTGTCCTATATCTATTATTTATTGTTGATTAGGCCATGGTGATTATATTACAGTCTATTGCCCTTAGATGGGTTTTGGGTGAGTTTTTCATAGGTTGGGAATTAATTTCCCACTACCTCCCTATATATGCCAATGGTTCAAGGCTAGATGAATTTGAAGACTAAATGAAAACAAACATATAGTTATCATAGGAATAAATATATGATTAAAATGGGGTTTCTCCTCTAAATTAGGTCTTCTATAACTGACATTACTATTTATTCTCATGCCCATTCTTGGTGTTTTGCATTACTTTCTAGTTTTTAGGAACATTGTTTAGCCTACAAAGGAGCTAAGAATAGTTCTAAAACAAAGGATAGAAGTATTTTGGTGATTTGTAATCCACACAACATAATTTAGTGGGCAATTACAAATCATTTTAGTATTAGACTAGTTTAAAAGTTATAGGAAATCAAGTGGAAGGTGAATTTATATACAATGTCTTAAGGCACTACATTTTGGGACTAATTAACCATCCACACCTCTTTGACATACCCATCTGCACCTTATTGATCTTGCACACAAGCTATGATAGAATATGCAAAGTCATAATGGAAGTGTTTCAAAATACAAAGAACCTCAAGCTTACAATACACAAAATTCAATGGCAAAGAAATTGAAATTAATAATTAATCATTTAACAACTCTATTGATAAGACATTTGAAGTCCCCAAGCTTAGAAATGTAATAAGGATTATGTATTATCTCTATTCTTAAATTTATGGTAAAGTAATCAGTTTTGCAAAATAATCATCTTATTTTTCCTGTTCATCTATTTGTTTCCAATCATGTTTCAAATTAAATATAGGATTTTCAAGTGTGTGACAACAAATATGGTAGGCCATAGCTACTAAGAAAGTATTATATAACGTATTTTTTAAGATTCCTCACTTCAGAGTAGTTATGACTTTGCTCTTATGTAGTTTGGGTTTCAGATTTTTATTGCTCTATAAGAAATAATTATAAGCAATGTTATTTTCTAAACAAGTTTCTTATCTTGTATGCCATTTGCATGAATGGAAAAATAATCATTTAGGAACCTAACATTTCTCATTGTTGGGGCTATATTTGGTCCATAAAATGTCACATTATATTGATTTGCAAGAAGTAATTAAGGCCATGATTTATAGCATGAAGTTTTTATTCTTATCTTATATCTGTATAAATTACACTTACATTTCAAAAAATGAAATATATTTACAAATGATAAGAATCTAAAGATGAACTAATTTTCACCTTATGTTTTTCAATCTACATTACTTCAACCTTTGTCATGGAACCTTTGTATCTTTAGTTTTCGAAGTTGCTAGTCTAACAAATTAGCTCCCTTAACATTGTTTTCCTTTTATTTATTTCCTAGCATTTGATGGTGGCTTAGCTCAATAGTTTAGTTCGAATTTGTATCATTTATAGAAATCATGATGAAAGCACTATTCTGTGTGTGAGAGCATGCATCTCATATAGTTATATTACATAACATATAGAAATCATGCTGAAAGCACTATTCTATTCTATGTGTGTATTGATTTTATCTATACTTTTCAAATGGATTCGTGTCACTTTACTCATTGATCTTCGCTGTTAGACAATGTATGTCTTTCTAGTCAAAATAATAAGGGGGGTTGGGATGAAGATTATCCTAAACGATCTTCATCTTAAAATCTAGCTATAATCTCATAAATGGGTATTGGAACTTGAAATTTCCTTTAGATAGAGATGCTTTAAGAATCTGACTGAAAAGTTAAAGAAATTGGCAAATCAGCAACTTTGAAGTAATGAATGTGGTATGCTTCTCACCAATTAAGTGAAGAGTTTCATTATTTGTTCCATTCATCCCATTGATCCCTCCTCAAGGAAAAATAATTTCCTTTCCAAAATCAAATTGCAGCCTCATTAACCCTGAGGGGGTAAAGACGCATATGGGCCCTGGATCTAACTTTTTCCAAGAGAAAATATTCTTGTGCTCACAATGCAATTATCCTAATAGCATCTGGAATGCTTAGTGAATTATCTTAAGCACAATAAAACCTAGTATACTGTAAATTAACTAAATGGTTCTATAGTGCATAAAAGTGTGTTTAATCTATGCCAAGCAAGCAACTACTAAGAAGTCTCACCATCAGCTCCATCCACTTTTCTGCTTGCACAACACCTTGCAATATAATACTAGTAATGATGTAGTTATTTAGTCTTTTTTTATATTCAGACACAATTTTGTATACAAAATTATTGCAGGCTTGGTACAGATCCTCTATGTACTTACAATACTCATGAAAATCATATTTAATTCTAGACATCTGTTTGAATCTAATATTTTTTAGTACTTTTCTTCTTGGTTTCCATTTAGGTACTGCAAAATTTGTTACATATAAATTTGTTGTACAAAATATTTTCCATTTTTCTTTGAATGAAAATCACTAACAATAAAATGTGGCTAGTCTAAAATTTCCCTCTCCATGGTCATCAAATTAGAAGATTGTAAGCACTCATCACTTCTTGGACTACCATTAGGCTCCTATGTAGATGTATCCTTGATAAATTTCCTTAATGTGTGATGCAGGGCATGCCCTATTTCCATGAATATATAGTTGTACCTAAATCCTATGATGAAACAACTAGCTCTAAAATTCCCATCATTGAGTGAAGTAGCTATGATGCCAAGACCTATAAAAGTGTTGAAGAGGATCTCAATTTGTCACTAGTTATCTCAAAATATGAGGAATGGTTCCATTATGTCCGTGGCAAGTAAACATTGGTGAAAGAATTTTTTAAATGACCCACGTGACGAAAATTTTAGCAGTCGGGGATGTGGACACTCCCCAGCTGACCCATATGTAACTGCTATGACATTCACCCCTTCAATGTGGATGATAAAGAACTCTTCCAAATTACTTCTTGCCAGGTATCTAGCTTTTATAGATGAAAGCACATAATCTTCTCGAGGAGTCATTACATTGGTTGGTACCCTTATCCTATAAAAGTCATCCTCTTTCAACAGCTCTTCAAATGCTTTCTACTCACTTTTAGTTAAAGTATTTCTTATAATGTGAAACTTGGTCAATGTCTATCCACCATGAGGAGATGCCTTCAAGCGCGCGGTGAAATGGCTAACAGGGGTAGAATTTGAGTTACCAAAGGTGTGTTCGATAGAAAACTAAAGGCGCAAATCCATGGGGATGTTATCGAATGGAGGCACCATCCTACTAGAAGATTTGTGTTTAGAAGGCGCGACAACAAAATCACTTTCTCTATATTGGCCTCTGACAAGACCCCAATTCTTCATCGTCTTGCAGCTTGTCTGAGTGGAAGGCATATGCAGCTTTGGAGGCCACAAGGAATGCTACTATGGCCACCGCCAAGAATTTAAACAAACACTCCATTCTTTGCCTATGATCAAGTTGAATCTACTACTTCTAGTCAGCCATGGAGCATCCCAATCCTTTTGCCTGTCCTGAATTTTTCAATTTTCATTTACTACGATTTTTGTTCAGCCTATTTTCAAGAGAGGTTTACCAAATAGAAAAAAGAGGTTTTGGAACATGAGACAGGTTTCGGCTGAAACCTCACTCTATATATAGCCTATCGACTAATGATATTTTATTTCAAACAAAAAGTTATTTATTTCACTTGTTAATGTATGTACTTATGATTTTCTTATATAATATTCATAGGTTCCCATGTGTTGAATTATGGGTCCATCTTAACCAACATTTGATTATTTTTTGATTTACATGTGGACTAATTATCTACAATATATAGTATAAATATGTGACATGATTGAATATTATAAACACAAGTGCTATAACAACAATTGAACCCTCCACAACTAATGGCCCCTTTCCCCTACTTTTGAAGTTTTGCATGGTGGATTCTTTTAAAAAAATATTAAGATTTATTTTGAAATTCATAAATTTCATATAAACATTTGGAACATCTTCTTATTACACATCACACAAAATATATATATGAAAGTCTTTGGTTACATGTCTTCGCTACCCTTTTATACATGTAGGATCATGATCTCACTCAAATTTATTGTGTGAAGAAATATTAGTAAAATACCCCAAAATGGATCAGATTGAAACCACTCAATTCAACGAATTAAGCAGAGGAGAATATTTTCAAGCTCGGCGTTCGATCGGGGAGACTACGAATTTTCGCACACTCGAGTCCTCCCAACCCAACAAATAGATTTGTAGGTAACATAGGTTTTATTTTAATGTTTTTGTCTTTGTCCGCCATATGAATCCAATTTTAAAGCTCACCCACTATTTCAATTAATAGTGACCACAGACAGAAAATTTTGGCTCAAAATTTATTTCTTAGTCATAGTGGCAAGCAGAAAATTTTCGTTAGGCAGCTACATAGAGACTTCACAAACCAAGGCCTGTCCTGCTTCTTTGATGAAGATCGTGAAAGTTTTCCAGTGGGGGAAGACTTCCCCTCTGGTATATTTCAAGCTGCTAAGACATGCAAAGTAGCAGTTTTAGTTCTCTCTAAGGATTTTCTCGAATAAAAGTGGCCAATGCTAGAACTCTCTGCATTTGTGGAAGCGAGAGATAAAACCCGTACAAATTCCAATCTCAAAATTTTACCCTTCTTCTTCCAGATTTCGACGGATGCTCTTAAAAAAATTAAAGTAGACAATGAAAAATGGAAACAATTCGAGAAATCCTGGGAAAAGCGAGCAAAATGGCACCAAGATTTGAATGCAATTCTACGAATTAATGGCTTGAAGTTCAGTGAAGGTGATGACGAAATGAAGTTTAGAGACGAAATTGTGAAAGAAATCTGGCATACACTTCTGACGCCCTCGAGGTATCCTATCCGTTGTATGCAAGGACAAGTACGAATGTGTCAAGTGAAAACACCTCGCTACGTTCTTTTTCTTTTATCATGCATATATGCATTATGTTCATGAATTTTTTATATTCATTGGCTGCAAGAGGTTGCCAGTTTCTTCGAATCTATTCATTTCGACAAAAAGGGAATCACTACTATAGGATTGTATGGAATACCGGGCTAGGGGAAAACTACACTTGGCAAGGCTTTCTGAAACTTCAAATTGGGGAACTTTGAAGGTAAAGTGTGTCATCTAGAATTTTCTGGAGGTGATTCATTTGAAAGAATAAAAATTGCCCTACAGCATCTCATTCACTGCCCTCAGTGGATTCTCCACACACTGGTATACCAAGATTAGGTGAGAAATTTCACACATTTTAATTTTGTTTACAGGATGTTCTTCCTTTCGACTTAGAATTCTCTTTACAACTCTAAATAGGATGTGTAAGTATTCTGCATTTTCTAATATAACTTACAAGCACAAGTTGAGTTATATAGAAGAGTGAATGGGCAAAGGGTATTGCTGATTCTCAACAATATCACAGAGGAAAGTATAAACGAAGTGACTTATTATCTTAAGGCAGAGTTGGGAGAAAAGTGTTGAGAAAATGTCTCAACCTTGCTTTATTCTTTAATTTATTAAATGGAAATTTGTAATTATCTTTTAGTTGTCATGAAAGTTGATAAATGCAACTATGACAAATTGCAAAGTGTTGTAATTGTCAAATTAGAAAGAGCATAAAAAAGGGGAAGATAAATGTGAGTTTGAAAAAGGAAAAAGAATACAGATTTTTTAGTTGCATGTGCACATTACTAAAAAATGGATTAAATCACAAGTTGGAAGAGAAAGTTTCTGTTCTTTGTGATCTATGACTAAAATGGTTTTGTAAACCATTCTTGATTTATGTTTTCTCTCATGCCTATATATTTAGTGCTTGGGTTGAAGAGAAAACATGTTAAGTTGCAGGTTATTGAAGCCATGAAGTGGTGCAGTGATTCAGAGGGAGAAGTTGTATTGATGTAACTTGTTTGAAGGATTAATAGAAGTCTTGGATCTCTTTGGGTGTGGAGTTTTTTCCCGCAAGAGTTTCTCCACGTAATTCTTGTGTTATGGTTTTGAATATCTTTTGTAGTCTTGTTTCAGCTATGATTTATTACTTTGTTAATTTGGATGCATAAAATTATCAGCATATTTTTATTGCAAGTTTTATCTTGTTCTTCGACATTTGGTATCAGAT
Source organism: Sequoiadendron giganteum (assembly GCA_007115665.2). Lineage (NCBI taxonomy): Eukaryota > Viridiplantae > Streptophyta > Pinopsida > Cupressales > Cupressaceae > Sequoiadendron > Sequoiadendron giganteum. The sequence goes on along the minus strand of CM021108.1, from coordinate 68,932,019 downwards.
CCAGGTTGGCTTGATTAGAGAAGGGGAGACCTTTCTTGGAGTGTTTGATTGGGTTTTTTGCTGCAGTGGGAGTGTGTTGTTTTTTCTTGCAGTTTTAGATTCAACGTGATAAGAGATCATGGCTGGCTCATCTCGACTGGACATTGACAAGTTCAACGGTATCGGGTATGAGCTTTGGAAGTTAAAGATGGAGGATCTCTAGGAAGAAAGAGATCAATGGAATTCTGTTAATAAAGATAATACACCAGAAACTATGTCAGATGAAGACTGGATTAAGTTAGATAAAAAGGCTCACGACACTATTCATTTGTGTTTATCTAATTCTGTTCTATTGAATGTATCTAATGAGACTACTGCATATAATTTATGGAATAGAATAGGAGAGATATACCAAAATAAAAGTCTCATTAACAAGTTATTTCTGAAAATAAAGTTATATTCTCTTAAAATGAATAATGGAGATTCGATTGCAAAACACTTGAATTCATTTAATCTAATTTTAAGTCAGCTACAGTCAATTAATGTAAAGATAGATGAAGAGGATAAATGTATTTTATTATTATGTTCACTACCTGAATCCTAGGATAACCTTATTATTGCAATCAGTGGTTCTTTTTCAGATGATTTGAAGTTGGACACCCTCGTTGCCACTCTACTTTTAGAGGAAATGAGGAGAAAGACTTCAGAGGGGTCTAAAGATGCATTGCATGTATGAGGTAGATCTAAGCAGAAAGGTAAAGACAAAAAGAAAGGTGAAAATGACAAGTCTAAGGATCGTTCTAAGTCTAAAGGAAGGTCAAAATCACCTGGTAAGAGTAGATTGAGGTGTTGGAACTGTGGTAAACGGGGCCATCTCAAAAGGGAATGTAAGAATAAAAATAAAAATAATGATGATTCCTCTATAGATAAATCCTCTAATGATGAATCTACTGATGCTTTTATTATTTTTGCTAATATGACTTATGATGACTCTTGGTTAATAGATTTAGGTTCTTCCTACGACATGACTCCTCATAAGGAATAGTTTTCAACATATTCAGCTTATGATGGCGGGAAAGTTTTCCTCAAGGATAATAGCACACAATAAATTATAGGTTGAGGAGAGGTAAAATTGATCTTCAATGATGGAAGGGTTAAAACCCTTAAAGATGTATTACACATTCCTGGTTTAGCTAGAAATTTAATTTCTGTATCTAAACTGAATGATTCAGGAGTGCATGTTATTTTTGAAAAGAGTGGTTGCAAGTTAATCAGAGGGAATTTGGTTTTAGCTAAGGGTAATAGGTGTGGCACCCTATTTAGACTTGATGCTTCTACTTTCTATAACTATGTTAATGTTACTGATAACTCTGTATCATGTATGTTATGGCACCACAGGATGGGTCATATTGGTGTAAAGGGTCTCCAAACTCTCATAGATAAATAGATGGTTGATGTTTTGTCACTCTACTGATTTTGATTTTTGTGAACACTGTGTGTATGGAAAAAAACATAGAGTTTCATTTAAATCTGGAAGTACTAGAGCTAAACAAATTTTGGAGGCAATTCATAGTGATGTCTTTGGTCTTGTGGATATACCATCTATTGGAAAGTCTCGCTACTATGTTTCCTTTATTGATGATTATTCTAGATATTCATGGGTTTATTTTTTGAAGGAGAAACCTGTTGTTTTTTCTATATTTAAAGAATTTAAAACACTTGTTGAGAAACAAAAAGATAAAAAAGTAAAGGTTTTAAGAACAAATAATGGTGGTGAATATTGCTCTAGGGGATTTGATGATTATTGTAAGAATGCAGGAATTATTAGGCATAAAACAACCCCGTATACTCCACAAATAAATGGAGTGGCAGAGAGGATGAATAGGACTTTAATGGATAGAGCTAGAAGCATGTTAATTAGTGCAAAGCTTGAACAACTCTTTTGGGCTGAAGTAGTTCACACTGCCTGTTATCTAGTTAATAGGTCACCTACTTCTGCTCTTGTTGATAAAACTCCCTATGAGGTATGGATAGGTAAAAGACCATCAGTTTCTCATGTTATAGTTTTCAGCAGTGAGGCATATGTTCATGTTCCTAAAGAAAAGTGTTCCAAGCTTGACTTCAAAGCTAACAAATGTGTTTTTGTGGGTTATGGAGAGAATATTAAGGGTTATAAGCTTTAGGATACTTTAGCAATAAAAATGATATATTCTAAGGATGTAATTTTTAGGGAGCTTAAGGAATTTAAAAATGATGAACAACCTCATGTAAATCCTAACAAAATAGTGCATTTTGATATTAAGGCTGAACCACAGAAAGATACATAGGTAGAACAACCACAAGAAGATGCACATGTAGATCAACCACAAGAAGATGCACATGTTGAACAACATGATGAACATGAAGGTGAAGATGAAGGATTAGAAGAGAATTCTGAAGAGGAACAACTTGAGCATCTTGTTACACCTCTAAGAAAATCCACTAGGGTAAGTGCACAAAGATGGTTCCCAAAAAGGGGACTTAAATGGACAACTTTTTTTTGAAATCAGGAAATACTGACCTTGGACGTGAAATTGAGGATACTTGGACTCAAAATTTTGAGATGGAACAAAAAGAAGGATTCAAGTGCTCTGAGTCTACTTTCTAAACTACTAATTTATTTTGAAAATGGTTGAGATTAAGGGGTTCAAACAAGGCATGCACACAAATTGGTGTTGTTTTTGTCAGAAAAACATAACATAGTAACTCTTGTACGAACCTCGTATGGTGGAATTTTTTTTAGTATTTTTAAAATCACAATAGTCAGAAGTTAGCTAACAGTATGTAGTTGATGCATGATTTTTCTGATAATTTTTTAATGAATATTTTATTTTTTACTAATTTGTGAAGTTGACATATCCTAAAAATAGAATTTTGGCCGTGCTACCCCTACAATTTGTTTTAACTAATTGATTTGTTTTAAAATTTTTTGTAGAATGGAGTCTAGTTTCTAAAAATGTAATTTATTTGAAAAATTGATAAACGGTTAATTTATAACGAAAAAAAATACCAAACACTGGGCAAAAAAAAGACATACAAATAAAATAAATTATGGATGAAAGACTTAACATTTTCAGAAAGTGAAAAAAATTACATCGTTGGATAGCTAAGAGATAACCCAACATTACCCATGTGTTCGATTTTTTCGATATTGAACCACGTGCAATCCTAACGGTGAGCACAAACTTGATTATGAGAAATATGGTGGATTTTTTAAAAACACGTCTCTAGTCATTGGGAATTCCCTCCAAGCCTTTGGGTTGGTATTCCAAAGAAAATACCAAGCCTAAGGCTCAGGAATTCCCAAAAAAAGATATAACGCGAATGCGTTATAATGCGCTCACATTATATCACTTTTGACATGGTTTTTGCTTCTGCGGGGAATATGTCAACTAACACATAATGCAAGCGCATTATAACATGCTTGCATTATGTATTCCTTTATGTTAAATGCCAATATATTAATGTATGCTGATATATTTTTATGTACATGTATTTCATGTATGTATGTATGCTTGTATGGATGTAAGATTGTATGTATTATGCTTGTATGTATGCATTTATGTATGTCTTTAGATGAAGGGAGAATTTAGAGAGAGTCTAGAGAGATGGAGAGGGTGTGGAAGTGAGAGTTTAAGAAAGAGGGAGTGGGAAAGAAGGGGTTGGAGTGAGGGGGAATTAGCTAGGTAGGGTGGGAGGGACAGAGGGAGGGAGAGAGAGGAGGGGGGAGGGAGAGAGAGGAGGGGGGTGGGAGAGAGAGAATTGAGGGAGAGGGAGAGAGAGGGGGGGGAGACAAAGAGACAGAGAGAAAGAGAGAGTTATGTAGGTAGGGTGCAAAAGGGAGAGACTTGAGAGTGTGAGGGGGGTGAGAGGGAGAGACTTGAGAGATAGGTAGTGAGAGGGAGTGGGAGAGAGAGGGACTGTGAGAGAGATGGAGTGTGAGAGAGAGGGAGTGGGAGAGAGAGGGAGTGTGAGTGAGAGACCTGAGAGAGGGAGAGGGTGTGAGAGGGAGTGACCTAATAGAGTTAGAGAAAGAGGGGGGTGGAGTGAGAGGGACTTATCTAGGTAGGGTTGGAGGGATAGATAGAGAGAGGGGAGAGAGAAAAAGAGAGAGTTACCTAGGTAGGTTTCCAGAAGGAGAGACTTTAGAGAGAGGGGGTGGGAGGAAGAGACATGAGAGAGAGGGAGAGAGAGGCAGTGGGAGAGAGTGGGAGGGAGTGGGAAGGACATAAAGATAGATGGATAGAGGGAGTGAGAGAGGGTGGTAGGGATTGATTGAATGAGAGGTACATAGAAAGAGGGAGATGATAGATAGAGACAATTAGAGAGGGTGGGAGGGAGGGAAGGAGGGAGAGGTGAGATGTATAGATAGATAGAAATTGATAGGGGTTGAGGGTATAGGGTTGAGGGATTAGGGTGGAGGAGCTAGAGGGTTGTTGGTTTCTAGGTTATTAGGGTGTAAGGTTTCAGGGTTGAGGGAATAGGTTTGATGGTAGAGGGTATTTGGTTGAGGGTATAGGATAGAAGGTTTAAGGTTTAAGCGTTTAGGGTTGAAGGGTTTGGGGTTAAGGGTTTAGGGTTAAGTGTTTACTTGGTTGAGGGTAGAGGGTTTAGGGTATAGTTTTGAGGGTATATGGTTGAAGCATTAGGTTTAGGGTCCAATGTAAGGGGTAGAGGGTTTAGGGTTTAAGGATTGAGGGTTGAGGGATTAAGGGTTGAGGGTTGAGAATTGAGGGTTGAGTGTTTAATGTATAGGGTAAAGGGTAGAGGGTTTAAGGGTAGAGGGTTGAATATTGAGGGTTTAAGGTATAGGGTCAAGGGATTAGAGTTGAGAGTCCAATATATAGGGTAGAGGTTATAGGGGTTGAGAGATTAAGGGTTGAGGGATTAGGGTTTAGGGTAGAGAGTATTGGGTTGAGGGTAGAGGTTAGAGGGTAGAGGGTAGAGAGTAGAGGGTTTAAAAGTTTAGGGTTTAAGGGGTTACGGTTGAGGGTTGAGGATTTAGGGTTAAGTGTTTAAGGGTTTAAGGGTTGAGGGTTTAAGGGTCAAGAGGGTTGAGGGATTAGGGTTGAGGGTAGAGGGTTTATAGGTTAGGGTTTAAGGTTTACAGATGAGGGATTAATAGGTTATAGGGTAGAGGTTATAGGGGTTGAGGGATTTTGGTTTAAGGGTTGAGGGTTGAGGGATTCATAGGGTATAGGGGTTGAGGGATTAAAGTTTAAGGGTTAATGGTTGAGGGTTTAGGGATTAAGAGGGTATAGGGGTTGAGGGATTAGGCTTTAATGGTTGAGGTTTCAAGGATTAAGAGGGTATAGGGGTTGAGGAATTAGGGTTTAAGGGTTGAGGATTGAAGGTTGAGGGATTAAGAAGGTATAGGGGTAGAGGGATTAGGGTTGAAGGGTCGAGGGTTGAGGGTTGAGGGATTAAGAGGGTATAGGGATTGAGGATTGAGGGGTTAAGAGGGTATAGGGGTAGAGAGATTAGTGTTGAAGGGTTGAGGGTTGAGGGTTGAGGGATTAAGAGGGTATAGGGGTTGAGGGATTAGGTTTTAAGGGTTGAGGGATTAAAAGGGTATAGAGGTTGAGGGATTAGGGTTTAAGCATTGAGGGTTGAAGGATTAAGAGGGTATAGGGGTAGAGGGATTAGGGTTGAAGGGTTGAAGGGTTGAGTGTTGAGGGTTGAGGGATTAAAGGGTATAGGGGTTGAGGGATTAGGGTTTAAGGGTTGAGGGTTGAGGGATTAAGGATTAATAGGGTATACGGGTAGACAGATTAAGGTTGAAGGGTTGAGGGTTGAGGGTTGAGGGATAAAGAGGCTATAGGGATTGAGGGATTAGGGTTTAAGGGTTGAGGGTTGAGGGATTAAGGATTAAGAGGGTATAGTGGTAGAGGGATTAGGGTTGAATAGCTGGGGGGTGAGGGATTAATAGGGTATCAGGATTGAGGGATTAGGGTTTAAGGGTTGAGGGTTGAGGGTTGAGGGATTACAAGGGTATAGGGGTTGAGGAATTAGGGTTTAAGGGTTGAGGGTTCAAAGATTAAGAGGGTATAGGGGTAGAGGGATTAAGGTTGAAGGGTTGAGGGTTGAGGGATTAAGAGGGTATAGGGATTGAGGGATTAGGGTTTAACGGTTGAGGGATTAGGGTTTGAGTGTTGAGGGATTAAGAGGGTATAGGGGTTGAGGATTAGGGGTTTAAGGGTTGAGGGTTGAGG
>CM021108.1:68902986-68925689 GCA_007115665.2 Sequoiadendron giganteum | reverse complement strand
AGGGTTGAGGGATTAAGAGGGAATAGGGATTGATGGATTGGGTTTTAAGGGTTGAGGGATTAAGAATTAAGTGGGTATAGGGGTAGAGGGATTAGGGTTGAACAGTTGGGGGCTGAGGGATTAACAGGGTATAGGGATTGAGGGATTAGGGTTTAAGGGTTGAGGGTTGAGGGATTAAGGTTTAAGAGGGTATAGGGGTATATGGATTAGGGTTGAAGGGTTGAGGGTTGAGGCATTAGGGTTTGAGGGTTGAGGGATTAAGATGGTATAGGGGTTGAGGGATTAGGGTTTAAGGGTTGAGGGTTGAGGGTTGATAGATTAAGAGGGTAAAGGGATAGAGGGATAAGGGTTGAAGAGTTGAATGTTGAGGGTTGAGGGATTAAGAGGGTATAGGGATTGAGGGATTAGGGTTTAAGGATTGAGGGATTAGGGTTTTTGTTTTTAGGGATTGAGAGGGTATAGGGGTTGAGTGATTGGGGTTTAAGGGTTGAGTGTTGAGGATTGACAGATTACGAGGGTATAGGGGTTGAGGGATTAGGGTTTAAGGGTTGAGGGTTGAGGGATTAAGAGGGTATAGGGGTAGATGTATTAGGGTTCAAGGGTTTAGTGTTGAGGGTTGAGGGTTTAAGGGTTGAGGGTTGAGGGTTGAGGGTTGAGGGTTGAGGGATTAAAAAGGTATAGGGGTTGAGAGATTAGGGTTTAAGGGTTGAGGGTTGAGGGATTAAGGATTAAGAGGGTATAGGTGTAGAGGGATTAGGGTTGAGGGTTGAGAGTTGAGGGACTAAGAGGGTATAGAGGTTGAGGGATTAGGGTTTAAGGCTTGAGGGTTGAGGGTTCACGAATTAGGAGGGTATAGGGGTAGAGGGATTAAGGTTGAAGGGTTGAGGGTTGAGGGTTGATGGATTAAGAGGGTATAGGAATTGAGGGATTAGGGTTTAAGGGTTGAGGGATTAGGGTTTGAGGGTTGAGGGATTAAGAGGGTATAGGGGTTGATGCTTTAGGGTTTAAGGGTTGAGGGATGAGGGTTGAGGTATTAAGAGGGTATAGGCATTGAGGGATTATTGTTTAAGGGTTGAGGGTTGAGGGTTGAGGGTTGAGGGATTAAGAGGGTATAGGGGTTGAGAGATGAGGGTTTAAGGGTTGAGGGTTGAGGGATTAAGAGGGTATAGGGGTTGAAGGATTAGGGTTTAAGGGTTGAGGGTTCATGGATTATGATGGTATAGGGATAGAGGGATTAGGGTTGAAGGGTTGAGGGTTTAGGGTTGAGGGATTAAGAGGGTATAGGGGTTGAGGGATTAAGGTTGAATGGTTGAGGGTTGAGGGATTAATAGAGTATAGGGATTGAGGGATTATGGTTTAAGGGTTGAGGGTTGAGGGTTGAGGGATTAAGAGGTTATAGGGGTTGACAGATTAGGGTTTAAGGGTTGAGGGTTGAGGGATTAAGAGGGTATAGGGGTTGAGGGATTAAGGTTGAAGGGCTGAGGGTTGAAGGGCTGAGGGTTGAGGTGAGGATTAAGGGTATAAGGATGGATTAGGGTTTAAGGGTTGAGGGTTGGGGTTGAAGATTAGGAGTTTAAAGGGTTGAGGGTTGGTTCAAAGTTAAGAGGTTATAGGGGTAGAGGTATTAAGGTTGGAGGGTTTAGGGTTGAGGGTTGAGGGATTAAGAGGGTATAGGGGTAGAGGGATATAGGTTGAATGGTTGAGGGTTGAGGGATTAAAAGGGTATTGGGGTTGAGGGATTAGGGTTTTAGGGTTGAGGGTTGAGGGATTAAGAGGGTATAGGGGTAGAGGGATGAGGGTTGAAGGGTTGAGGGATGAGGGATTAAAGGGTATAGGGGTTGAGGGATTAGGGTTTAAGGGTTGAGGGTTGAGGGATTAAGGATTAAGAGGGTATAGGGGTAGAGGGATTAAGTTTGAAGGTTTGAGGGTTGAGGGTTGAGGGATTAAGAGGGTATAGGGATTGAGGTATTAGGGTTCAAGGGTTGAGGGTTTTATGGATTAAGGATTAAGAGGGTGTAGGGGTAGAGGGATTAGGGTTGAAGGGTTGAAAGGTTGAGGGTTGAGGGTTGAGGGATTAAGAGGGTATAGGGATTGAGGGATTAGGGTTTAAGGGTTAAGGGATTAAGGTTTAAGAGGGTATAGGGGTAGAGGGATTAAGGTTGGAAGGTTGGAGGGTTGAGGGTTGAGGGTTGAGGGATTAAGAGGGTATATGGATTGAGGGATTAGGGTTTATGGGTTGAGGGATTAGAGTTTGAGGGTTGAGGGATTAAGAGGTTATAGGGGTTAAGGGATTAGGGTTTAAAGGTTGAGGGTTGAGGGTTGAGGGATTAAGAGGGTATAGGGGTAGAGGGATTAGGGTTGAATGGTTGAGGGTTGAGGGATTAAGAGGGTATATGGATTGAGGGATTAGGGTTTAAGGGTTGAGGGATTAGGGTTTGAGGGTTGAGGGATTAAGAGTGTATAGGGGTTGAGGGATTAGGGTTTAAGGGTTAAGGGTTGACAGATTACGAGGGTATAGGGGTTGAGGGATTAGGGTTTAAGGGTTGAGGGTTGAATGATTAAGAGGGTATAGGGGTAGAGGGATTAGGTTTGAAGGGTTGAGGGTTGAGGTTTGAGGGATTAATAGGGTATAGTGGTTGAGATTTTAAGGGTTGATGGTTGACGGTTGAGGGATTAAGGATTAAGAGGGTATAGGTGTAGAGGGATTAGGGTTTAATGGTTTAGGGTTGAGGGTTCAAGGATTAAGAGGGTATAGGGGTAGAGGGATTAATGTTGAAGGGTTGAAGGTTGAGGGTTGAGGGTTGAGGGATTGAGAGGGTATAGGGATTTAGGGATTAGGGTTTAAGGGTTGACGGTTGAGGTTTCAAGGATGAAGAGGGTATAGGGGTAGAGGGATTAAGGTTAAAGGGTTGACGATTGAGGATTTGGGGATTTAGAGGGTATAGGGGTAGAGAGATTAATGTTGAAGGGTTGAGGGTTGAGGGTTGAGGGATTAAGAGGGTATAGCGATTGAAGGATTAAAAGGATGTAGAGGTTGAGGGATTAGGGTTTGGGGGTTGAGGGTTTAGGGCTTATGGTTTAGGGTTTATCCCACTCTCCCCCTTTCTCTCTCCCTCTCTATCTTCCACTCTCCCCCTCTCTCCCTCCAACTCTATCTTTCTACCACTCTCCCCTTCTCCCACTCTCCCCCACTCTCTCCCACTCTATCTTTCTCCCACTCTCACCCTCTCTTCCTCCCTCTCTCCTCTCTCCCTCTCATCTCCCTGTCGCTTGTCCCCCCTCTCCCTCTCCTCCCCTCTCTCTCCCTCCCTCTCTATCTCCCACTCTCCCCCTCTCTCCCTCCCACTCTCCCCTTCTCCCACTCTCCCCCACTCTATCTTTCTCCCACTCTCACTCTCTTTCCCTCCTTTTCTATCTCCCACTCTTCGCTTCTCTCCTTCTCCCACTCTCTCCCAGTCTCTCTTTCTTCCACTATCCCCCTCTCTCCCTCCCTCTCTATCTCCCACTCTCCCCCTCTCTCCCTCCCACTCTCCCTTTCTATCTATTGATGGTGTTTTCATGCACTTCTCAACACAGGTAATGCATAGGTGCATCACCTCTCTTGAAAGACAATCTTCCACAATCAAATTGCAGAACACTATCCCAAGGTCTCTCGGATGTCAGGTCTTGACAGTGCTTGGAATATCTCAGTTGATTTATGTGATTTGCTAGAATCACAAGGTGGACTTACAGATGAGTTACAAAGAGAGGCAATGCACCTATGCAATACCTATGTTGAAAAGTGCATGAAAACACCATCAACAGAACTGGTGCTAGAAGGAAAGCATGCCCACCTCCACACCATCAAAGACTTTTGGGCCAAATGTAGAGATGATCTTGAGGTATGGGTGAGACATTACATGCACATGACCACCATCTTTGTGCCAAGGCTCAACCTGTGCCCAGTTCCTGACCAGCTCGAAGAAGATGAAGACACAATGATCGATCCAAGGTATGATGTCGTCACCAATTTGCCCTTGCTTGTGATTGATCGGAATGAACCAGAGCTCGTCGACCTCGCTGTACTCACTAGGCCTATCGAGATCCGAACGAAGGAATGGGTCGAGCAACAGGTGGCCCGATTAGAACAACAAGGAGTCACCTTGACATTCAAGGGACTGGAAAATGAACCAAGTGGCTCGAAAGGTGGGGCAGCTATCACCGTAACTGGGGAAGCATCTAGCACACCACCATCAGCTAAGACCAAGAAGAGAAAGGAGGCTAGTGAACAGGTGCCCAAACCAAAGGTCTATGCCCGCAAGTCTTCCGAGTCGGAGCCCTCTAAGAAAAAAAGAAAAACAACTAGAGGCACGAAGACAATGGTGATGCCCAAGGGTCCACCCATTAGGATTAGAGAAGAGGGATCTAGCTCGCTGGGGTCTCCACCTATTACGATCACTGCTGCCAGCCCGCTTAGTTCAATTCTAGCTTCTACTTCCTCCCCACCTATGGTGGACATATCTGTCCACCTTGCTGCCACTCCTCCAATCTTGTAGGTCATTCCCATGGATTCATCATCTTCCACGACCTCACCCATCTCCTCTTCTTCCATGTCTCCTTCCCTCCCCTCTGCTCCTGCTGCTACGATGCCTGTTCTTTGTCTCTCAGAGTCATTCGTAAAATACATGCAAAATGTACCCATTGAGCTCTCAGGAATGCTCACTAATCCAGTGGTTCAGGTTGCAATAGCCCAGGCCATGGCCTCTGCTCTAGTTCCCCTTCCCCCTACTAATCCACCAAAGATGGAAGCTACAATGCAAATATCAGATGAGCTCGAGCGACAACAGCTAGAGGCTGCAAAGGCCCCAAAAGAGGAAGAATTTGAGTATCATGAACATCCACTATTTGAGCGCCATGAGATCAATGAGGTGGTGTATGAGTCCTCCAGTGAGAGAAACGAAGAGCTGAACACTTAATTTATAAAAGAATCAGACGATCCCGAGCTTAATGCAGAATGGGGAAAGCAACTCAAGGAGATAGAAGATAAAGAAGCCAAAGATCGGCTTATCAAAGAAGAAGAGATTGCTGCTCAAGAGACAGAGGGTAGAAAATCCCCTGATGAGAAGCAAGACGAGACCCCAGAGCATGACAAGGACTTTTTCCCCCATGAGGATGAGCAAGGGGAGAATCCGAGGAGCATGAGTACAATCAAAATGAAGAAGAGGGGGAGGTCGAGAAAGAAAATCCACCAAAAGAGAAGTTGCATACAGAGTCCCCCATTGGACATGAAACCCTCAGACAAGACTCTGAGGAGGAGAAAGAAGATGCGGGGACTGCAGAGAAGGCTCTTGTCATTAGAACCGCTGAGCTTGAAATAGGGGACAGCGGGAGTCAAAGTAAACCACCTCGGGAGGAGCCCTAAGTGCCTGAATGGCTGCAAAGGCAACTAAAGCAAAAGACTCCCACCTTGAAGGACTCCAAGGCAAGGCTAGAAGCCATCATGGCCAAAGCACAGGTAAGCACAAAAAGAGGGAGAAGAGGCCGAAGGTCAGATCAAAAGTAACCATGGACGCGTCAGGATCAAGGGTAGTACAAATAGCAACACCGATGGTTGGAGAGCAAGGCATAACCTACAATGTCTCCACCATCGACTTGGGAGTGGCCACGAGAGAACAAAAGGTTGAGCATCTCTAGGAGTTAGTCGCTACAGTGGTGCACCTTATTCAATAGGATAAAGTCTCCAAAGAAGAACTGAAGGAGCAAGTGGCTGATCTAACAACCTACATTCAACAGTGGTCATCCTTGGATGAAAAACCTACAATGTCATCCACCCCACCTTAGCTACTATCCCAAGAATAGATTAACAAGCTAGAAAAGAGACAGAACTTGGACAAGACTATGGAAAACTGGTTCCGACAGGTCTTGGATATGGGAAACACGGGCATCAACTTGGCTGTCCGGGAAGCAAATAGGTTCCTAGAAGTTCAAAAGACTCTCAAGGAGACAAGGCAGATTTGTGAGAGGTTCCCAAGGAAGTACGAGGTGGCCTACCCAAAGATTGAGGCCATACTTGCATTGCCAAGCGATGTCTGGGAAAAGGACCTTGCCTTCAAGGATGATGATCACTGGCTAGTGGACACGTGGAAGCGAGATTTTGATCATCGGAAGAGGAGGCTTGAGCAGGTTTTGGAGTGAATGGTACCAAACATTGAATGGGCAAGGGATTCCAAAGAAGAGTGCACACGGTACCTCAAGCTGATGACAGGATACGAGCTGCCCACAGTCAAGATCAATGCTGAGAATATAAAGCCCTACTTCTTGAAGATCATGGAAGATGGGATGTCCACCGAGGTCACCACTAAATTCATGTGCTTTGCTGCCTGAGCCTTTGTGCAGTCAAAACTCTTTCAAGACAATGCTGCTAAGTTTGATGACGACTGGAAGAAGCTTGGCAGCGATTCCCAGGAATGATCTTACCAAATTTTGAAATCCAACATCATGGAGGTGGATAAGTTTCAATCCCTGGTCCTAAGTTTCATGGAGTATGCCGCGTTGAAGAAGCGAGAGGGGAATCCTGTCATCGATGATGAGTTCCTTGAAAAATAGCTACAGCAAAGAACAAATGGCTAAAAGACAAATTTGCTACAGTGTTGTCACTAGATGACAAAATAGGGAAGAAACAAGAAATTATTTATAAATGTAATGTATTTGGGGGTAGGTGAAACCCTAATGTAAAGTGAATATTGGCCATACAATTGAATCTAATCTTGGCCACTCATTTTTTTTTTTGAAAACTATAAATAGGGCTCTCCTCCTCTCATTTTAAGAGAGTTGAGTTGTTGTACAGACATGTTGTTGAGAATATAATAGAAAATACAGTCATTTTCTGGTGTGTTTCTAGTTTTCTCCACATGTTTCATGGTTCTTCTCGATTTATTTAGAAATTTTCTTTAAGATTCTTTGTTGTTTTAGTATCCTTAGATTGACTTTGATAGAATTAGTATGGTGTCTATGGTTTTGAAGATTACTGTTGTGTGTATGCTTTCCTTGTCCATACTTTTGGTCATTTGTTGATGGTATATGACTGTGCAAAGTTAGTCTGGACTTTTACTTCATTGTTTCTCATTAAACTTTATCTTTATTCATGTTTCCATGGTGAATGAATGATGATTATCTACAGTCCCTAGAAGATAGCACAGATTTCATGATATTGTGAGAATTCTGATTAAGTGAAATCATATTTAAGGAAACTGTCCATAGCAGGAAGCTCCATGATCACTGTTCATCGGTAGTTGGAGATCTAGGAAACATCTTTCTTCCTCACCCTTTCTCTTTTTTCCTTTTCTTTAGAAACAACTTGTGTTAAGGTTCGTTGCACATTGTAAAGCCAAATCCGATAAAGCAATGGAGTCCAAGACTACTGTCTGAACCTGCAGCAAGGTACAGTAATTCTAAATCTGCAAAACTCCATTCATTGACCCAATTCTCCTACAATTTTGACCATGTAAGACCGCCTTGTGATTCAAGCAAAATCACACCAAACAACTGATTTATTCCAAACCTCGTCATGGCCTGACACCCAAGAGACCTTGGGATAGTGTTCTGCAATTTGATTATGGAAGATTGTCTTTCAAGAGAGGTAATACACCTACATATTACCTGTGTTGTGAAGTGCATAAAAACACCATCCATAGAACTGGCACTAGAAGGAGGGCCATATGGATAAACTGGATCGAATTGGGTCATTCTCCCCTTTAAGATTCTATCGAGTCTTGAGATCTACACCCAATAAGGGAGAGTTATAAGAATTACAGCCCCCTACCCAAGCTAAAAGAGCTAAAGCGAAGGAACCATCCATCACCATTACCACCGAGCAGCTCACTACCCTTCCACCTCCACCTCCTTCACGTTCACTGACAGCACCACCTTCCGCTCACCCAATTCATATAGCCTTCCAAGTTGCCATTTTGCCTAGGTTGGACACCACTTTTCAGCTGAACATAGTCCCCAGCCTTTTTGCTGCCTCACCTGTCACTATAGCACCGTTACCAACATAGACCAATCTGGCGTAGCCACCTCCATGGCCTTTCCCAATGGCATGGCTGGGTAATAACCCATCTCCTCTCACTTTCAACCTTTACCATGATATGCCAAAGAATCCTGAGAACTTCTACATGAAGTTCAACTCCCGAGATCCGTAGAGGACAGCCGAAGAGCATGTCAGGATTTTTGAAATCGCCTTGAAGACCATGCAAATCATTTATGAGGATGTAGCTTGCAGGCTCTTTCCTTACTCGTTAGGGGAGGAAGCCTTCTGTTGGTACGCCAACCTGCCAGTCGGAACATTCAGTACGTGGGATTTGTTGAAGAGTGCCTTTTTGCTGAAATTCAAGACCCCAGTCAGCCCCACAGATTCATACCGACACTTCATGTCGATTCAGAGAGAAATCAATGAACCAATCAGCTCGTTCAACGATCGCTTCCACAGAGCATACACTCGGCTGCAGGCCCCGTATGTTTTCAATGACGCCGCTATCCTACCTATTTATTATGCAGCGTTGGACAACCTTACTTCAGCCTTGGTAAAAAGGATGAGATCGCCACTAGCTAGGTTGGTTAATGCATATGCTAAAGCCATCATTGCCAGTACAGATTTGGGACAGAACATATCAGGTCCGTTGCCTTCTCTTGGGCAAACCACACATCCGACACAAATACAGGGTCTCATGCAAGCCTTACAACATCAAACACCATTACTAAACCTAGTGCCGCAGCTGCCTATGGTTCCACAACCTGGGCAGCCGATGAACCAGGTGTATCTGATGCCGCACTACTTGCTTCCCTTGCAGCAATAGTTGCATTCACAACAATCCTAGATGCCAGCATACCTTCAAGTGGCGGAATTTCCACCCGCTCACTAGAATCATCCGGTGGCACAGCCTGCGTTCCTTCAGAATGCTGTGCCGCAACCAAATAACATCGAAAAGGATAGAATCGACAAACTCATAGAGATGGTCAAGAAAATGTCAACCGAGCTGATAGACTTAAGAAATCAGAACAATCAGTTGCAAACATCACAAAAGAGCATCCAGGCCAACCTTAATAGGGAAAATCGAGATCATCGTGAAAGTCGGGACAATTGGGATGCTGGTACGTCGTCAGAACAGAACTACAATAGGAGTCAGAACTCGGGTCAAAACTTCGACAAAAGACCCTTTCAGAGGCAAAATCGGACATGGAATACACACCCCAATAATGGCGGTGTTCCCATGCCTCTTGATTAGCCCAACATTAATAGTAATGAGAACCCCGCAAGTGGAGTTTATTTGGCAGAGGCTGCATTATCTGGTTGGTGCCGCATACACAAGATGAACTGCCATTCTAAACTGGATTGTCTAGAATTCCAAACTGCAGCTGAGATTTTCCAAGTAGAGGTTCAAAATACGGTCGATAACCTCGAATGCAGGGACATTGTCCCATCTAATCCATACGATGCCTCAGTGCTGGTGCTAAATCAGGCCCCTTTCTCAAAGGCGGAATGCAACACCCCCGAGCTAGAGGATGCTAGTTCAAATAGTAACAATATCAAGGCGAACGAGGTAAGTTCTGAAAGTCCTTTCGCTCAGCTTTTTAATTCAATAGATAATGGTCATAAGGATGATGAAGAGGAACTTAGGGAGGACGAAGTCCAAATGTTTCACCAACGGACTGCCCCTTACAACCTCAAAAATAGACAAGCAAGAGGTCATGCCGAGGGTCCTTTCACGACCTCCATCCCGCCAAATAATTTCAGTAACCCTCCTGATTTGAGTGCAAACAATAATCCAGGTTTTCCACTTACACCCACACAATATCTCAGCAGAAATAAACAGCTAGGCAGTAACCAAAGCCAAAACGCTAGCCCCTCCCAAAACATTTCCCATGACCAATAAAGTGAATAGATGGGGGAGTATATTGCTAAAGAATTTAAAAAGGTGAAGCTAAGTGTGTCCGCATTCGAACTTTTAAAGGTGCCTACCGTTAAGAACACCTTTTTTCGAATGATAAATGGGACTCCGTCACAAGGGTCCACTCGAGAAGAAATTCTGGTAAAGAAGGTTTCTTTTAGTGATCAACCAAATGAACCGGTTGTTAGGTAGATTTTTAACACTAAGGATGACCTGCCAACGGGTCAGCAGGCAAACAAGCAAGTCGACAGGATAGCTAATCTAACACCAACCCAAAATAGGGGCAATGGGAAGGAAAAGGCCCAGGTCACTCAGGTGGACATTTCTGGAGGGTTGTTTCAATGGAAATTCGAGACCCCTCCCTTTCTAACCATTGTCCGTGTGTTTGGGAAGAACCTCCATAATTGCTTGCTGGATTCAGGAGCCTCAGCCAATGTCATGCCTTTGTGCATATGCAAGGCACTCGGAATAACACCAACTCCTTCCTGTCGAAAGGTGACGCAACTTGATAAAATTGAAATCAACATAGTAGGGGAGATCAACAGGATCCCCATGCAAGTTCTTGTTGATCCCTAGATCTAATAGACCATTGATATATAGGTGGTCGATATCCCAGACACCTACGGCATAATCCTAGGAAGAGATTTCATGAGGGCATTGAACGGGTACGCCGTCACTGATTACTCTCACATATGGCTGCCATGGAAAGGAATGCCTAATCAGATCTGGATTGACAGAGAACCATGGATGAAATTCATGATTATTGAGTACAACAACACAAATGAGGTGCTATATGTTGAAACAAGTTTGGGAAATTATTCTCTAGTGGCACGCACGGATGAGCGAGAATACCTTGAAGACGAAGGAATGAGCGAGGTCATCCTCCTGCTATGCAGCCTACCTACCAACTTGAACAATGCTCCTCAGAGCACTGAGATCCTCATCGAATCTGACGATGAAGGGCTTGAAGAGGGTGAAAGTCGGGGACTGCTCGATGGTTTCCAAGATTTTATGGAAAAATGTGTGCGTGACCAGCTCAGTTTAAGAACTCAAATGAACTTTCAAGAACTCTTGCTTCCTGATTGGTGTCGGGTGCACAATGCTGCCCATTCAAAATTTAACTGCTGCTTATGCCAAATAGCAATTGAGCATGTTAAGAGATAAGCTACTCCAGAGGAGAAAATGGGATTTATATCCGATCGATGAACAGGTCCCGTTCCTGTAGTTCCCAAGGTGGCCACCGAAATGAAACCCCCGTTGAAGGCGAAAGTCGGATCCATCAGCCCTGTGCCTAAGGATTCTCCTAGATTCTGGACATTGCGCTTTTATGGTTCTAAATCCAAGCATGGAGCTGGAGCGGGTTTCGAACTGATTATTCCCAAAGGTAAATCATACTTCTTTGCTCAGCGGCTATAATTTTATTGTACTAATAATGTAAATCCAAGCATGGAGCTGGAGCGGGTTTCGAACTGATTATTCCCAAAGGTAAATCATACTTCTTTGCTCAGCGGCTATAATTTTATTGTACTAATAATGTGGCAGAATATGAGGCTCTGGTATTGGTCCTCTTGATGGCATTAAGAAAGGATGTCAAGATGCTCCAAGTATATGGGGACTCAGAGTTAGTCATAAAGCAAGTCAAAATTTTTTATTCCTGCTATGATCAGAGACTTACTAACTACCGACACTGTGTTTGGGATCTACTAGAAGGATTGGATGCATTCAAAATTCAGCTGATCCCTCGTGCTCAAAATTATACGGCCAACACCTTGGCACAGGCGGCAAGCACACTACGGACTTTGTCCCTATCTGGCCTTAAGAGATTCATGGTGGAACTCACTTCCATCCCATCAGTGCCAGATAATGTGGCCAATTTCCAAGTGTTCAATGACGACACACACATTCTAGAATTCCTCACCAGTTCTAATGTGTTTGCTTCACAGATAATCGATGAGGTCAAGCCTTAAGAGGCGGAATTAGATATAGAAGGGGTCATCAACTTAAAAACTAACACCATCCCTAGGGGAATGGTTGAACTGGAGTGAATCTTTGACCTCGATCAGATCAGAGACCAGGATCAGCAAGCTAAAAGGGATATCGTCAGCGGTCAATGTGACACCCACAATGTGGGAACGGCTGGAAACACCAACAATGTGTTCATAGGTAAGGTATGTGATCATGAGGAGAGAAAAGGGATTATCAAGGCACTACATAAGTACCATGACATCATAGCCTGGAGCTATGATGATCTCAAGACATATGACACATTGATTATCATGAACACTATTCCACTCAGGCCAGATGTGAAACCGTTCCGGCAATGGCAGCGCCCTATCAACGCTCTATTAGAGCCAATTATATATAAGAAAGTACAGAAGTTGCTGTCAGCCAGGATCATCTTTTCGGTCAAACATTCTATGTGGGTAGCGAACTTGGTCCTCGTTAGAAAGAAGAACGGAGAAATCAGATTGTGCGTGGATTTTCACAATCTAAATCAAGCATCAGAGAAGGACAACTATCCTGTACCTTCATTGGATGAGGTGCTACAGGTAGTAAATGGATGTCAGATGATGTCCTTGTTGGATGGCTATTCAGGATACAACCAGGTCATGGTGTAGTATGAGGATCGACATAAGACAACGTTCACCACCAAATGGGGAACGTTTGCGTATAGAAGAATGTCGTTTGGACTCATCAATGCTGGCACCACTTTCCAGCGAGCCATGAATGTCACATTCAAAGATCTGATAGGCAAGTGCATCATCATCTACATGGATGATTTAATAGTATTCTCAAAGTAGCGGGGTAATCATGTCGCTGACTTGTGCAAGGTCTTTGAAAGATGCCTCACATTTGGGGTGTCCCTTAACCCAAGGAAGTGCATCTTCGGGGTCACTAAGGGAAAGCTCCTTGGACACATCTTGTCAGAGTGGGGAATTTCTATTGACCCCGAACGCATTCAATCCATTATGAAAATTCAGCTGCCAGGTAGCAAGAAAGAATTGAAATCTTTCTTCAGGAAGATTAAATTTGTCTGCAAATTCATCACCGGCTTCGCGAAAATCGTCAAACCACTCAATGCCATACTGAAGCAAGATGCTAAGGTTGAGTGGACTCTCAAAGAAAAGTAGGCTTTTGGGGAGATCAAGAAGGCAATCACTGACGCCCCTGTGTTGGTCAACCCCAATTACCTGAAACCATTTTACATATACTCCTTTGCTTCAGATCACTCCTATGCCAATATTCTGACGCAAAAGAACGACGAGGGGAGCGAGCATCTGATCGCCTTCATGAGTGCCCCTTTAAAGGATGCTGAACTTTGCTATCATAACATAGAAAAACAAGCTTATTCCCTTGTAAAGGGAGTCAAAAAGTTCCGGCACTACATCTTATGCAACAAGGTCTTTGCCATAGTTCCCGATCCCGCAGTGAAAACATTACTTATGCATAATGAGTTGGGCGAATGAAGGGCCAAGTGGATCGCGTTGATACAAGAATATGACATGGAGATCCAACCGATGAAGCTGGTAAGAGGATAGGCACTCACCCAAACAATGGCAGAGGTGGTTATTAATGCCAAACCTGAACTCACAGTACAACAGTACTAGTTGGAGGACGTCTCCCCAGGAGAGTGGTATTATGACATAGTGTACTACCTGTTGAACCACCAGTGCCCGGCTCACCTGCAAGGAGTCTAGAGATGAGCATTAAGGTTGAAGAGTAGCAGCTATATGTTGTAGGGCTCTATATTATACAAGAAAAACCATGAAGGTATCTATCTGCGATGCCTAAGAAAAGAGGAAGTTGAGCGCGTGTTTAAGGAATTCCATGACAAGTTCGGAACTGGCCACGGCTCACGTCTATCAACCACACATCAAATCCTGAGGGCTGGGTATTATTGGCCCACCATTTTAGAGGATGCTCACGGTCATGTCCATACCTACCATGTGTGCCAGATAGCTGCCACTAGAGAAAGAAACGTTGTTGTCCCACTACAACCTATCTTGGAGGTAAGACCTTTTGCGCAATGGGGTCTCGACTTCATTGGTCCGATAAGTCCTCCATCATCTATGAGACACCGGTACATTCTAACCGCTTCCAATTACTGCACTAGGTGGACAAAAGCGATAACTTGTAGGCAATGTACAACTGAAGTCGTAACCAATTTCTTAGAAAGTTTCATTTTAAATCGTTTTGGTTGCCCATATGCTATAGTATGTGATAACGGCCCTACATTTACTTCACTAAAATTCATAAGTTGGGCCTTCAATTATGGTATCGCCCTCAAATTCTCCTCTAACTATTATCTTCAAGGCAATGGCCTTGCTGAGTCCACCAACAAAAACTTGATCATGGTGATTAAGAAGTTGCTAGATAGGAACCCCAAAGATTGGCATACCCAACTTTGTTTCGCCTTATGGGCAGATCGCACCTGCCATAAGGCCACCCTTGAAGATTCCCCATACCATCTGGTCTACGGCTTGGAACCCGTCTTTCCCATACATTTGAAAATCCCAACCCTCCAGTTCATTAATGACTTTTATGAAGGAAGAGACCGCAGAGAAGCTCGCCTCGCTGAGTTGCTGCACCTTGAAGAAGTATGTGACCATGCAATAGAAAATTTTGCCAAGCATCAGGGCGTACTCAAAAGATGGTTCGACTATCGAGCCAAAGTTAAGGCCTTTCGTATTTCCGATCTAGTCCTCTACTGGGACAAGGCCGATGAAAAGAAAGAGGGACACGAAAAAGTCGACAAGCTATGGCTTGGCCCCTTCCAGATTGTTGAAATCCTTGGAGATAACGCTTTTTGCCTAAAGACTCTCACTGGTGAAGATGTCCCATTGCCTGTCAACGGGCAACACCTCAAGCATTACTTCCAAGCCTGAGCTCTTTCGAGCTATTTGCGTAAATACCTGTACATAGGTTAGGGTAGATTTCCTACTTTGTCCTCCAGTTTTGCTCATCTTCCTGGTTGTTTTGTCATAATTTTGGAGAAGCGTTTCCCCGTTTTGCTATGGTGACCATGCTTGGCCCAACGAATGGTCTGCCTTGCTACCTGCTTTCGTGTTGTTCTCTAGATAAGCCCTTATTCCCTACTGCTACCCCCTGAAGGCTCCTATGCATTAGTTTTCAACCTTCGAACTATACACTAACCAAGGATGGCTATCTACTTGAATCCCTGCTCTTATCATGGAACACACAAAACACATTTAAAGTATTTCCAAGGAATGGTAGGGTGACTGCTGGGAAGTGGAGATAAGTGAAAAATCTAAAGTCTGTTCCAGTGACCACTGCGATTCTCAAGCCCATTGTGAACTTCGTTGTTCACGCGGTTGAAAAAAATAAAAGAAAAGAGAAAGTGTTAAAAGGAAATATCCAGCACAAGCAATAGATAAATTGCAAATAACAACCATATGGGTGTGAGAGTATCTCTACTAGGGCTATGTACGTGAGGTCATAGCAACAACTCTGTTGGGGCTATGGATGCCTGACTGGCAGCGGAGCAATGTCCAGGTTACTTTTGGGATTAGACGAACTACGTAGCTTGTGTCCTTCGATCAGTGGTTACTTATACTCTCTTTGAAGAAAGGAAATGAACTCACCATGCACACACCTCCATGATGATCTTGCAGTCTGATTCGATCTTGCCTTCCTTGAACGGTTCTTAGTTCAGCTTTGAAAATTGTCTTAGGTTTGTGAAACCAGAAATCATGGGTTCGGAATGAATATTTATCTCTAGAACGTCGGGAGTGTTCTCCCAACGGAGTCACTATTTGTTGTGTCTTTTGGACACACACCTCGTTTAGAATGGGGACCCTCTTTTCCCTCTTTGGTGTCTCGCCCCTTTTTTGTTTTGCCTCATTTTGCATACCCAATTTTGTGTCCTAAAAGGTCAGCACATTCCCCAGCATCATACTTTAAGCTTGACCAAAGTCGCTCCTTTTAAAATGCTAAGTCTAGGGCTCAAACCGGGTTTTCCTTGTTGGAATTCCCTTTCTGGAGTCTATGACGGTTTTCGGGTTTCCCTTTCCGGGTTTCCCATTGAGCTCTACTATTTCGATGGCCGTGGAGGGACGGCTTCCCAACCCCTAGACTCTAGTCCTCCCACCGCCAACTGTGTTTTTAATTCACCAACTCCACCTGCCGCCGTACAGAGAAATTAAATGCTATATTAATGATGATTTTTGCTATAAAAATGAATTTTCCAACCGTCATTTTCAATGGACCAACTGAGAGGATTTCGGGGAGCTCCTGCGCATCCGACATTTCCAGCCTTCGATCTCGAGCCCCCTTTTCGGGCGTTTTCTATGCGACCATTCGAAACCTCTTTGGAATCTTGAGGTAGGCCAGCCGTTCGTGCCCTCATTCTTCATTTTACCATTTTTGAGCCTTAAATGATATAAAATGCATAAAACATGTTAAAATCTAATAAGTAAAGGCCTTCCCATCAAAACCCATCTCTTAGAAAATCAAAAAACAATCGCTAAGTGGCTTAAAATTCAATCCGAAACTTCACCACACCGCGGCTATTCTTCATAACAGCACTGGCGTCTCCCGGGCCCAAGTCTTCCCGCGACCGTCTCTGCCCCTTCATCTTCAAACTTCAGGTGGCAGTAACCCTCCTCGGAGCTCGATCTCCGGAATTCCCTTCTAGGGATTTCGTTGCGTCGTTGCCATTCCAAATGGCCTGGCCCGAGCATCTTCTCGACCCCTGGACCTCAAACCCTCAAAGTCCATCTAAACTTGAAAATCTATGTAAAATCGCCAGAATTCAATCCACGCCCGGGATTCGGTCCCTAGAATTCCTTTCCCGGAATTCCATCTCGACTTCGCCGTTTTGACGGCCTGCCCCAAGCAGCTTTCCAGAACTCTTTTCCAAACTCCTCAAAAGTCTTCCAACTTCCCGGTGGAGCCCCTCGACCGCGTTCCTCCGGACCCTGTCTCCTGGAATTCCATTCTCAGAATTCCGTGTCGAGTTCACCGTTTCAAACGGCCTTCGTGGGACATCTTCCTGACTCCCGGACCTCGGTCTGCTGCCCGCCATGACCAAATTGGTATTCTCCTCTTGCCCCCAAGCTTCCTCCAGATTCTGACCTTCGGAATTCCCCTCTTGGGATTTCGTTTGACCTGCGTCGTTCTAACGGCGGGTTTGGGACAGCTTCGCGACCTCTGGGTCCCGTTGCTTCGTTCGCCGCTCGATTGTCCCGAACCCTCTGATCGCTTCCGGAAATTGCCTCCCAGATTTCCTCCCCTGAATTTCCACTTTCATTTCGCCATCCCCAACGGTCGACCTGTAGCCGCTTCCGGGAGATAGCAATCCGAGACTTGGATTCTGACACCCGAAATTTCGTGTCCTCTACGCTGTTTCAAATGGCTTTCCTGCAGATGATGCCCGAACTTCCAAATGGAGGATCAAATGACCTCCAAATCCAAAATGGATTTTGACCCACTCGCTAAAATTAGGTTTTCCTCCATATCCAACCTCGGGAAATTCCTATGGGATTTCCATTGTCAATTTGCCCTTTGAAACGACATTCTGCCAAGGGAATTCTGGCCCTGGGAACCCGATTTCTCTGTATTGCCTTCTAGCAATGAATTATTAGGTGTTGTCTGATTATTGAACAATGAATAATGATTGTAAAACTAATCTTGAGATGCATATACTTTTCCAGGATCATTTCATCATGTTTATTGTTACGAATTCTTGTCTCTTATGCAAGATTTATGGAATCCAATGCAGAAACTTCCGATGCTTCCAAGGGGAAAGGAAAAGGAATAGCCAAGACACATCGAGGCAAGGAGGACAGGGACCTAATGAAGTATAAGTTTTAGGGAGTCCCTATACAATCCAGAGTCACCTCCCTTTGGAGAGATGTTATAGATACCAACATCGGTCAGGTTGATGTTGACGAATTCATATAGAGGGTTAGGATGAACCCAAAGATAGAGAACATGAAACTAATAAAGAGCAGAATTGCTAAAGCTGCAGGCTTCCCACCGGCCTTGGTGGCTCCAGAACTAGTAATGGCATGTGTAGAGGCCTACCAAGAAGAGACCTGGACTATAGTAGACCAGGATGGAAATATCCTTGCCGACATGTCTCTGTCGGGCATAACAGTGACCTTCCACATTCCTTCCTTTGATAGCATGGAGGTCCCCACCATGGAGGAATGTAAACAGGTCTGGGAGCAGGATCCCTTGGGGTGCAAGAAGGTCATCAATCAATATTGGTTAAAGGATAAGTGGGGCAGCACTGGTAAGCTTCCTCAGGAGCTTTTTCGTAGTGACTTTTTCGAGGATTACCATGACCTCGTAACTTTGCTGAGCCGATTGATGGGCCTTCCTAGAGCCGCCTTCTTCCAAAAGTGGATGTTCTATTTTGTAGAGGAGATTCTCCGCGGCAAGAAGACCACCTTCTATTGGGGAGAGATGATCAGTGACTACTTCCATGAGCAATTTACAACCATGAAGAAGACCTCCAAGTTCATCATGACCTCCTACTTGGTATATTCCCTCGCCGATCGGCGGCATTATCAGGGATTGGCGGTGGTACCCAATGATCCATCGGGGGTGGAACTCAAACCATACGACAAGTACACTCAGTTATAGTTCAAGAATTTCAAGAGGAATTATTGTCGGGTGAACGATGCATTCATCACTCACATCATTCGGTCTCTTGGGGGTGACTTTCAAAGGAGAGTTTATCATAGCGCCCTAGCCCTCCTCAAGTAGTATGCCTTCCTTTACAAACAATTCTCAAAGTTTACATACATCCATGCCGAGGGATTCATGGAGAGACCAAACAAGCTGCCCCGGTACCCCAATGATTTGATCATTCTATTGGAGCTGACCCGGTAGCTACGGCATATTTATAGCATCCTGAGTTATAAGCATTTGGTAGGCCCGGCTTACCCTATGGGACTCGGCCAAGGAATGTACAAGATTCATACCTCCCAGTGCACGGGGTATTCAGAAAGGGAGTTGGCTGAGTATAACTTCCTTCAATATACAGATCGGCCTTGAATGGACCCATACGAGCACATCAGGAAGGCACTAGGATGAGGGTATGCCCACCTCCACAGCATGAAAGACTTTTGGGCCAACTATAGAGATGATCTTGAGGTACGGGTGAGACATTACATGTGCATGACCGCCATCTTTGTGCGAAGGCTCAACCTATGCCCAGTTCCTGACCAGCTCGAAGAAGATGAAGACACAATGATCAATCCAGGGTATGATGCCATCACCAATTTTCCACTGCTTGCGATTGAATGGAATGAACTAGAGCTCGACGACCTCGCCGTACTCACTAGGCCCATCGAGATCCAAACGAAGGCATGGGTCGACCAACAGGTGGCCCGATTAGAACAACAAGGAGTCACCTTGACATTCAAGGGACTGGAAAATGAACCAAGTGGCTCGGAAGGTGGGGCAGCTATCACCATAACTGGGGAAGCATCTAGCATGCCACCATCAACTAAGACCAAGAAGAGAAAGGAGGCCAGTGAACAACTACCCAAACCAAAGGTCTATGCCTGCAAGTCTTCTGAGCCGGAGCCCTCTAAGAAGAAAAGAAAAACAACTAGAGGCACGAAGACAATGGTGATGCCCAAGGGTCCGCCCCTTGGGATTAGAAAAGAGGGATCTAGCTCACTGGTGTCTCCACCTATTACGATCACCGCTGCCACCCTGCTTACTTCAATTCTAGCTTCTGCTTCCTCCCCGCCTGCGGTGGACATCTCTTTCCACCTTGCTGCCACTCCTCCAATCTTGCAAGTCATTCCTATGGATTCATCATCTACCATGACCTCACCCATCTCCTCTTCTTCCATGTCTCCTTCCCTCCCCTTTGCTCCCACTACTACGATGCCTGTTCTTGGTCTCCAGGAGTCATTCATAAAATACATGCAAAATGTACCCGCCGAGCTCTCAGGAATGCTCACTAATCTGGTGGTTCAGGTTGCAATAGCCCAAACCATGGCCTCTGCTCCTGTTCCCCTTCCCCCTACTGAACCACCAAAGATGGAAGCTATAATGCAAATATTAGATGAGCTCGAGTGACAGTAGCTAGAGGCTGGAAAGGCCCTAGAAGAGGAAGAATTTGAGTATCATGAACATCCACTAGTCAAACGCCACGAGATCGACGAGGTGGTGTATGAGTCCTCCAGTGAGAGCAGCGAAGAGCTGAACACTGAATTTATAAAAGAATCAAACGATCCCAAGCTTAATGTAGAATGGGGAAAGCAACTCAAGGAGATATAAGATAAAGAAGCCCAAGACCGGCTTGTCCAAGAAGAAGAGATTGCTGCTCAAGAGATAGAGGGCAGCGAATCCTGTGCTGAGAAGTAACACGAGACCCTAGAGCACGACAAGGAAGTATTCCCCCACGAGGATGAGCAAGGGGAGAATCTTGAGGAGCATGAGTACAATCAGAATGAAGAAGAGGGGGAGGTTGAGAAAGAAGATCCACCCAAAGAGCAGTTGCATACTGAGTCCCCCACTGGACACGAAACCCTCAGACAAGACTCCAAGGAGGAGAAAGAAGATGTAGGGACTGAAGAGAAGGCTCTTTTCATCGAAACCGTCGAGCTTGAAATAGGGGACAATGGGAGTCAAAGTAAATCACCTGGGGAGGAGCCCCAAGTGCCTGAATGGCTGTAAAGGCAACTAAAGCAAAAGACTCCCACCTTGAAGTACCCTAAGGCAAGGCTAGAAGCCATCATGGCCAGAGCATAGGTAAGCACCAAAAAGAGGGAGAAGAGGCCAAAGGTTAGATCAAAAGTAACCATGGATGCCTCAGGATCAAGGGCAGTGCAAATAGCAACACCAATGGTTGGAGAGCAAGGCATAACCTACAACATCTCCACCATTGACTTGGGAGTGGCCACAAGAGAACAAAAGGTTGAGCATCTCCAGGTGTCAGTCGCCACAGTGGTGCGCCTTATCCAGCAGGATAAAGTCTCCAAAGAAGAACTGAAGGAGCAAGTGGCTGATCTGACAACCTACATTCAATAATGGTCATCCCTGGATTAACAACCTACAATGTCATCCACCCTACCTCAGCTACTATCCCAAGAACAGATTAACAAGCTGGAAAAGAGACGGAACTTGGACAAGACTAAGAAAAACTGGTTCCAGCAGGTCTTGGATATGGGAAACACGGGCATCAACTTGGTTGTCTGGGCAGCAAATAGGTTCCTAGAAGTTCAAAAGACTTTTGAGGAGACAAGGCAAATCTGTGAGAGGTTCCCAAGGAAGTACGAGTCGGCCTACCCAAAGATTGAGGTCATACTCGCGTTGCCAAGCGATGTCTGGGAAAATGACCTTGCCTTCAAGGATGATGATCACTGGCTAGCGGACATGTGGAAGCGAGATTTTGATCATTGGAAGAGGAGGCTTGAGCAGGGTTTGGAGCGAATGGCACCAGACATTGAATGGGCAAGGGATTCCAGAGAAGAGTGCGCTCGGTACCTCAAGCTGATGACAGGATACGAGCTGCCCGCGGTCGATATCAATGCTGAGAATATAAAGCCCTACTTCTTGAATATCATGGAAGATGGGATGTCCACCGAGGTCACCACTGAATTCATGTGCTTTGCTACCTGAGCCTTTGCACAGTCGGAACTCTTTCAAGACAATGCTGCTAAGTATGATGATGACTGGAAGAAGCTTGGCAACAATTCCCAGGAATGGTCTTACCAAATTTTGAAATCTGACATCATGGAGATGGATAAGTTTCAATCCCTGGTCCTAAGTTTCATGGAGTATGCCACGTTGAAGAAGTGAGAGGGAAATCCCATCATCGATGATGAGTTCCTTGAAAAATAGCTACAACAAAGGGCAAATGGCTCAATGAAAAATTTGTTACAATGCTGTCACTAGATGAAATAGGGAAGAAACAAGTAATTATTTATAAATGTAATGTATTTGGGGGTAGCTGAAACCCTAATGTAAAGTGAATATTGTCCATACAATTGAATCGAATCTTGGCCACTCATTTTGTTTTTTGAAAACTATAAATAGGGCTCTCCTCCTCTCATTTTAAGAGAGTTGAGTTGTTGTAAAGACATGCTGCTAAGAATATAATAGAAAACACAGTCATTTTCTGGTGTATTTCTAGTTTTCTCCACATGTTTCATGGTTCTTCTCCATTTAGTTAGAAATTTGCTTTAAGATTCTTTGTTGTTTTAGTATCGTTAGATTGACTTTGGTAGAATTAGCATGGTGTCTATGGTTTTTAAGATTACTGTTGTGTGTATGCTTTCCCTGTCCATACTTTTGGTCATTTGCTGATGGTATATGACTGTGCAAAGTTAGTCTGGACTTTGATTTCATTGCTGCTCATTAAACTTTATCTTTATTCATGTTTCCATGGTGAATGAATGATGAATATCTACAGTCCCTAGAAGATAGCACAAATTTCATGATATTGTGAGAATTCTGATTAAGTGAAATCTTGTTTAAGGAAATTGTCCACAACAGGAACCTCCATGATCACTGTTCATCGGCAGTTGCAGGTCCAGGAAACATCTTTCTTCCTCGCCCTTTCTCTTTTTTCCTTTTTTTTAGAAACAACTTGTGTTAAGGTTTGTTGCACATTGTAAAGCCAAATCTGACAAAGCAACGGAGTCCAAGACTGTTGTCTGAACCTACAGCAAGGTACAGTAATTCCAAATATGAAAAACTCCATTCATTGACCCAATTCTCCTATAGTTTTGACCACGTAAGACCACCTTGTGATTCCAGAAAAATCACTCCAAACAACTGATTTATTCC
>CM021108.1:68810676-68902886 GCA_007115665.2 Sequoiadendron giganteum | reverse complement strand
AAAAAATAGCTTTTTGATGATGTTGTGAAGTGTGCAAGCATCTTTTTCACATTCCATCACCTTTTCCATGATCTTTTGACCACCTTTGCATGAAATAGCAGAGTTTCCATGTTGAAAGACATATAATATCAATTGAAGCTTGAATTCCATTGAAAAATGATATACAATTGAAGTGTGGAAGGGAACAAGCTTTTGAACAAGTCAAATTGTTGTGGAGTTTGAAGAAAGAAGAAGCTAAGGCTACATAATTGGGTTGAACTCCTCCATTTGAAAGTTTGGTTTTTAAGGTATGTGAAGTCTTTACACATTTTATTTCATTCTATTATGGCTTGCTTTCATTTTTGTTTGTCATTATAACCTTAGGTTGTCAATGCACATTTTAAATTACCATTATATACACTTTCCAGTTACCATTTTAATCTTGATGCAGAGCATCTACCAGGATCCACAAATCATCAAGGGTACTTCTGACCCTAACTTAAATTGAAGAAGATCAACAAACAAACTCAATCATCTTTTCATCAAAACATTAGAACTTGGTTTCAACTCTTTTTCATACTCAATAAAATAGATTAAGCATCATAAAATTGATTGTAACATAGCATAAAGCTGATTAGAAACTCAAAACCATTCACGAAAAAATTCATCTTTTAAGACAACTCCAAGCCTCTCCCATTCCTCTGAAGGGTCCAAACACCTTCCAATACCTCTGCACAAATTGATGCAGTGCAAAGGAAGAAATAAACACCTTTCTTGACACACTTATTCAACTATATTTCCCTTCACAAAACATTTGATTCGTATACTCAAATTAGCATTAAGAGTTCCCAATTCCTTAAGGATCTTTGAAACACCTTGAAAATCTTAAAAATAACTGATTACAATCAACTAGGTTCCTCAAAACATCAACCAAAAATGAAACCTTTCAAAATTCTTCCCTTACACACAAACTTAGTTCCTTTGTTCACTATCCACATTACTAGTAGCAAAGCATCTACAAACTATCACATGTATCTCCCAAACCATGCACACACTTCAAACTGTGATAATCATTTTTTATGCAAAGTTAGAGGACCCAAAACCATTGAAGATGTCAACTTTCCTTCAAGAGGCATCTAAGAAGATTAAAAAGGCGTAATGGACCAATCCCAACACTCCTCCAAGCTGGACAACAAAAAGAAACATTATTTCCCACATTTCACCCTTGGATTCTAATTACTTTGCAAAACCAGTTTTGGGCCCTTAACTCCAGAACTTTCCAAAACACTAGGAAAATAAAAGAATGATTGTAGCACCCATTTCAGAGTTGCAAGACATACCTTAACCCATCACATGACTCCTTTGGGAAAAATTTAAGAAAACTGACCTTTTCACTATTTTAGGCCTCCAAGTAGGCCAATTTTATAAAGGAACTATCCTTAGATCTTCACACTAGACTTCCAAACCCAATTTTTTTTTTTAATTAGGTCTCAAAGCAACATAATTTCTAGGTCTTAGGACCTTACCCGCTCAACTAGGCTTCCAATACAAAAACCCCCATTTTTCAATGCAAAGAGGGAGGGTTTATAGAAAATCCTATACCCAGGCCTTCCCAGACCATTCCAAAGCATCAAAAATCTTCAAAATACCCTACAAAAGTTCAAAAGATCATTACATAGACCACTCCTTCAACACTTTTTCAAAATCACTCCTTGGTTCCTCAAATTCTCATGGAAAAGTGCTTGTTTGACCTAAGAACCCCATCCTATTGTCATTAGTTTCATTCCAAGGCATGTTCAACAATAAAAGACCCTACTCTAACAATGTACATGCCATACCAATGAGAAAAAAGTCATAACAGTAGGTGGGATGGTCATTTCATAATTAAATCCTACTCAAACCCTTGACTGGCTTGAAATGAGCAGTTTCAGAAAATTGTCAATTGCTCCCTTTAAACGTAATGTTAAGCCCTTAGAACTGATGCATTAGAGAGTTAATAAATTTTCCTACAATATTATATCAGTTTTCTATCAAGGGGAGGCTGTATAGATGCTTACAAGTGCATGAAAGTGCAAAAAAACCAGTGAATTTCTGCAAAAGAGCATTTTTTTAATCAAAAAAATGGATTTCAAAATGAACAAAAATCCTCCGTTCAAGCCAATGGAGGTTGTTTAAACCTTTTTCAATGACAAAAAACTCCCCCCAATTCCTATAACTAACAAACATCCACCTTTGAAAGCTCATATAACCGTTACATGGAAAATGTCTTTAATGACCCTCTTACAACATGAAGATACCCAAAATTGAATCAAATTTCAAAAAGGAAGCATAGATTTTCAAGGTGATCCTACACCACAAAATTATCAAACACTCACAATGCCATTCACTCATTATTTTTCAGAATCACCATCATGGTTATTCACTTTTAGTTAGAAATGTGCTCTAGCCAGCCTAGTGCTTCCATAGTTTGTACACATTTGTCTGCATGCTAGCTTAACTTTTGTACATGATGATTGTAAGTATTATTTAAATGAAGCCTTCAATGACATATATTTTTCAATTAACTTGAATGGATACATTTTTTAGGAACTAATATTTGTCTCATTACCATGGTACAGATAAAATTATCCGCCATGCCGAAGAAAAAGACAAAGAGGAAACTAATAGACGAAGAGAATGAAACCTTGAAAGAAAAGGAGAGATTTCAGGTGGTGACATATAGTTAAAAGAATAAATTGGAAATGATTGATGAAAGCAACCCGATTGTAGAGGAAACTCAATCATCGAAAAGAGAACGAGAATTGGCAGCACAACAGGCGCAAATGCGAAAGCATCGTCGTAAGATAGATTCAGATACCGTAGTTGGAGACACACCCTCTATGACAAGTGAATATGAAGGGACACCATTAAGCACAAGTGAATATGGAGGGACACCATCTAGCACAAGTGAATATGGACAAACACCATCTACTACAAGTGAATATGGAGGGACACCATGTACCGCAAGTGAATATTGTTGGACACCATCCAACACATCTCAAGTTGAGAGTACATCATCACTCGGAATTGATGAAGAAGGTATGCCATCATCCCCATGTGAACCTCAAGGTATGTCTTCTTCTCCACCCTCAATCGAAGGTATGCAATCTAGCCCACCTTAATTAAATATTGATGAAATTCCTAATGTTGAGATGTATGTACCTAGGAGAACACCACCTAGAATTTTGTGTAGAAAGCCAAAGTATTTGATTAATATTGATGATGAGATTTTGCAGCACATGGAAGGTAAGATTTCAAGACAAACTTGTAGAAGATATGCTGATAAGATTTGGGAACGATTCTTTGAAAGGCTATATGAGACTGCAAGATGTCAACTATTTGTTGAAATGATGTGGGGTGTAAAGTATCGGAACATCATGAAGACTCTTGGGTTGAGAACATCGAATGCATCGAGTGAAGACACTATTGTGAAGAATCTAATGGATGCTTATGAGAGTGTGGGTAAGACCTCACGCTCAAAGGATAGTAATGCCACCCAACGTATCACTACATCGACTTTGGTAAGTTGTCAAACAAAGAGAGCTCATCTAATTAAAAATACTAGTGAACAAATGGGAATTAGTAAAAAAAATTTATCAAGAGCCATTCAAAGGCGACAAAGAATTGAGGGCAATGATACAAATGAATTATGGGCATTCTCGGGGAGACTGTCACGAAAAGATAAAGAAGTTGTCCAAGCCTTGAGAACACTAATTGAAGAGTATTGGAAGAATAACATAAGGCCATCTCCGAATCAAAGGGATGTTGTAAGAAGGAGATTCGATAGTCGGAATCATGAGCCACATCCAAAGCATTTTTTGGATATGACTCAAACTCAATTTTTTTGAAAATTTGAAAATGATTATCCTCAAATTTGTATTTCTCAAAGATTTTTTGAAATGCTTAAACCTTTTTATGTCAAGATAAATCACACATGCAATACTTGTTGTTGTATACTACATATTGAGTTTTCTAACCATAATGATGTTTATCGTTCTATATGTTTAGATTTGCATACTAACGATGTTTTGTAGGGTTGTGGCATAGAAACCCCACCAAAATATTCAAGAGAGTTCTTATCAAAAAAATTATGTGAAATAGAGGATGGCCAGATATTCTATAGGACAACATGCTTGGATGGTTCATGCAAGCGTTGCGGTGGCTTCTAGCGGATGCCAGTATGTCAACATATGGAAATAACAGATGAGGTGGGACAAAAACTAGTAGAGTTCGAGAAGTATAAAACAGTAGCATATGCTACAAAAGATGGGTCTCAAGTAAAAAGGTGTGATTTGGTTATTGAGAAGATTCCAATGTACCAATTTATGACCACATTTCGTCATAGTATACTGTCTGAGTATGCAATGCATACCCATAGAGACCGATTGTTGGACACGCAGTTCAAGCGATGCAAGGACACCTTTCCAATTGGAAGCATAGTATCCGTGGTTGACTTTGTAGATAACTACACTCTACACCCACAACATGAGGTGCAGTCACAGTATTACAACTCCACACAAGTTTCGATATTTGTGCACATAGCATTCATTCATGCAACTGATAGTACAGATGAGCAAAGGAAGGTATTGAGGGAGTACCACTTTTACATTAGTGATGATCACACACATTCTCTAGAGTTCGTGCAAGGTTGTTTCTAGATGTTCTATAGTGGTTTGGCTCAGAGGGGCATAGAATACGATCAACATATAATATGATCTAATAAATGTGCAACATAGTTCAAGAACTCGTGCATGTTCTACTGGTTGTGCAGGATGCATGTCATTACAAGTGTTCAACATAGGTGGAACTATTGTGAGGTCGGACATGGAAAGGGGGAGAATGATGGTGCAGGAGCATGCGTGAGAAGAGTATTAGCATGAGAAGAGTTAAAGTATAAAGACAGTGCAAAGTTGATAGATGCAAAATCAATCATCGAGTGGTGTAATTCTTTGATGGGTCCAGGTAATGAAGGTACATCTTCAGTTCGTACATTTTTTTGGTTGATGGATGATACTAACATTGCACCATATGAAGACTATTGTACACTAACAGGATCGAGTGAGGTACACTCTTTCCTTAGCTCAAATGGAATCATCAGTCGACTTTGACCACGTATCAGATCTAGTTCAACCAGGAGATATATCTACTTTATTAGTTGTTGAAATTCCATATCGTTATCTTACTTTGTACTGTATTCGTAATGTTGACAAATTTCAATAGATTTTTTGCACATATCAATGCAGGGCATGTTTATGCAGTTATTGCAAATGAAGACAATGAAGAGGGAACAAACTATTACTTGTTTCATTATGTTGAGGCCAAAAATAAATTGGAGGCCCCAGTTATAGATGGAGGAAACATCAAATACCCTATAGGCTCAATTGTGGTTACTAGAATATGGCTTAGAAGGTACCCACATTCA
Source organism: Sequoiadendron giganteum (assembly GCA_007115665.2). Lineage (NCBI taxonomy): Eukaryota > Viridiplantae > Streptophyta > Pinopsida > Cupressales > Cupressaceae > Sequoiadendron > Sequoiadendron giganteum. The sequence goes on along the minus strand of CM021108.1, from coordinate 68,897,446 downwards.
AGTGTTAAACATTGGCTATTTTAGGACTTTGACATGCATCGTAAGATTCTTCATTACTCGAACCTTGTCGTGGAATCCAATGTTCATTTGACCAAATATGGGGGTAGACCTTTGAACAAGATGTTATGGAAGGTCCATGAGTCTGACCATGAGGCAATAATTGACACAATAAAGAGTAGAGCAAACTTGGATGGTTCGTTGGATTAATTTGTAAGTATATACACATTAGTTCTTATTAATTTATACTTGTATGAAGATTAATTTGTTTGATGCCAATGCTATCATCTTCTTTTACAGTGATTAGTGTCCCCTTGTAAAAAATGCAGATATATGAGTCATCCAAGAGAATGTCAACTAGAAAAGCAATGCAACATCCTTATTTTGATGCCTGCATGCAACATCTGTAAGTGCCTTCCATCTATTTTTATTTCATTTCCATTTTGTATTATCTTTATTTTTCTCTTTTACTTTGCGTATTTGTAAGTAAACTACTAAGGGTTGATTGATCTTTCGTTGCAAAAAATGCTGATTTAAGAGCCATCAAAGAGAATCTCACCAAAAAAGCAATGCAACATACTTATTTTGATGATTTTAACAAATCTCAATATTGATTTCAAGCCATTATAAGAGAACATGTGAAGCTTAGCGAGGGAATCTCAAGTTACTCATTTGAATTTAACCTCATAATGAGCACCTATGATGTAGACATTTAAAGAGAATCTTGAATGTATGAATGAAATTGTAAAATATTTGAGAGAACGAAGTGCCAGAGGCATTGTAATAAGATTTAATTACATAATGAGACATAATCAAATATTGTAAGGTTGGAGTTCATGTTTGGTGTAGTAGCACCTTGTTCTATAAATACCTTAGGTAGGAAAATTTGCAAACTTTGAATTTTGAAATGTAAACAATGTGAAAAAGGTCATATAAAGGTCATGTAAACAATTTGTACACATTTTTCTGCAACTCGTGTGACCAAGCGGACTATTCCAACACGTCTAAATAGGTATGTTTACACTAGACATGGTCCTCTTTCGCACCGAAACACGTAAAATCGCTCCGACCTATGTTCCACCAGATCGATCCCTTAAGGGTCCAAAGTGCAAAATGGATGCAAACTTCAACATGCTAGTAGTCGGATACCGTGACACTTAGAAACTTCTTGTCTGATCCTATAAAAAGGAATTGGGCCCCTCTAGAAAAACCTCTCTCGGCTTTGGCTATCTTGGAGTGGTTTTTTCGTGGTGGCTGATTTTCATTTGATGGAAAAAGTGTCAAATTCAAGTAGTGCAAAGTTGCAAAGTGGTACAACTTTCGCTCTGCAACTCATGTGACCAAACTAACTGCTCCAATGCGTCTGAATAGGTATGTTTACACTAGGCATGGTCTTTGTTCGCATTGAAACACGTGGAATCACTTTGAGCTACGTTCAATCGGATCGATCCCTTAAGGGTCCAAAGTGCAAAATGGCTGCAAACTTCAACATGCTATTACTCGGATACCATGATACTTAGAAACTTCTCATCTAATCCTATAGAAATGCATTGGGCCCCTCTAGAAAAACCTCTCTTGGTTTTGGCTATCTTGAAGTGGTTTTCTCGTGGTGACGGATTTTCACTTGATGGAAAAAGCATCAAATGCAAGTAGTGCAAAATTGCAAAGTGCTACAACTTGTGTGACCAAGAAGATTGTTCCAACACATTCGAATATGTATGTTTATGATAGGAATGGTCCTCTTTTACACCAAAACACATGGAATCACTTTGAGCTATGTTCCACCGGATCGATCCCTTAAGGGTCCAAAGTGCAAAATGGTTGCAAACATCAGCATGCTATTACTTGGATACCGTGACACTTAGAAAATTCTCATCTAATCCTACAGAAAGGCATTGGAACTTTCTAGAAAAAAATCTCTCGGTTTTGGCTATCTTGGAGTGGTTTTCTCATGGCGGCGGATTTTCACTTGATGAAAAAAGTGTCAAATTCAAGCTGTGCAAAGTTGCAAAGTGGTGCAACTTTCGCTCTGCAACTCGTGTGACCAAGCAAACAGTTCCAACACATCTAAATAGGTATTTTTATGCTATGCATGGTCCTCTTTCACACCGAAACATGTGGAAACGCTTCGAGCTATGTTCCACCGGATCGATCCCTTAAGGGTCCAAAGTGCAAAATGGCTGCAAACTTCGGCATGCTATTACTCAGATACCATGACACTTAGAAAATTATCATCTAATCCTATAGAAATTTTTTGGGCCCCTCTAGAAAAACCTCTCTCGGTTTTGGCTATCTTGGGGTGGTTTTCTTATGGCGGTGGATTTTCACTTGATGGAAAAAGCATCAAATGCAAGTAGTGCAAAGTTGCAAAGTGGTGCAACTTCTGTTCTACAACTTGTGTGACGAAGCAGGATGTTCCAACACATCCAAATATGTATTTTTATGCTAGGCATGGTCCTCTTTTGCACCAAAACATGTGGAATCTCTCCGAGCTATGTTCCACCAGATCGATCCCTTAAGGGTCCAAAGTGCAAAATGGCTGCAAACTTCAACATGCTATTACTTAGATACCGTGAAACTTAAAAACTTCTTGTCTAATCCTATAGAAAGGCATTGGACCCCTCTAGAAAAACCTCTCTCGGTTTTGGCTATCTTGGAGTTGTTTTCTCGTGGCGACGGATTTTCACTTGATGGAAAAAGTGTCAAATTCAAGTTGTGCAAAGTTGCAAAGTGGCGTAACTTTCACTCTGCAACTCGTGTGACCAAGCGGACTGTTCCAAAACATCCGAATAGGTATTTTTACACTAGGCATGGTCCGCGTTTGCACTGAAACACGTGGAATCACTCTGAGCTATGTTCCACCTGATCGATCCCTTAAGGGTCCAAAGTGCAAAATGGCTACAAAATTCAACATGCTATTACTCAGATAGCATGACACTTAGAAACTTCTTGTCTAATCCTATAGGATCACGTTGAGCCTGTCTACAAAAACCTCTCTCAGTTTTGGCTATCTCAAAGTGGTTTTCCAGTGGTGGCAGATTTTCACTTGATGGAAAAAACATCAAATGCAAGCAATGCAAAGTTGCAAAGTGGTGCAAATTTCATTCTACAACTTGTGTGACCAAGCGAACTATTTCGACACGTCCAAATAGGTATTTTTACACTATGCATGGTTCTATTCTGCACCGAAACACGTGGAATCACTCTGAGCTATGTTCCACCAAATCGATCCCTTAGGTTGGAGGAGTCTTAAGTTGCAAATTTGTAAGTTGCTTAAAGCAACAAATTTTAAATGATATTGAATGGCCCACTTAGCACTCATTGCATCTAAGTGATGCTCACAGAGGTGAGGCACTAGGCCTTCCTGGGAGGTCTACCATTCCAGTATACTCCAACTCAAGCACTTAACAACAAAGTTTTTTCCCCAAGGTTAAGCCCACTTAGCTTGGATTCCCATTTGAAAAACCTTCAGCAAGTGTTGTGCCTTATGAAACATTCATTATAGAGCCCCTTTAGCTCATCAATTGATAAGTAGGGGGTATTTTCTATAATGTGTCAAATTATGATATTGCTATCAGGATTCCATTGAGCAGTCATTTGTAGTATTAGATATAGCTCTAGCTTCTATAGTATTACACATAATTACAGATAGTTTCAAAGATCTAGATAACATCAATAGTTCACATTACTCAAGAAGGAAGAACATCTTAAAGAAATTTGCGGAAATCAGGACAAGTAACCTTCTTGTGGACTTAGGGTTGCAATATTTGATCTACAACATCTTCCACCATTTCTTCAGTAGGATCAAGAACACACATAATGAAGGTGTGTTTGTAGCCATGAAAGATTATGGTTCAAACTATCCAGGAGAATGATGTTTTATCTCGACCAACCATATCCATACCATGGTTTATTTGGAAACAAGGATGGGTTCTCTCTTCATCGGCATATACATTATTCCTTGATGTGTTCACACCAATGTTACAAGACTAGGACTCGCCTCAGACTTGACAAGCCATTTTTTGACTTGGACTCGGGCTCGGAGACCAGACTTCACAAATAGAAAAACCTAAGAAATTCAAAGATTTGTAAGGATTTAAAACTTGTTTCATGCACCCTTTAATAAATAAACCTTCAAGACACAATAGCATCATCAAATAGAAATTACTATGATCCCATACAAAAACATACATCAATCACATAAGTATAAGCACAAATTTTAGCTGAAGGAAATAACACATTTAGATATATAAATATTGTGATATTGCTATCAAGATTCAATCATGTGGTTTTACAAGTCAAACTCATTGACCCATGACTCATCAGTAGTGGTTCACGAGAACCCATCTCTCATGATAATGAATGGTTCATAAGGAGGAAGATAAATCTTCATATGTTTCTTCTATCACAAATGAGATAAGTGCTTGGTTTCATGAACGTCATGAGCCAACCATTAATTGGGAGTGGATACATGAAGAACTGATGGAGAATGATAATGGCTTTAGACCTGCTATAAAAGAAAAAAAAATCGTTTCAATGATCCAAGAGGTTTCTGGTTTCACTAACAAAATGAGCCTATGAAGAATACATGTGAAACTCCTTTTGACCTTGAGGGTGTTCTTACTCCATCTCAAGGATCATGCATTGAGGATGAAATAGATCAATGCTAGGGCTAACCAATTAATAATTATATACATGAATAAGTCAAACATGTACATGTCAATAAGGGAAGTACAAGTACTCAAAAATACGTAAGCCTCAGAAAGTATACACACAAATACATAGTATACACAAATTAAAACAAAGTATATGCACGAATACAAGGTATATGCATGAAAACATATAAGCCTCAAAGTATACACTCAAATGCACATAAGTCATACGAATACATAGTATACACAAATTAAAACAAAGTATATGCACGAATACAAGGTATATGCATGAAAACATATAAGCCTCAAAGTATACAGGTAAGTTGTAAAGTATACACTTGAATACACGTAACTCATATCTATTGAACCATCAATTTAGAATGCAAATATGGACAGACATTGATAAAAGATATTTGTATTAACAAAATAGCCATGTAGGCATACATCAATATATGTCGATATAAGTATGAAATATATGTACAAAATAGCCATATAGGCTTATGAGAATGCCATCTAGGCATACAATGTCAAATATGTCCAATAAAAAATATGTAGAAAACTGCCATGCAGGCATATAACAAAGGAATCTGGAATCAAAAGTCATTGCTCTCCATGCGCAGGAAATAAAATCTTTCCCTTTCCTTTTCGCTCAAATGGCGATAGGTCTATCACTTGTTTTTTCTGCACTCATGGAGTGCTCCTGCTACTCCTCTTAGGGTTTAGTTTATGGTGAAGTTTTAACTGTTACAATAAGAATTAAAGACATGAATATATAGAAATTACATTATAAAAAATGATATATTTGACAAAATAATCACTTATAGCCATCTCACGATCTCTCTCCATGAGGGAAATATCCTCACGCCCATGCTCAGGCGTGCTCAAGCCCTGTATAAAACATACAAATAGACAAAAGCTACGTGAATCAATAATGGTTTGATTTTTCACTTACTAACATCTATAACAACAAATTAAAATTAAAATTTACTAATTTGACTCATACCTCTTCTGTCAGAGCCATCGAGGATTGTATAGCAGATGTCACACCAATATCCATTGCCCTCATCACATTTGGAGGTGTATCGTCTTGCAACAACTGAAAATAAAACATCAAATTATTCAACGTAATCAACGATGTGCATGTATAAACTACACAAATCTATTAAGTACTTGATTTATTAGTTAAACTCTTTATTCTATTACCTGCGTGAAGGTTTGATTAAATCCACCGCCACTAGGAAGTGTTCCATCAAAACCTCCAATATTAGTCTGTTCAACATCCAAAATTGCATATTAAATTACCATTCGTAAAACAATGCCATTAATATGCAATAAACTTATAATTGTTTACTAGTTACATACCCTAGTGATAGGTGTACTGCAAAAATAGGTTGGTGGGGGCCGGTGTATCCAGTCTCAACACTATGACCCTGCAATTTTATTAAAATCATAAAATATTTTTAGTTAATCTTGCATTTCAAAATCAAAATTTAATAAATTAAATTCAATGAACACATGCACTAACTTTTACTTGACTATCAATGCCATATGCCTCATGCAAAATACCGGCTGCCCTCTCCATCTCCATAGTTGTAGACGGATCCTACGTACCAGTCTCCTGAGGGTCGGTGGGGTCATGTGAATAAGTATCCCTACAAGATTGAGACACATGTGTTCGAAGGCCACCACTCGAAGACTCCCCTGGATGGCACTGTAGAATAGGGCTAGTAAGATGGATGACACTCTAGGTCAAAGTGTTGATTACCTACAATGTCTCTACATCAACATTTTCCTTCATGGCGGAAGGCATAACAACGTGCTCATGAGGTGGCCTAGCGAGAGCTCATCTACCTTTCCGCGTAGGATCTATCTATGCACCAAGTCTATCCTGAGCTGACCCCCCACCTCTCCCCTGGAAATCCCTCATATCAAAGTAATTTGGGATTTTGTTCAATATGAACTCACTGTATAGTTTCCTAAGGAAATATTGCGGGACCTCGCAATTGTTGCACGGTGGGTAATCGAAGACCATGTACCACCTATCATAAAACCGGTCCTTCATCTATTGGTGGTGGCACCAATGGATAGGAAACTTCTTCGCATTGACGGTAAGATTTTGATTTGTTCGTGGGCCGGTGAATAATGAGCACAAATCACCTTTTGTAATTTTTAAATCTTTCACATCATTGTATGATAGTTTATTTGCATAATAGTCCCTAGCCGTTTTCCTCCTATCTTCCCATCCAGTTATTTGTTTGCTAATTGAATCTACATTTTTTAACATATCTTTCAATGAATTTGCTAGGGTCATTTTTTTTGTGGTTGAACCATTTGGATCACTCAACCTATTGATCAAATCCTCAATTTTTTTTTTGCTGTTCTTAATTTCACTCATTAAATTCTGTTGAGTTCCAGGAGGGGGTTGAGTGATTGGTGGAGGAGGTTGATGTTGTAGTTGATTTTCATCTTGAGGATTTGGTTGGTCTTCCTATTGAGGATTTTGAGGGTTTGCAGGTTGATTTGCATCTCCTAAAAATTCAAACAAATAGATATCAAATTCAACCTAAAACTAACAAATTCAAAACAAAAACCATAGAATCCTTACCTCTTACAGTTCCTCGTCATCGTGGCACGATCGTTGTGAAGAAATAGGGATTGTTGGTGAAGAAATTCTCCTCCTAGAATGCAAGTGCGATATTCTAGAGTTTTTGGCCGTGGGTGCAACAAAAAAACCAGTCGAAATGCAAATGAGAGATTTGCATTTGTTTTTTTGCTTTTAATAGTTAATAACGCACTCACGTTATTTGTTTGTAGCTGCTGAGACCTAGCCTAGGTTTAATGCAGACATAACACGAGCGTGTTATGGTTTTTAACTCTCTTTTTTTAAGGGTGTCCTCGAAATTGCTACCCATTTCCATGCACCTGCCCACTAGACAACGTAAACCTATTGATAGGTATGGATATAGTCCATCTAATTTTCATTGTGTTTTTGCTTTATCTTGTATGGACAATGAACCTAGATCTGTGAAAGAGGCCTTATCTTCAGATGAGCATGATTATTGGTTAAAAGAAATGAAAGATGAAATAAAGGCCTTGGACAAATGTGACACTTGGGATCTAGTTGAGCTACCTAAGGGTAGGAAAGCCATTAGATGCAAATGAGTGTTTAAAAAGAAATTCAAAGCAGATGGTAAGTTGGAATGGTACAAGGCCCGGTTAGTAGCAAAAGGTTACTCTCAAGTTGAGGGAGTGGATTTTGGTGAGATTTTTTCTCCTGTGGCTAAACTAACCTCTATTAGATTCCTTTTATCTATTGCTTGTGCTTTTGATTTGGAAGTAGAGCAAATGGATGTTAAGACTGCTTTCTTACATGGGGATCTTGATGAGGAAATATTTATGAAACAACCTGATAATTTTATTGTGAAGGGACAAGAACATTTGGTTTGTAGGTTAAAAAGATCTCTATATGTTTTGAAGCAGTCACCAAGAATGTGGTATCAAAAATTTGATTCTTTTGTGTTGAATCATAACTTTATTAGAAGTGAAGAAGATCATTGTGTCTATTTTAAATTAATTGATGATCGATTACTAATCATTGTCCTATATGTTGATGATATGTTATTTATTGGAAATGATAAGGGAATGATTAGTGAACTTAAGAGTCAATTATCTGGTACTTTTGACATGAAAGATTTAGGGGCTGCAAAATATATCTTGGGTATGGAAATCAACAGGGATCGGGTTAACAGATAATTATGGTTAAATCAAAAGAAGTATGTTAGCACTATTTTGTAGAGTTTTAGAATGCATGATTGTAAGCCAGTTAGTATTCCCTTTCCAGTTGGCACTAAGCTATCTCTAGAGCAATTTCCTAAAATAGATGATGAACTTGAAGATATGTACAAAGTTCCATATGCTAGTGTTGTAGGAAGCCTTATGTATGCTATGATTTGTACAAGACCTGATATTGCCCAAACAGTGGGAGTTCTTAGTAGATTTATGGAAAATCCTGGTAAAGAACATTGGACTTATGTGAAAAGGTTTTTCAGATATTTACGTGGGACTTCTAATCATTGTATTTGTTATCATGGATCCTATGATATGAGTAAGGTGATTGATTTGCATGGTTTTGTTGATTCAGATTTTGCTGGTGATCTAGATTGCAAAAGGTCTACAAGTGGCTACGTCTTTACTTTGTTTGGAGGAGCAGTTAGTTGGATGAGCAAAAGACAACCTACAGTTGCATTGTCCACTACTGAAGCAGAGTACATGGCTGCAACACATGCTTGTATAGAGGCAGTGTGGTTAGAGAGATTGTGTTCAAGTTTTGGCTTTCAGTGTAAACAAGTAAGAATTGGATGTGATAGTCAAAGCGCCATTTGTTTGGCTAAAAACCCAATGTATCATGCCCGCACAGAGCACATAGATGTCTAGTATCACTTTGTTCGGGAAATGGTTGCGAGTGGTAAAGTCATGTTACAGAAAGTAGACACTATAGAGAATTATGTAGATTCTCTTACTAAACCTATGAGCACAAAAAAATTTAGTTGGTGCAGAGAGGCCATGGGCCTCACGTCTTCTAAATATTGATTTATTTAGTTTCCCTTTATTCTCTAATGCAAGGTGTTCAACAAGTGAGAGAATGTTGAGAAAATGTCTCAACCTTGCTTTATTCTTTAATTTATTAAATGACAATTTGTAATTATCCTTTAGTTGTCATGAAAGTTGCTAAATGCAACTATGACAACTTGCAAAGTGTTGTAATTTTCAAATTAGAAAGAGCATGAAAAAAGAGGAAGATAAATGTGAGTTTGAAAAAGGAAAAAGAAAATAGATTTTTTAGTTGCATGTGCACATTACTAAAAAATGGATTAAATCACAAGTTGGAAGAGAGAGTTTCTTTTCTTTGTGATCTATAACTAAAATGGTTTTGGAAACCATTCTTGATTTATGTTTTCTCTCATGCCTATATATTTAGTGCTTGAGTTGAAAAGAAAACATGTTAAATTGTAGGTTATTGAAGCCATGAAGTGGTGCAATGATTCAGAGGGAGAAGTTGTATTGATGTAACTTGTTTGAAGGATTAATACAAGTCTTGGATCTCTTTGGGCGTGGAGTTTTTTCCCGCAAGGGTTTCTCCACATAATTCTTGTGTTATGGTTTTGAATATCTTTTGTAATCTTGTTTTCGCTATGATTTATTACTTTGTTAATTTGGATGCATAAAATTATCAACATATTTTTATTGCAAGTTTTATCTTGTTCTTCAACAAAAAGAGTTGCATCCTTTTGAGCGCTCGGAGTGTAGATATTCTAGAAATTCATTTCAAGATAGATAAGTAGTCATGCATGTGCGTCCCAAGGCTTGAACAGGATGAGGCGATCCACATATTGTTGGAGAGGACATCTATAGAAGAGTCAACGTTGGGGGCAGAGGACAAAGCTTTTGCTGTGAAGTGTGTAGATAGATGTTCGTTCAAAGAGCTTGGTCAGAGAGGTCGAACATTTCATCCATTGGCCTTAAAATTTTTTGGCGGACACCTCTTCTGCAAATACGGTCCACATTTGCCAAAGTGGGTTGGTGAGATAGAAGGCTGGATAGACCAATGCGGTTATGGTTTGGATTACTTGTTGGATTACTTGAAAAACTGCTGAACACTTAATTTATATGTGGTTTCAGGTTGAGGATCTATGTATGAAGGCTTTTATCGAAGAATTTGGACCTGAAATTTTCATACATGACCTATATATTGAATTTGCACAAAGCAAAGTAAATGAAATGGGTAGATGGTTGTGGTGGAAGGGCGATCCACATAGTACACGTGGGTTAGTATCACAACATGATGTGGGGTTTGAATTGGCTAAGTTGGAGCAGTGCAGGTATCGAAAACCGTCCCAAATCGCCCCCCATGACCGTCAAAATCTATTGGTGCTTTAGCTTGTAGACGTGGAGGATATGAGAAAATTTGACTTGGGTGAAATGGGCCATCTCAGAAGCATTACATTACACAAATGCAAAGACCTGACAACACTTGAAGGTATGGAAAAATTGCAACAGCTGGCGTGGCTTCAGATAAGCGAAGTAAATCCAATGTTCAAACTTCCTGAGTTAAGCAGACTTTACAACATCTTGAGATCAATATTGCAGGTAGGCATTAGCTGGGAGATCTTACCGGTTGTGTTTTTCTGAGAGAGATTAACGTTTGTTGTCCGTCCCTCTTGGAGTTCCCTAGGTTGAATGGTTTTTTCGTATTTGGAGAAAGTGGAATTTAGTGTGTGTGATAAAGTGAAAGGGCAGCCGAGCTTAAACATCACACACTAAGCTGACAACTTAGTGTGTGGGCCCCCTTTACTGTTACCTTTTTCCCATTTCCATTTTAATGCAATTATGTTGGTAAATTTTTTTAACTGCGCGTGTAATTTTAGAAAATACAGATGACTTACCTGAAAAGTAGCATAAGTACTATTCCCTCAACTTGTCAAATGTTAATGTTAAAATATTAAGTAAAATATATATATTATAAATTATATTATATTTATATTAGATATTATTTGATGTTATATTATATTTATATATTTTATATATATATATATATAATAAAATATAAATATAGTAAAATATATATATATATTATATAATATTATATAATATAATAAATATAATATCATATAATAATTATATTATATTATATTATATAATATATATATTACTATATTTATGTTTTATTATATTATATAGAATAAATATATATATTATATTTATATTATATATTATATATTATTTATTTATTTTATATAATATATATATTATTATATTTATATTTTATTATATTATATAGAATAAATGAATATAATATATATATAATTTTTATGAATATATTAATAATATATAACAAATATATATATATATATATATATATATATATATATATATATATATATATATATATATATGTCTTGATTCTTATGGTGGTGCTTGTATGTGCACACTAAATGAAAATGCAGCTGATGGAGTTTGCCATTGGAGTTCAAGGGGACCGGCTTGTTTCTCCCAATATGAATGCAAATAAGTATTGAGGGAAATGACTTTAGTCCTGAGATAATATGTCTCTTTGGATAGGAGAATGGATGGCTTATTTATTTGTCAATTGGAATATTTTTGGATTAAAATAACATAATGTGTATTTTTAAATATTTGAATAATTAATTAATTGTATTTAGCTTTTATTTAGTATTTGTTGAATTTATTTTTAGTTTTATAAATGAAAATATTGTATTATGTTATAATAATGATTTTAATTGTCAAATATATATTGAATGATTATTTTATTAAATTTTATTGTAATTATTTTTGTTAGATATCACAAAAACTATGTAATTTAGGATAATAGACATTGATAAATTGGTTGGCATGTAAGTTATAAAAATTAACAAAAAATATTATTAAAGTTTTACAAGGAAAAGTGCATATTTAGCTATTTTTCTCATAATAGAATGTGAATTATCTAAAAATTTATTAGAGCATCACGATCTCAAATCTTATATCAAGGCATATGATTGAATCATTAAGTACAACTTATACATCAAAATATCTCTACATTGCAAATGAAATTAAGTACACGTGCCTTCTTTGTTAGTTTTAAAAATGTGTTTGTCTAGTATTATTGTCAAGCAACTTATATATTTAGGCTCATTTATTATTGTTATTTTTGTTAATATAATTTAATTAGACCTAGATATTTATGTGATACTGGTTTTATAATTTCCTTACATATAAATTTGCAAACTCATATAATCCCTAGTTTTTAGCATTTAGGAAAGATGTTTTCTAATTTTATTTGTAGATCTAAATTTTTATTGATTTTATAGTTTTGAAATTATTTTTAGAACTTATTTGATCATTATTTCTTTTTATTTTTTAATTTTTCATGCATATGTCAATGTCTAACCATGCTTCTCATTTTCCCTTAAGAAGTACTCTATTGAATTCCATAATGGCCATGCATTAAGCTAATAATAGTACAGTTAATTTTTTAAAAGATAATACCTATCTTAATGGGAAAGAGATAGTTGATGATCATGATAACCATGTTGAGAAAATGGATCTATGCAAGATATTACTTTTGCTACATATTTTTTGTTCTTTTGATCTTGCAACTTTAGATTCTTGTTATAATTAAATAATTAGATGTCTCCCCTATATAGTCAAAGAAAGGATTGTTTCAAGATCTCCTTCATAAGTGAATCAAAATTTCATAATTTTTTAAGAATAATGAAGTTCTATGTATGGTTGTTGAGGACTTCATTGATCTAGAGCATATTGGGAAAAATGCATTCTTGTGTACTCCCATTAAAAGATGTTGGTTTTAAATTTTTCATGAAATAATTACTTTTTGTAAGGGATGAGATCATCAAACATCCCTATCAACTCAACAATTTATATGTTAAACACTACTATTCCTGTAGGACATGAAAATCTGCAAGATTAACATAAACCATTTCATGTTGTTAGCACAAAAGTCAGTTTAAATCAGCAAACTTAAACATCCCTATGAAATATGTAGAATCATGTTAAACCATACAAACGAAAACAATGCAAAAAAAACATGAATCCTTCCTATCCCATAGTGGATTGGTGCTATCCTTTGTGTAGAAGGCAGCCCTTTCCCAATCCCTTGATAAGCAAAACTGCCAAAATGATAATGATGAAGAGCAAGATATCCTCTCAAATGAAGAAAGCAACCTTGCAATCAGAAAATGTTGTCGCTAAGAAAATGGTGTGGTGATGAGCAAGATTGATTCTCAAGTGAAGAGAATAACCTTGCAAGTGAGAATGTGTTCTGTGTTGTTGTTGATTTGTGTTGAAATGCTTTGCATTTTACAGATTGAAAGATTGAAAGATTGAGAGATTTTGAGGAATGTGGGATCATTCATAAGCAAATGACAAGATGACACTTGTCAAGCTATGAGAGGGTGGGGAATGTGCAAGTCTTGGCCAATGTGCCACTTTCAAATTTGAATTTGAAAGACTTGACATGTTTTGGGGGGGTGAAAGGTGCAATAAATGCTATGTTGACTTGTGCAAATAGCATTTAAAACCTTGTTGGAAGGGACAAGTCCCTTTTGGGGGGAAGATTCAAATTGGAAGAATATTCCATTTTGATGCCCTTTTGAATGTAATTAGAGGAAATAATAAATCAAATAAATGATTTATTGGTGCAAGTGGGTGGGTTAGTTAGGAGTTTAGATTTGACTCTAGTTGAGTCAAAAGCTAGAGAATGGTAATTGTGATTAAAAGTTAATTAAATTTAGATTAATTAACTTAGGGGATTTTAGGGATTTGATATTTGATTTTAAATCAGTTTGATTTATTAAATCAAATAAGAAGAACCTTAGGAACTTAATTAAATAATTTGATTTATTTAATTAAGCTTGATGAACCTTAGGATTAAATCAATAAATTGCTTTAATTGATTAGTAGAAGAAACGAATGCATGATGTTAGTTACAGTGGAATGCATAATGTTATTTTTGGATGTCTACATTTTGCCCCTCTTTGAAGCAATGTACTCGTTGCATTGGTTCAAAGAATGATGTTGTCGGCATCGAAATTAAAAAATTCTTTGGTTTTTTCGGATGCCCCAGTGGAAAATAAGTACGTTAGTACATTGCCCCCTCGAGAGATCAAGCGAAAAGATACAATTTGAGGTGGATCTCGCGACAAAGAGGTTCAAAATGGATGTATGGATGGTAATGATGATGTAGATGAGATGTTTGGAAGATGCTTAGAATAACAAATCTATATTATCCTAAACATGTTAAATGATTATGCAATGCATGTGAGATGGATGAGATGGATGATGATATGACATGATTATGCAGGATGAGAGTGCAAATGCAGGATGGATGCATTGTTAGCGTGAAAGAGGATGGAAGAACAAGAGAGGATAGAAGAATGAGAGGGATCAACCCTTGAATCCAAGAAGATGCAGAAGTTCAACAAGCCAACTTTATTAGAGATGATGATGAAAGATGATTGCTTATCCAGGAATGGGAGATAAAGAGCGTAACTTTCTTTATGTTTGATAACACACATAGGGGCGATGCATCAAGGTATTAAGAACCAGGATGGCGTTGCGCCTAGTGTGATGGACTCTGACTCGACAATCAGATAGGAGTGCTCTTGTTCACACTTGACATACGGAAACCCTGCTAGGACGGACCCAACAAAGCAAGTATTCGCCAAGTTATTTTACAAGAACATCCAACAAGCACAGCAGATAAAAAGATAATGATCATTGCCCCATTCCTTTCTCTCTAAACCTGTTTTGTTTAGGCATCATCGAGAGGTCCTTGGAATGAGCGCAAAATAAGATAAGTCAAAAAGACCAAGATAAAGTAAATAAACAAGCTAATGTTCTTCGTATCGCTAGCTAGGCTAAACTAATGTGGGGTACCTGATGCTTATGTCCATCATGGGAAAGCTTCATCCTAGGACATGTAGTGATCAGGGTTTTGGTAGGACTGATTGGGTGATAAGCTATTGATACTCCGAGTTGACCAACTTGCTGACTTACAGATCTAGACTCGAGACTTTGATGATTAGGTGTTCACTTTGGAACCTGCTAGACTTGCTTCTGACTGCTTTACCAAAGGATGAAGGTGACGATGCTTTATTATGAGTGAAGATTATTGTGAGTGCATGCGAGATGGAACGGGTGCACCATTTTGGGTTTTTCAAATATTTGGATGTTTTTGGTATTTTCAAGATTTATGAATGTTTTTGGTATTTTCAAGACTTTATGAATGTTTTTGGATTTTGTGTCAATTGACTTGACTGCAGATGAGATAGATGGGCAAATGGATGCCAATGCGACGGATGCATAAAGAATGACCTAAAGGTAAAAAAGATAAGCAAACGAATGCCAATGCGACGGACGCCTAACTAGATGGGCAAACGGATGCCAATGCGACGGACGCATAAATGAATGGGCAAATGGATTGCCAATGCGACGGACGCATAAATGAATGGGAAAATAGATTGCCAATGCGACAGACGCATAAATGAATGACTTAAATGTATAAAAGATAAGCAAACGAATGCCAATGCGACGGACACCTAACTAGATGGGCAAACGGATGCCAATGCGACGGACGCAAACTGTCTCGGGGGATGATCAAAGATCAGCCTTGCCTACGTTCAAGCTCAGAGACGACGTAGTTCGACAAGGTAGAAAAAACTTACAAGACTAAATGATGAATTTTTTTGAAGATTTTCTGATATTTTGACATGTTTTTGGATTTTTGAAATGTTTTGATGTTTTTGGATTTTTGATGGATTTTTGAATGTTTTTGAATTTTTCGCATGATTTTGACAATTTGGATATGATATGCGATATCAGTGCTTTGTTTTGGGATTTTGTTGAAAACCAAGCTTGATGTTGATCAATCAGATTGATGAATTGATAGTTTGACTAGGTGTGTTAAGTCAAATAAAAGTGATAATGCACTCGTAAGTTCCAGGAAGTTGTGTTATCCCAGAGTAAACTCGTACAAAAAGGATAATTTGGTTAGGTGTGTTAAGCCAAACGAGGTGATGATTTGATAATTTGGCTAAGTGTGTTAAGCCAGACAGAGCGATGATAATGAACTTGTAAACCCAAGGAAGTTGTGTTATCTTAGAGTAAACTCGTGCACAAGATGATAGTTTGACTAAGTGTGTTAAGTCAAACAAGATGATGATTGATTAGATTCGATTGATCAAGATCAATGAAGCTTGGTTTGGAACAAAATAGCTTTGATGATTTGATGTGATGTGATGTGCGCACTAGATGCGACTGATATGGATTGCTTGGATTGATATTTGATGAGGAACGTCTTCTTGTCAAAATATGCCATGGGCTAGTGATTTGGATTTGTGTTCACAAATGATTTGACCAGTTTGATTTCATGTTTTCCAATGTTCGGATCACCACATAAGTGTCAAGATTTATTCCCGAAGCGAGATGTAAATATCTGCCCCCAGTGTCTAGCAATGTTTGAACGACCATGGGTGGATTCTTGGATATGAATGGATATGGATTATCTTACGATAAGATAAGGGTGTTCGAACAAAGGAATGCTCATTCGGATAATGCTTCAAGGCTCAGATAGCGTTGGGTAGGATAGGATCAATGAAAATGACCCATGTCAAGATTTTTACCATAAGCAAGCGTAAAGTGTGCTCCAAAATTTTATCAAGATCAAGGTAACTTGGACCTTGGATGCAGATGGAAAATGGATTGGATAAACGGTTCATGGATGAACGATGATATGGATGGAATGTTGGCTTCATTATGGATGTGATAAGATGCTTTCTCCTGAACTGGCGCACGTAGATGCTTGATTCTACACATGACTGCCTGTTTGCCAGGTTTTCATCATGGTACTTGTCCAAAGCGCCACCGAAATGGTTTTCGCTAGAGGACGATTTTTTTCTTTATTGTTTTCAATCCTTTTTTTGATTTTTTTGTTGTCACCAAGATGCCTATTTGCTAGGTTTTCATCGAGGTAACCATTTTTTCAGGACTTTTTCTGATTGTTTTTGTATTTTCTGAGAGATTTTAAGCTGATGCTGAACCACCTGGTGGTGCTGATAATGATGCTTCTGTCATAATGTGCCATCGATATCCTGCTTGTAGAAGTTGTCTTGCCAAGATATGTGCACTTGAATGCAACTTTTGAGATCCCTGATCTGCTTTGCTGATACCGGAGTTAACTTTGTCTTTGTGCACACATCGCGATAGGGTGCCTTCTGAATCCTTATGATGAAGGGTCGTTGCCAACACATGGTCAATGTGAGAATTGGATATCATGCGTGGAGGCATGGATGGAGTGTGTTTAGGGATAAAAGATGGATTGGTTGACAGTTTGGAGCCTTTGACTCTCCAAACTTGGGAAGATGAGCAATAATGGGTGGATATGGAAGTGTGCATGGAATTTGGACCAACTGCTTGATACACTTTGTATGTTGCTTGAGAAGCTTTATTTTGCTTTTGTGGAAATCTTTGATGGATACTTGCCCCATTTTTATTTTTCCCCATAGTTTCTTTGACTGATGGAGTTTGATAGGGATAATCTTTCTTTGTATTTTTTGGTATCCATATGTATTTAATTTGTCCTTCAAGCTTCAGTACTTCTTTTTCTTTGATAACGTTCTTCATGCTTTGATTCAAATCTTTCTTTTGTTGTTGGTCCCAATTCGTGGATGGGGTGATGGGTGGATGGAGATTCATGGCGTGGCGGGTTGTAGTATTGGCATTGGTTTCATCATAAGGATTCTTCGTGCTCCCTATGTTGACGTTTGCTCGAGACGAAGTTGCCCCCAGTATGGTGATAGTATTACTGATATGTTGAGATCCCTTGATTGTTGAGTAACCAAGGCCTTGATGCTTAGGATTGCCAAAAATTTGCACTGGTTCTAGGATACCCTGTTCATGTAGGCCTAATCCTCTACCTTGATAATTCATCTGTTGAAAAAATTTATTTGCCATAGGATATGATTTACCTTGGAAACAAGGTGTTGCTCCTTCTCTGCTCTGTGGCGGATCTTCAAATGTCATAGCTCTTTCATTGATAAGATGATTTTCCCTTACAAAGGTGAGTGATCCAACTTTATAAGTGATAGGATCCTCCACATGTGGGATAAATTCCTGATTGATCTCTTTGGCTTGATCTTGTAGTGCTTCTTCCAGAGGTATTGATGATTCACTGTCATTGTAAAAGTCTTCCTCATGATTTATTCTTGATATGCTTTCACATGATTTTTCTGATTCACAACTTTTGTAGAAACCTTCTTCATGACCCATTTCTGATATGTCTTTGCATTTTTCTACATCTTGATCATGTGTACAAATGTTAAGAGTAGGAGACTCTTGTTCGTTGGTAATGATTTCAAGAGTATGAGACTCTTGTTTTGAATGAAGATCATCTATGTGTCCATCCGAAGAAAGCATCTTGCGAGTAGGTGGAGGAGTACATGCTATATGCATGTGATCATAATTTGTGACATCTTGTATAGATAGGAGAGTTCCCATTAGATCATTATAGTATCTTGGAGATACGAATTCATGATTTTGAACGATTTCGGAATTACTTTCGCCATGCTTTGGATCAAGTTCTTGACACGGGTCAATTTCAAAGGATGGATTGCTTATAGCAGGCTCTTGAAAATTATCCTTAGGCATGGGAAGTGGCTTAATTTCCACTTGTTCTTTGAATGGATTTGGATCAAGTGTAAAGTCAAAGATTCTTTCACTAGTCTCAATCGTGAGGTCGAAGGATGTCAATATGTCGTGGGAAGGAACATTGCTAGACCTTGGTGATAGATTTTGATCATGCTTTGGAATATGTTCTTGAGGTATGTCCTCTAGCTCATAAGGTGATGTAGAGACATTTTCGATATGGTCATTGGTAGAGGGATCTTGGTTTATGTCAATAGGATCAAATAACATCAACACTCCATGAAAAAGATCTTTGAAGGAGGGGTCTTGATTATGACTAAAAAATGGCTCTTGATGTATGTTGATTTGATCACTAGATGGGGTAGACATATCTTCACAGTGTTCACTGATGAATTGATTTCGATCATGGTCTTTAGTAGTTATAGTGGAGAGATTGTCAATGTTTTCAACCATAGGATCAAGTGATGTTGATATTTCTTGAATTTGATCATTGTTGGGCATCATTGGTGAGTTTTGATCATAATTGAAAAGTAGCTCTTGGTGTATGTTGATTTGATCATTGGTCAAGGTTGAAACATCTTCAAAGTGTTCATTGATAGATTGATCTTGATTTTTGATTTCAACAATTGTGGTGGGAATCTGTTGCAAGCTTTGTTGAGCGGGTAATGTCTACGTTTTCTTTTGAGCCAACAACGCTTGTTGTTCGTCATGTTGTTTTTGTGCCAACAAAGCTTTTTGTTGGGCTCTTTGTTGTGCTACTTCTTCTTGGATTGCTTGCAATAGCGCGTAGAATTCTGCTTGCGCTTGCGCTTGTTGGGCTACTTGAGCTGCTTGTGCTTGTTGAGCAACTAGCTGTGTAGCTTGTTGGGCTTGGAGTGCCTTTTTGCGGGAAGCTTCTTGTGCAGCTTGCAACATGATGGAGAATGAATTGGTCATGTTGTATTTTGGCGGTGGTGGAATGGGAATGGTGTTGATTGTTGGGGTTGCTTGGATAGTTGCCATCTATTTTTGCGATATCGATGGCAAAATGGGATGATTTGGTATGATGTTTTGATTTGGCATGATAGATTGAAATTGAACATTGTTGTGGTTGGGAATCATATTGCCTTGATTTAGGTAACTTTGATTTTGCATGGTGTTACCTTGACTTGAATCAACATATAGAGTTGCCAATATATTGCTAGGATTTTGAACAACATTAGGGGGATTTGAGAACATGTCAACCCCAAAGTTTACCAAGTGTGGATTTGAAATGGTCATGTTTGGTAAAGTTGCACTTGGTATGTGTGGATTTGGTGGGCTGATGTTGTTTGGAAAACTCATGCATTGAGCGTTTGGTTGATAGATTTGCATATTTGGACTTGGATTTAAATCTATCATTGGGAAAGGTGTTCCAAACTTTGGATTGGGTATGCTCATATTTGTTGTACCATTGATGTTTGTATGAGATAATGCTCCCATGTATGCATTGTACAAGCTTTGAAAATCAAATGGTATTGCAAGGCTTGGATAATTTGGTTGACTTGAATTGCTCATGATGGATGGATCAAATTTATATTCCATGTCCCTCTTGTGTTGAGATCGAGTTTGAACCATAAAATGAAGATCAATTTTCAAGAATCTAAGAGATGAACCTCTAATCCTTTAGATCGGTCTAAACCTTAGGTTCAAAGAAGCGAAGAAATAGGACAATTGGAGGATCAAAGCGATAATGAGGATGAGATAAATGGAAGATGAGTGATATGGATGAATGGAACTCTTAAAGAAAACTTTGAAAGAAATGCTAAACGTTTAGGACTTTGATTGATCGTGATTGGATTGATGGTTTGACTAGGTGTGTTAAGTCAAACAAGAGTGATGAATGTAATCGTAAAACTCTAGGAAGTTGTGTTATCCAAGAGTGAACTCCTACAAGATGGTAGTTTGACTAAGTGCATCAAGTCAAACGAGGTGATGATTTGATAATTTGGCTAGGTGTGTTAAGCCAAACAAGATGAACTCGTAAACCCTAGGAAGTTGTATTATCCAAGAGAGAACTCGTGTATAAGATGATGGTTTGACTAGATGTGTTAAGTCAAACAAAATGGTTTGATTTCGCCTAAAAGTTTAGCATAAAAGATGTTTACAAAGTTCCCAAGAGTTGTTGGTGAGGTGATTTTGACTGATTTTGATGGTTGAGAGATGGATGAAAGTGATTGAATTTGATCCTAGACTTGACCTAGAATAACACTTCTTCTTACAAGACCTCGGTGTTGAAGAACACGCTATATTTCCTATGAGAGGAAAGTAAACCTTTCAAACAATTCAGGATCTCAAGACGTTCCTCACTAGCTTTCACACTAAGCTTTTTGAACTTCGGTTTTGGGATTTTGATCTTGTGAGAAATCATGTTAGAAAACACATGTGTAATCAAATTTGTCTTTTTCTCTTGTTTAGATTCAGTTCTTTTTACCACAAACACTTTCTTGATTATGTTTTTCAAACTAAATGTCCAATATCCTAATTTCCCTTTATCCCACAAAGTGTGTTATGCAGAAATCAAGGAGATCAAGACAAAGGTTATCTATTGTTGACTTCAGTAAGCAAATTAAGATGAAATCCAAATGCTTAGAAGCCTCTAAGGATGAAATCCCTAGGGCAAGCATGAACACTTGAATTCGTCAAAGGTATTTGCTTTCCTCCTGATATTAGTGACTGCTACGAATTGGAGGTTTTCATCTAGTCTTCAACGACAATATGCGAGGACTTCCAAAGATGGATGGATGCCCACTGTTAGAGGAAATCAAACTAAGTTGGCATTCTAAGCACGAGGTCACTTGTGAGACTACTGATCCGGACCATTTGCAAATTGATGACGATAACGAATCTCCCCTGGGGCACTTTAAATACGATGAACTACTGAAATTAAGTGATGTAAGAAAATGCTTTCTAATGTGGATGGAGGATATCTTTCGATTAATGATGTTGGGCATCTTTGGATAGATGTGCTATACTATTATATAATCGTACTATACATAGTAGATGGTTTTGAGATAATCGTGCAAAGTGCATACCCTTAACACGTAAAAGGTATTAACCTTGGAATGAGGAATTGTTTTAGACATTCTAAGGATTTAAGTTTATTAGATCCTACCAAGGGATGCTATTGGATTTATTTTGAAGGTTGTGTAAATAAAAAAATAATTATGTTGATTTTTTTCAAATATAAGTGATCCTTATCATTTTATTGACTTGTTTTAATTTAATTAATAATTTGTTTAAACTAAACATATATATATGTCAAATCAAATGTCATTTAGTAAAAAATTACTCTTTTTAAATGTTTTTATGTATGTATATTAGGTAGACATAAAATTAATCTATTTTCTAATATTTATATGTATGCACATTATATAAATTTTTCTTGGCAACTAGCTCATCAAATTAATGTTTGTAGTGAATTCATGAAATCATTTTAAATTTTTTTCTTTTCTTATTATATGTTTTGTAGCTTGTGTTGTGCTTGTAGATACAAGTATAAAATATGGAGGGACATAAGAGGCTAAGATTAGAACTAAAAAATTTACTTTGTTGAAGTCTTGTGATTGTATTGACATGTATTTATGTTTAATTTTTATTTGATTATCTACTTTTCAATTTTGTATGAGTAATATTTTCTATGTTTAATATGGTAGTGTTTTTTTTGTTTTGTGTAAACTATATGTTTGGCCTAATGAACAAAGTTTATTTTTCTTATAATGCATAGGTCATGGCTAGTCTAGAGAGAAATTTTAGGCTTTGCATAGTGAGACTTTGAAGGTTTTTGTCATTTTATATATTTTTTTTTCACATTCATAAATACAAATAATTTTTTGGATACATGTTTTTGAATTATTTGATTATATTTTATTTTGGTGTTGAAGACTGTAACAAAATAAGATAATGCTTTTTGTGATTGAGCAATAGAGTTCGATGGGTGGTAAACAATATAAAAATTGTAATTTTGTCCACCTCTTTGTAGACATTACCAATACCATGTTTTAGAAGAAATATTATTTTCTTTTGTTTTGTTTAGGGTGCATGGTTACTTTCGAGTAAAATTTTTATTGTCCTTAGATTGTAGTGGTTTTGGTTGGTCTCAAGAGAAAGTTTAAAAATTTGCATAGTGAGTTTGAAATTTTCTTGTTATTTCATACCATTATTTTTTCATGTCATTATTACATTTTTTATTTTGAATGTATGTTTGTTTTTGAGTTATTATCCATTATTTTCAAAAAAAAATCTTTAGTTTAAAAAGTAAACATGGACAAAAAAATTATTATTTTTTGTTTTATTGTAATAATTTTAGTGATTGATGTTTAATAATCAATAAAGTTTGGAAAAATTTCTCTACTAACTAGGGATGAAGATTCACATCAATTTTTTTCAAAACAATCTTTCATTTTCTAAAAGAATTAACCATTTTTTTTAATAAAACATATAATTTTTTTGAATCACTAAAAATTGATATATGTTTTGAATTTTGAAATAATGTAAACTAATAAAATATTTATTTTAACATATTTTATGTTTTTTTTTTTTTTAAATTAAAAAATTATTTGAATATAGTTTTTAATAAATTAACGGTATAATTTAGTTGCTGATAAAATGTTGAAAAATGAAGCTACATGAGACGTCAACCTTTATATAGTAAATTTTATTTTTTTCCTTCAATTTTTTTTTGTGTATTTATAACTTGAAACTTTAGGGAATGTATATTATTTTTTTCAATGTTGATAAATATTAAAATGTGTGCATATTAAAACTTAGTTGTTGCCAGTCGATGTTAAATTTCATATAAATTATTTATCTAACATAGAAAAAATATATATACCATCTTGATATAGATTCTTATGTCTAGGGCATCATATTTTTTTTATATTTTTTTTAATAAGTTCTACTATTTTTCCTTGACATGGTAATCAACCTAATGTTTTATGTTGATAAACTACATTTAGTAAAAATAAAAAGGAAAATATAAATAATAATTAAACTATTAAAATACATACATTTTTTAAAACAAAACATATTGATCTACAAAAAGATATTTTAATATTATAGAAAAACTATTTTTTACATGAGTAGAAGTTGGTGTTGAAACATCAAGTGTTCCAAATATATATATATTTTTTGGTAAATTGGACTCAAGTGCTAAATATGTATTTATCCAACAAATTTAGTTGAAAAAGTTGTGGACATATATAACATAGGTAGAATGAATCTTACGAGATTATATGTTTGACCAAAATTATTTTTTAGTTAAAATTATTTAAATTCACCTATGCTCATAAGTTGGCCAAAAGTGTGACACAACTTTGTGCTAATACCCTTAAATTACAAGGAATTTTAAAATTTTATAAACTTCGACATTTAAAATAATTTCTTAGGTTAACATTTTAAAATTTATACTTACTTAAAATTGTCTCCAAATTTTTGTTGATGTTTGATCTCATTTAGAACTTTGAATTTTCAATATTTAAAAATTTATTGAATTGCTAAGGAGTGAAGATGAAGAACCTTGAATTATGGACATCAAATACTCTCACATTGCACTTGGTTCTTGTGATCTCAACATTGATCCTATAAGTAAAATCAATAAGAGAAGGGATACATTCTATATCTTTAGGAGTGAGAATGATATTAGAGGTAGTTATGAGATCTATATGCTTGTATTTTTTTATTAAAAAAATAGGGTAAGGGTCCTAATCCTAGACAGAACACTACATCGGAGTACATTGGAACAATGAGTGCACAATACCTACGATTACAATGACCCAAAAAAAAATTGAACCCAGTTGATGATTACAACAATAGTACTATAATTTAACCACCATTCTATACCATAAACAATTATATATTAATTAATATTTGATTATTTTCTTGATTAATTAGTATTTATAATATCCATTTTTTTTTAAATTTTCACTTATTTTACTTTTTAATGTGAATAAAATAAGACATATTCCTAATTACTATAAATTATTTGATATAAAAATAAATAAAAATTATCATTTGTTTTTATACTTATATTTTGAACCGGAAAGAAAAATGATATGTGGCGGGATGATCCACACTATTTCCCTTTGGCCATTCAATTATGTCCTAGGAACCCTAATTGGATTGACTATCAACCTCACAAGGTGATTCAATTCTCAACAACGAAGACCTAGGAGGGGTTCTTATAGCTTTAAGGGGGTTCAACACCAAGCAAAAGATTGGAAAAGATAAATAAGCATTGAACTCACAAAACCTAATTATGCAAGCTAAATGAAGGATGCAAATGATGAAATTATGTAATAGGGAGTTAGGATGTGTGTACCTTTAAAGTCTGGAAATGTAACGAGGATTCCAAAAATGTAAAGAAGTTGTCAAAAAGTGCTATGGAGGACAAAGACACCCTTACTGTTAGTCTCGTTGCTATTTTTGTGGCAAATGCGAAATCTTCAGATCTTTGAACCAGATTTGAAAGAATTTCAGAAAAATACCTCCAGGAGGACTAAGACACCCTAGGTGGTGACTTAGTCTTGTCTGAAATTTTTGAAAACTCTTAATGTAGTCTTGAAGTTCAATGTTTGCACTTCTTTCTTCTTTGATCTCAGATTCTAAAACTTTCATATTTGGCCTGTAGGTGACTTTTCGTGAAGTTGACAACTTTGGAATGCAACTTAACAACTTGAAGAATTTGTACTTCAAATGATCTTCAAGTATTCAACCTAAGTTTGCAATCACAAACATGTAAGAGAGGGAAAAATTGTTGATTGTTAGTAAATGGGGTTTTTCCTTGGTCAAACCCCTTGTTGGTAATTCAACCTTGAAATGAAATGAAACAAAGGAGGATAATGATGAATGAACAACATGCAATGTTATAACTCATCAAAACCCTCACTATGAAGGTGTTGCAAAATTTCTTGAATGGTGGCAATGGATGTGGTTCTTGACTCTTGCTTGAAGGATATAGATCTTTCTTGAAACAATTGCTTGAATCATAAACCCTACATCACAAATGTTAGCATAACAACAAACATGATGCAATAATATCCTTGATATGATGCTTGAATAATTGCTCTTGAGTGCATAAAATTGCCTTAGGAATGAATACTTGAATGCTTGATATGAAAATGGGTGGAGCAACCTTGTATTTATACTTATCCCTGCATAATATCCCGAAATTACACCACAACAAGTTGACATATGAATTCATTAATTAAAGGAGGCTAAATCCCGCCAGAATTTGAAATTAAATCTTGAAAATACCTTAAGGGGGATTAAGACGCCCTAGGTGGCATCTCAGTCCCAAGGCATGAAACTTGGGGCATAGACACAAAAAAGGGGCCCATTTAAGATGCCTCAAAATCAGGGTCCCAAGACCTTTGGGGGACAAAGAAGCCCGAGGTGGCATCTTAGTCCTAACCCAAAAATTAGGGGCATTGAGACAAAATCATTAAATTATCACTTATCCATCGATGTTTCTCAGGGTTAGCCAAAAATGGATATAGTTCATCAGGCTTGTGGATGTAAAATAGGACCAATTAAGACATAAATGAGGATAAGTAAAGCAAGACGGGCCCATACAAGTGTGAAAATGCAAGAGTATGAATTTTCCTACAAAACATATTCTATCAAAACTATAGCTAGACATAGAATATAATTCTTATCCTAAAGAGTTCTATACAACTTGTACATGATGACAAAGTTAAACCCCATTATTATACATGATCACAAAGTTAAACCTCATTATTAATA
Source organism: Sequoiadendron giganteum (assembly GCA_007115665.2). NCBI lineage: Eukaryota > Viridiplantae > Streptophyta > Pinopsida > Cupressales > Cupressaceae > Sequoiadendron > Sequoiadendron giganteum. The sequence goes on along the minus strand of CM021108.1, from coordinate 68,870,816 downwards.
GGTCCCATTTAAATACAAGAGAGACAAAATTGATGATGTATTTTCACTATTGATTAGAGTAGCAAATAGTGTTGCGTGTATGATAAGAATGTGTCTTATAATCGACACCTAAACAATATGCAAATTGTGCAATCATTCATGGCATAAAAAACTTGACAAGAAATGGATTTTAATAAAAAAAATTGCAATTCCAAAGAAAGAGACAAAATAGTCCCACACATTTTAGTTTTAGTGTGACTTAGTTTACATGTAGCATCGATTTTTAATAGCAAGAAAATATTTCTATCTCCCATTTGAAATGAATTTACAATCATTTTCTATCATGGGTCATCCCACAATACTGGGTTACACTTTTTAGCCAAACTTGACATTGAAATCAACAATTTCAGAAAAAACTTCACTTTTTGACACCTATAGTACGTAAACTATTAGAAATTTGAAATTTATGTAAACTAGTGATTTCTAAGGTTTTGTTTGTAGATTTTAAACGTATTTTTTTTAAAATTGAAATTATTTTTTTATTTTTTTTGTATCTCCTTTGATAACTAGTTTTTAATAATAAACAGCATTTTTAAAAAGTGGTGTGTACTTCGGCTCACATAACTTTTTTTTCTAGAAAGGATAAAATTCTGATTCTTTTGAATTTAGGTTGGTAACGCTAGTATCTAGTGCTTTCATTTTGTTTCATAATGTTTTGTTGAATATTTTTCTTTTAATTAAGTTTTGAAGTCAAACCAATTACAATTTAGACATAGGTGCACTTTGTCTCGCATAACTTTTTTGGTATGTATTGAAATTCATTTTTTCTTTTTTTTGTTGGAACAAGGACATCAATACCTACTGCGTATACATTTTTCAAATTTTTTCCTCAAATTTACTATTTTTCCATAATGATTTTTCACCAAACTTGATGTTTGATGAAAAACCTATGTTTAGTAAAACTAAAAAATAAAAATATAAAATAAAAAAAATATATATTAAACTTATAGTTGTTGGAAAGTACGTTTCAATCACTACAATCCTCCACCTTTTTTTATCAAGTCGAATCCATTTGTACCTCCTTCTCGGGCTTTGATAGTAAAAAAAATGCATAAATTTTGAAATGGTAGAGGGGGAGGTGAAAAAAGGGTGTTCATTAGAAGGGTGTTTCAAATGGACCCCCCTATATGGTGCAATTGGGGGTTCATTAGAAGGGGGTTGGGGTTCATTAGAAGGGCGGGGGCGGGCGGGGGGTGGGGGTTCATTTGAACCTCCTTCATTAGAAGGCTTCATTAGAAGGGGAAAGCCATTTTTAAACAATTAATGGGAATTTTCTAATTTTTCTTCATGGAAAAAATTGTAACCCACTATTGTGGGTTTACCCTCACTTTAACGTATACTTTCTTCTTAGCAATTTTCTTTTTTTCATATGCTTGTATGTTACTACGCTTTTATATATACTTTTTGAATTATTTATATTATATTGAGCTTGCAAATAACTCATTTTCTCAAACTAGAAAGTACAAGGAGATAGAAGGTAGATTAAAGATTAACAGTGGAATTAGTTAAACTAAACTAGAATGAATTAAAATATTAATTTTTATCCTACTAGTAAAGCATATGGCAACTTATTTTTCTAGTTCAAAATGGTTCTTTCATAATTTTTCTGTCTTATAAGAAAAAGTATAAATTTCACATTTTCTTCACACTTTAGCTCTAAATCAATAATTCATGATGGATCATATTAATAAATAACCAAAAAAACCAAACTCTATCATGATTTGGTGTGTGGAAGCTAATATATAACAACCTCCATCATAATAAGACACAAGTTACTAACTATATATTGCAATTGGGATTGATAAATGTATGCTTGATAATTAGGGTGATTGTATTTGAGCCTAAAAACATGAAAATTTAAATTTAGTACAAAAAGGATTAGACTTCATGTTTCATAAACAAATAAGAGGAAGTTGGTTGATCTTGATCAGAAGAGAAGATACTTTTAAACCTAGGTTACCATTGTATACCTATATTGATATGTTGAATTTTATTGGGGTCCTAGGTTCAATATAGCATAGGTGTTTCCATACGAAAATAGAAAATAAAAAAATATTTAAACAAAATTAATCAGAATATCAATGTTAAATACATAAATGGAGTTAAAATTATGAATATTTAATATTATAGGATTGACTAGCTATCCATATTACCATTACTAGTTTTATGAGATTTCCTGAATTAGTTCTTATGATGTTCAAAAATTAGATACAAAGGAAATTTCTTTGTAATATTAAATTTAATGGTAAAGGATGATATTTTGAGATTGATGTTCATGAAGTTGGCAAAGGAACCTTGGTCAATAAATTTTTGATTGAATTTAAAATATGTGACCTTATTTTATTTAGAGATTGTTTTAATAACCATATTGGTTACTATATCTAGGTCACAATCTTACATATTTGCACTAGATATGGTAAGCTCCTAATGTCAGGGCCATCCCTATACCCTTATCTAAAACTTGAGGGTTCATAATATTTCCCTACTTAAATATCCCTTTTTGGAACTAGAGGACTCATAATTCACACACTATTAATAGAGAGGCTTCAACATCTCCTTTATTACAAGATCTCCATTATCACTTTTAAATCATAACCATTGATTGATCTTATGCTTCCAATTTAATTGACTCATAATGGTATGATAGAAAATATAGTATAGTCAAATTTTAGTTCAATGCCAACATTAATACATAAACACACATGAATCCATACAATGATAACTCATATGTAAATCACATACGTAGACTAGAGACCTTCTCATATAAGCATCATCTACTCATTCATAGATATTGAATCAAACATATCACACATACCTCACATACACATAATATGAATAACTCATGCATACATCACATATAATAGTGTGACTAGCTCATGCATATAACACATATATAAAATGTGAATTACAAAAAGATGTGTCACATATATACTAGTGTGAATAGATCATACATAAAAATATATATATGATGTGAATAAAACATGTATGTGTCACATGTAGATAGTGCTACCAAATAATGCATACAAGACATATATACAATGGGAATATTATCACATGTATGAATCAAATAAACAAAGTGTGACTAGATCATGCATATAACAGATTTATAAAATGTGAATAACACATACATGTGTCACATATATACTAGTGTGAATAGATCATACATAAAAATATATATATGATGTCACATGCAGATAGTGTTACCAAATCATGAATACAACACACATGCATGCACCATGTGAATATGTTGTGCATATGTCACCTATACATAACATGACTAGTTAATGCATACAAGACATATATACAATGGGAATACCATCACATGTATGAATCACATAAAAAAAGTGTGACTAGATCATGCATACAACACATATACATAATGTGAATAAATCTTGCACACAACACATGTACAAAATGTGACTAGATAAAAAAAACATGGAAAAAAGGTGGGACTGCACATTGTGGAGGAAAAATGGATATTTCCCATTTTTCAAAACTTGCTCTTCATCCTAGCCATCCTGGCCATCCTCGATTTTCCCACCCACCTCATTCCATGGCTCCTGGTTCTTCTTGGGGCTCCCATGTCCCTCTTCCCGAGGACTCTGGTCTTCCTAGGTCTTTCCGCTCGAACAATGCTAGTTTACCTCCTTGTAAAAATGCTTTCAGCAAAGTTGGACCTCACCCTAGGGTTTCAAAATTTTCTCCTTGTCCGTCTTCAGCTATTGGTCCTACTCAGTTCAAGCGTTCTGGTTTTCCTGCTAATTTTCTTGGTGTTTTCAGAAAAGGTTTTCCTGGTTCTGTTTTCAGAAATGGGAAGTGGGTGTTGGATAGTTCTGTTAGGAATGGGAAGTGGATGCCAGTTTCATCTCATCAAAAGAAATCTCTCATCAGGGGCCCTCAACCTAATTTTGATATCTGCAAATAATTCTCTCCCTCTCTCTTTGCTCGCTCGTGGGCTGATGTCATGGTTGGGCGGTCTTCTTCTATCTCATCACCTGTTCCTCCCTCCATTCTTGCTCCTGCTTCATTTCCTAATTCCATTCCCATTTCTTGTTTTATTCCCTCCACCTCTAATCCTCTCATGTTTCCTAACACCATTGTCCTTCCTGTGTAGAAAGGTTTGCAGAAACGGCTAGACTCTAATTCGTTGGCTCCCCCTTCAGCTGTGACTGGTAGTGCCAGTAATCCTGGCCGTATCCGTTGCCCTCTTGTTCACCCTGCAGCTCATGCTCACTCTAGTAAGCCCCAAAATTATGATCACTATCTTAAGTCCTAGAACTCAAAGGGTAAATCATTGAAGAAATTCCCACCTCGATTCGAGGTCACACTACCTCATTCCATGCTCGATCCGAAAATTTCAGATCTAAAGGATGTTGCATTGTTTGGTAAGTTTTGGAAATTTCTTGGAGATCTTGATATTCTACAATCTTGGGTGTTTAATACTTGGGTTGGCTTCAACCAAGTATTTTATTTAGACAAAGGAGAAGGTTTTTTTGTGGTTATTTTCTCTGATAAAGATTCTAGAAATGTTGTTTTTTGTAAAAAACTTGGATGATGGAAGGAAATGGCCTCTTTACAACATTATGGACTCTTAATTTTAATCCTAACCGGGTCAAGCTGAAATTTACTCCTTTTTGGGTTCAACTCCAGGGTTTACCCTTGGAATATAGAGAATCAGGTATCATTGAGATTCTTGGTAACAAACTGGATATCTTTATGAATCAAGATATGGGTTTTTTTCTCAAATCCTTCTTTACCAATTAGGTTTTCGGTGTTAATGGATGTTACAAAAAAAATTCCTTCAAGTGTTGGAATCAACAGGTAGTGTTGGAAGATCCCAAGCTTGTCTTTTTTTTTATGTCATTTACCTCATCATCCTTTTAAGAAATTCCAGTCTTTTGATGGTGTGCTCCCTAGGTGTAATTCAAATCTAGTAAATTTAAAAGCTTAGGCAGTTTCATCTGTTGTTTTACCTTTTTTCCAAAATTATTAGATCCCTGATATTTCCCTCCTGGGAAATATTTTTGATCTCTACTTCAAATGGTCCTTCTTTGTTCATTCAAAAATATTTGGTGTTTCTACATCATCTTCTTAATCAGGTCAGGTTGCTTCTTCTATTAAAGAGTTAGCCTTATCGCCTCAGGTCTCTGTTTCTTATAAAGCTTCCCTCTCAGGAGGTGTTTTTAGCAAGAAAAAAGTGAGACAGTCTCTTTTCAAGTAGGTTGTTATTTCTGGTGCCCATGACTAGGGTTTTTCTCTGCATTCTCCAATAAAGATCTTTTTTCATTCTTTAAATGTTCTATCTCCCGAATTAAACTTCAATTGTCTTCTTCAAGCTCACTAGTGTGCTTCAATGTTAACTTTGGGTGTGTCAAATAACTGTGATAGCAACCTTGACATTTTTTATCATAGTGAATTTGGCAGTCCTCAAATCTCTTCATCTTTAGTAAGTCATGATTTTATTCATGATACATTGCCATCAGAAGAAGATCTGGGGAAGTTTGTGGACTAGTCTCTAGTCTCCATAGGTGAGCAAATTATTGATGACATTGCTTCAAATGTATTTGGTGATGAACCCCTTAGGGAAATTTTTTTCTCTATTTCTGAGTCAAAGTTCTCCCCTCCAAATAATACAAAGTCTCTTGCAAAGCGAGGAACGAAATCCTTATCCATGAAGCTTCAAGAAGAAATATCAGTAGGAATTCAATCGACTCTAGATGTCAGTCTAGGTAATTCTTTAAAACAAAAAAGGCCAAGGAGAGATTTCTGCTCTCCCAAGTTATAATGAAACTTATCTCCTAGAATGTCAGAGGATTAAATGCCTCTAACAAAAAGTCCCAAGTGGAGCATCAACTAGATGTCTCAGGGGCTGACATCATAGTTTTACACGAAACAAAAACTTTTGAGGAGTCTTGTTTATTAATAAAAAAAAAGTGGCATGTTTGGGGAGCATCTCATTCACCTTCTCAAGGTGCTTTAGGAGGTCTAATAACTCTCTGGAATACTAAGACAGTTAGTATCACTAATATCTCCTTTCAACATAACTGGCAATTAATGTATGTCACTCATTTTGACCTTTCATTTTGGTTACTGAATGTTTACGGTGGTCCAACTAGCACTTCAGACAAAAAACTTTTGTGGGATTTACTGAAGTCAAAACTTGATTTGATAGGTCAAGATAAATGTGTTCTAGCTAGTGATTTTAATGCTATTGCTAATGATATGAAAAAAAAGGAGGAATAAGCCCTCCCAAAATTGTAATGTCTGATTTTGCATCATTCATTCAAGATAATGCTTTGAGGGATGTAATCCCGCTAAATGGTATTTTCACTTGGACCAATAGAAGGAAAAATTTCTTGCAAATTGCAGAAAGATTAGATAGATTCTTAATCTCTTCAAATTGGATCGGTTGAGATCATTATTTCTCTTTAGAAATTTTACCCTTGGTAGCTTCTGATCATTTTGCTATCTCCCTGATTATCTCTGGCAACACTTTCAAGTCAAAGTGTCATTCATCTTTTAAATTTGTGTCTATGTGGCTTAGACATCCATATTTAATTAATTGTGTTAAACATTGGTGGCATTCAACTCCTTTTGTTCAAGGGTCAAAAATGTTTCAATTAAGTAAAAAATTGGATCATGTCAAGAAGAATCTTAAATCTTGGAATCAATTAATTTTCAAAAATGTATTCTCTCAAAAAGATATGGTGTATAAAGAACTAGTTGAAATTAATGAGAAAATCATTTTAAATGGGCTGGATAATATCACATTTGAAGAACAAAAGAAATTGCAAATGGAATGGAAAGAATTATTATCCCATGAAGAGGAATATTGGAGGCAAAAATCTAGGGAATTGTGGTTGAAAGATGGTGATAAAAATACCAATTTTTTTCACCATTCAGCCCAAGCCAAAAAATTAAAATCTTCAATCTTATCAATTCAAGATAGCGTGTCAGGGTCTATTCTTGTTAATGAGAAATATATTCAGGAAGAAGCGGTCAATTTCTTCTATAATCCTTTATCAAAGGCTGATAATAACAATGTGAATTTAGTTGTTGAAACAGAGGAAATTTTATAGCATATTCCCTCTTTGGTCTCTTCTGAAGATAATATTAGACTGCTTGCCCCTTTCTCTCTTAAAGAGATTAAAGAGGTTGTTTTTACAATGTCTCCAGATAAGGTCCCATGCCCAGATGGATTCACAACCATTTTTTATTATAAAAAATGTTGGGATTTTATTGGTTTTAGTATTTTAAGTGCCTTCAAAGAGTCGAGAAAATCTAGTGGTATGTTAAAAAATTTCAATGTCACAAATATAGCCATCATTCCAAAAATTCTCCTATATCTTTCTCAGATTTTAGGCCTATTTCGCTTTGCAATACAATTTATAAAATCTTCACAAAAGCAATTTATCTTCATATTCATCCTCTCATTTCCTCAATTATTTCAGAGGAGCAAGGTGGTTTTGTTCCAGGTAGAGAAACTCTAGAAGGAGCAATGGTGGCTCATGAAACTTTCCACACTATAGCTTCAAATAAATTATCAGCCATGATAATTAAACTAGATATGCAGAAAGCATATGATAGGGTTGATTGGTGCTTTTTAGAACAAATGCTATTGAAGTTCAATTTCTCCCCTAAATGGTGTAAATGGATAATGGCTTGCATTTCAGGTGCAAGGTTTTATGTGTTACTAAATGGCTCATCTGTGGGGTTTTTCAATTCCTCTCAAGGTGTTTGCCAAGGTGACCCTTTATCACCATTCTTATTTATCATCTTGGCTGAAGCTTTGAGTAGATCGTTTAAATCAAAAAATTCTCAAGGGAAGATTAAAGGTGTTATTTTTCCAAATGCAAATATATTTTTAACTCACTCCTTATTTGTTGATGATACACTTCTTTTTGGTAAAGTTGATCTTTTAGAAGAAAAAAACATAAAAATTCTCCTAGATAAATACACAACTGAAAAATCTATTGTCAAGCTTTTCGACTTCAATCAAGATTAGTTGCCTAGTACATATCTAGGAATCCCATTCTTTTCAGGCCAGAATAGGGTTTCTTATTGGATCAAAATTATTCAAAGTATCCAATCAAAATTTCTCTCATGGAAAGGAAGATGGCTCTCCCTAGCAAGAAAAATCCTCCTGGTCAAAAAATCCTCCTGGTCAAAAAAGTGCTTTCGACTATCCCTAATTACTTTATGTCAGTTTTGAAAGCACCCAAGTCTATCTTAACTCAAATCTAGAAATTAATCAGAAAATTCTTGTGGTCTAGTAATGTTGATATCAAAAAGAAGATTCCACTAATTTCTCTAGAGGCTATGTGTATGAATAAGCAAAAAGGAGGTGCAGGCCTTCAGAATCTTAATGATAGAAATTTGGCCTTAGGAGCTAAAATGGTTTGGCGTTTGTTCTCAAATCCTTCATTAAAATGGTTTCGTATAATGAAAAATAAATACTTGGATAGCCAGAATCCATCACGAATCTTCACTGTCTCAAATCCTCCTCCAGGTTCTGCAATGTGGAATTTTCTCTTGTCCTGCAGAAAAATAATCCTTCCTCACTTATCATGGGAAATTAATGATGGAAAACATGCACTTTTTGGCATGATTCATGGAATGGATTTAAGAAGTATAATTGTTGTAATTTGGACTCTTCAATAGCTTTCTTGTCTCAAAAATTTGGTACATATGTTCATCAATATTTTGACAAAGTGGAGATTTTATTAGGAAAAGTCAAATGGAAAGATTTCTCTAAAGAACCAATCGAAAATAATCATAAGGTTATCATTGCTTCAATTTTGAGGGATAGAGTAGTCTATGTATCTTCTTGTTCAGATAGGTTAATTTGGGAAAAATCTCAAAATGGTAGTTATTCAATCAAAGAAGGTTATCTCTCCATCTCTAAATCCGAGTCTCAATACCAAACACACAAAGCTTATAGTTTTTGTTGGAATTCAAAAATTATACCTAAAGCAGGTTGTTTTGCTTGGTTAGCAATTCAAAATAAAATCTTAACAAGTGGCAAGTTATCAAGGTTGAAAATTTATGCTCCTTTCAATTGTGTCCTATGTGATCAAGTGTTAGAAGATGTCAATCACCTTTCTCTTTCATGTTCAGTAGCACAAAGTTGTTGGCAATATTTCTTGTCAAGGTTAAAGTTGTAGTTAGCTCTACCAAATACTATTTGGGATTTATTTTCTAGCTGGCCCAAACTGTATCAATCTTCCTTTTATGCTTGCATTTGGGAAGTGATACCTACTTCAGTTTTATGTTCTATCTAGTGGGAAAGAAATAAATGCATTTTTAGGAAGGAAAAACATGGTGTTGATCATATTCTGTCTTCTTTGGAAAATTCAATTTCAGAAATAGTAAATGCATATGTAGCCAAAAACAAACATAGTGTCTCATCTTTTTTGGATTGGGATTCTAAAAATCTTTCAATTTGGCCCCTTTTAATTCTTCCTTTCAAAGGTAGTCTTCATAACTTCTCAAAAAAACATGATAGATCTAAGGTTGTTTGGCTAACACCACCTTTGGGTATCTTTAAATTAAATTTTGATGGTGCTTCAAGAGGTAACCCAGGAATTTCAAGGGCTAGAGTAGTTATAAGAGATTATAAAGGAATAGTCCTATGTTCCAAATCCATCAAATTAATAAGTGGAACAAATAATGAAGCTGAAGCACAGGCTTTACTAAATGGTTTGAAAATGGCTCTAGATTTTAAAATCTCAAACTTACAGATAGAAGGGGATTCTCTTATTCTAATCAATGCTTGTAGGGAAAGAAAATCCCAAAATTGGAAATTAGCTTAAATAGTAAAGCAAATTTTGAAGTTGATGGAAAATCTGTCACATTACAATTTATTGCATATTTATAGAGAAGGAAATATGGTGGCAGATTATTTAGCAAATTTGGGATGTGATCAAATTGAAAAACAAGTGATTCATATTGTTCAAATTGGGAAAGTTGATATGGAGTTGGAAAAATTAATTTCAAAAGAGGAACTTTGTCTTTGAGAAAAAATTGTTTACACAAGGATTACTAATTTTTAGTTGGAATTGTCAACTATGGAGATTCTAGTTTACATGTTTACATGGATAATGCTAATTATCTTTCAACTAGAATATTTATTGTTGATAATTTCACCTGAATCTTATCAATCATTATTTAGTCATTTGGAAAATAAGACATAATCAATGTTCAAAGATGACGTTGGTAGTTGTGATCACATGGTACTTCTATCGATTCTCGGGAGTTGGTATCATTGTCTAAGTGAGCTTCAAGAAGTACGAAGCTAAGATCAAAAGGTAAACTCGGTTTGCATATCAAAAAACACTCATTGCTTAAAGTGTTTCCTAAAGGGAGTTTGATTATGAGATGTGAAAGTGTACAACATAAACATTTGCTAACAAGCTTAGATAGATCTTGTATATATTGTGGCTTTTTCAAATCAATCTTCCAGGTACAAGTATTTAAATCTTACCTTAAAATTATTGCTCACACGTTTAAGGTGTCAAGCAGTATGTAGATAGCATCACAAGGAAAGTATTTGGAGAATTACCCATGGCAAGCTGGGAGGGAATGTTGGTACACTGCCTTTCATTTGATGTCAAATGAATTTATTAAATTTATTAAACACAATTGGTACAATGTATTAAGTCTTTTCAAGGTAATTTTTTATGATAGAAAGACAATATTTTAAGGAGAAAGGCAGTCCTCTGCTTATATATATGGATAGATTTGTCTTTTAATCTCCATCAAACAGGTTAAGCTGGTTTTAATAATCTTTGTTCTAATCAAAGATTGTGCAATTGGCTGGCACACAAAGGTTTAATCAGGTAGCTTAATGAATTATCTCCCATAAAATTTAAGAGTGTGGCTCCCGGTATAAAGCTGGGATAGCCCAATTACTGGTAAGCTTGAAATGCAGCATCTTCAAATTATTTTCAAGTTTCGTTGTCCTTGTGATTATAAATGCTTCAGATGCATAATTGGGAGTGAGGTTCTTCATCCTAAATCAAGAAGATTGATTTTTCCATCAGATGTTCTTTCCATATTTTTATCTAATATCATGGATATATTATAATGCTTGGATTCAGTTAGTGCCATTGCAGATAAAATGGTAAATGACATATTTATGGAAAACGAGGCTATTCTTTCCAGTGCACAAAAATATGTTTTCTCACGTGGAGAAGGTTATGTGGGTGGTATTTTCCCTCCTCATTTTTTACCTCACAACAAAGCAGTTGTTAGTGCTTTTGATTCTTTAAAGATGTCTTTAGAATTTTCTAATCCTTATCACTTGAATAAAGCATTAACAAGATACTCACATCATTTGGGGAGGGATATGACTGAAACTTTTAGGGAAAAATATCATTACATTTATTTTCTTCTTCATCATAATTGTTATCATGTAGTGCCTCCATTGCAAATAAATTCAAGGTCTATGCACTCTCCATCCTATGAAGGTAATCGATTTATGGTACAACCACATTCACATGGTGGAAACAATATGAGGCTTGCCATAGGTAACATTCCATACATGATCATTGTTGTGAACTCTCAGCTAGAGGAAGATGGAAATGAAGAAAAAGGTGATAAATCTGAATGACTTCACGCAGATGGAGGAGTAAGGGAAATGAAGATAAATTCTTTTTTGCAGATTTTGTAATAGTTTGTAGGTCTCCAGATCATGTTATTTGTAGCGGATATAAACTTTGGGGTTATAATATAGGAAAGCTAGATCTTGAATAGAATGTAAATAGTCTTCACTTTGTAATCTTATCAACTCCTTTTCTTTTGTTTTTGGCTACAACCAGTGGTTTTCTCACTAGCTCTTTCCTCCCGGTATGCCCCTTGAGCCAGACAATGTACAATTTATAAATATCTAATATATAAATATATAGTGGGTCGCCACTTTTGCCAAAAAAAAAAAAAAGTGACTAGATCATGCATATAAAACACATATACACCATGTGAATAACTTATGCTTGCAACACATTTATAAATGAAAATTTATAAAGCTTTGATTGATCATACATTGAATTACTGTGAACAAATTTATACGAGGAGGGTACATTTATATCTTAACCGTAATTGAATAACTATTGCCCAAGCAATTGCTGAATGATTTAAATTTATGCTAACATTCCCCCCCTTATTATTTTGTTCCTATAAATGTATCCCTAAAACCTTAGAATTCACTTTTCCAAGGACCCCCTTAAGGCTTACATAAGAAAAATTATTGTTTATAAAATAGATATACATTCTTGAGAAGATATTCCTTTTAAGAAATAGATATTTATTCAAATGGAACTCCATCAAGGTGCATCATGGCCCTTGGAAGGGTATAGATTCAAGCTAAATTACTAAGTTCTTGGATTACCATTTTCCTAAACTCTTGAATCATTAATTCATGAATCATTTGATAACAATCTATATTGAGCTCTACAAACATAGGACTCCATCAAGTTGTCTAATAACCCTCACAAGGTTATAATTCCCAATCACATCCTTGTAAAAATTTTGTACAATTCATATTCAGTTCAACACCAAATCCCTTACTTTTCTCTAAAAATCAAACTTCACAATATGTGTATTCTTGAAATCCATCAGCATCAACAAGGAAAGAAAAATGCAAAAATGCTTCTCATGCAAAGCGCCATCTCAGAGTGAGAATTTGACTTGACATGATGGAAATTCCTCCATCCTCTAATATCAAAAACCTCCAAAGGAGGGACCCATTACATAGAAATTTTTGGTTTGAATGCCTTGATTCTGCAACGCACCAATAGAAACTTGATATTAGAAACATGAAATTGCTAGGTGTTCTCACATGATTGCAAATATTTTAAGGAATATTTGTTATCTAGATAATTTGAATGCAATATTATCACATATTCCTATGAGAATCCATCTCATCATGCATAGTACATATTAATATTCCTTTCCATGATAGCTAGTTCTACTTAGGTAACAAATCCAAATACCATAATTCTTGATTATCATTGTATTTTTCTCAAAAATATCATTAATAGCAAGATTTTTTCCATTTCTCTTCTTCACCTTCCATGGCTTCCTCAAAAAATACTAAAACTTCAAGTTATCTTAGAAATCATTTGTAGCCCATAGTTTCACCCAGTATATCTTAGGTTTTTAATCGATTATAATTGATAAATCCCACCCAACAACCTTGTATTGATGAAACTTATACTTCATCTTTATTGCTTCTTCCAACAATAAAAATCTCTATTGTTCCTTCATTATAAATTTAAATAAACATTTGACACACTATCTCCTTATATCACCAACTAAACTAGGTAGTTTGATCAAATTAAATCAATTAATTTAAAATTTTCTATGTGATATTTTTCCTTTATCTATCGGCAACTATCACCTTCTCGAAAGCCTAGAAAACCTATGTTAATCTACTCTAGTTTTCTAATGGATGCACTCCTCTATTCTCTAGCATACCAAAAATTATGAAACAAAGGTTATCATAACACAAACATGATATTGTAACAACACATAGTAAGCAAAGATAACCATACCACTATATACAATATAACACTGCAAGGGATTGATCTCTATACTCTGAATGTACATTCCAAAACTTATCTTTCAACACACAAATATAACAAATATCTCATCTTTCTTGTGAAATTTTTTATCCTAAATATTAATGGTGGAACACCCTAACATGTGTTTGAGAAGTTCCAACTAATGTTTAATATTTCATAGATATATTTCTTGTTACTATATTGTATCTGAGAATTCGTATTTCTCACAATCATCAAGATATTTTCTTTGTGATTCTTATTAAAAAAAAAATGCATTCTTCACTAATAATTGAATTTTTATTCTTCATTCATAAAGTAACAAACTTTTAACCTTTAGTTGGATAATACAACATTGAAAAATAACAATAATCAATTCTTGCAATTCAAAATTCTAACTAGTGATGTCTTAGGTATCTTTGAAAATTTCATTACATGCCCAATATTTAGTTATGTATGTCTCACAAATGATGATAATTTTTCTCCTTGCAACACACACCATGGGATACCATTGTATTCTCACACCATCACATTGTTATTCCATACATCACAGGCCTACATTATTCCTTCAAACATCCTTCATCCCTCTCACACTAGGTTATTCCATGCAAAAATTGTAGTTTGTAGTATTTAATGCTATAAGATCCCATATTTTCTTTGATACCATATGAATATCTATAAAGATTTAATTGATCATACATTAAATTACTATGGACAAATTTATACGAGGAGAGTATAGTTATTTTAATTGTAACTAAATAACTATTGGAAACAAGCCACACTGAGAGTGGGGGTGAATCAGTGTTATGCAAAATTAACCTCAATAATCTTTAACTCTAGAGAATCAATAACATACATTCACAATGCATAAATAAGAAAGAAAGGACAAAACCATAACACCAATATTTTTATGTGGAATCCTTGTTAGGGGAAAAACCATGGTGGATGGCCAATCCATAAGTATAATTCTGAGTATACCCAAAAGTGATTATTACAAGGGAATGCACTTGCATTCAAGTGCACTACCTAGAGCTCACTTCTCAAAAGAAAAGAGATCAGATTAAAAATATATGACAATTTGAACTAAAGGATTAGCATCTACAATGCTTGATTATAGTTCCAATTAAAGTACATCAATTGATCTGTCCTTCTATAGACTGAAATTCTTCTTTGCTTATGCACACAATACAGATCATCTACGCACAAGTAAAACTGCACATTATTGCATCTATGTTATGCTCTGAATCATTGATCATACAATGACACACCTTTTACACCATTAAAAATGGTATGGAGGATCAAGTATATATATCCGCAATATAGATTTCTTTTGCACACTGTCGGCTTCAAGAAAATACAAAATAATTACAACTATTGGCTCATATTATAGGAAATATACAATGCATACCCATAGAGGTTGACCACAACTTGGATAAGACCCAAATAATGAAATACAAACAAATTTATACTTAATTACTTAGTTCTCATACATCTGCGACTATGCATATTCAAATAGTTGGCATTAATACAAGAAAACCTGATAACACTATAACCGAATCTTTTGTCCTCCACATAATCTGGTATGAGCCACTGTGCTTCAGTAAAGACAAAGATGATATGCCAAAGAATATTCCTTGAGATGCATAAAGAAAAATAATAACTTGTGATCCTCTTTCAGATCGATGAACACTGTGCTACCGGATACTTTGTTCTTACTTGATCGTCTTCAATCTTCCTGTCGGTATGGACAAATGGTGGTGTACGGATCTGAACATCCATTATGGTTTCCATCAATGAAAACACCAAGTGATCATCGCAATATCTCTTGCCATTAATCTCCCCCTTTGGCATTGATGGCAACACTTAATGAAAAATGGATAAGTGTTGGACCAAGTGCCAAGATAAACTATATCGGTCAACAAAAATTCAAAAGTGTGATTCTCCAATTCTCCCCTTGAGAAGATTGAGCATTTTTCACTCTATTCCTTCTCTCGCTTTGGAATCAATGGCAAAGGTGTGTGTTGAATGCCATAAATGTATCGATACACAAAAAAAATTGAGCGAAAACCGTAACTTACATGAACTAAAAAATATCAACAAAGTCTTTCTTTAGCTGATCCAGATTTGTATCCCAAACCTTTCTAAGACTTTCCAAAATTATGATGTGACAGATTAGAAAGGATTGAGTCTCTGTGGACTCTAAATTGGATGGATCTATAACTTTTAAAGAATCCTCTCCTTCTTTGAGAGAACTTGACAATATGTCAATTTTTGGATAGATGATGCTTCGGAGTTCACAAATTCTGACAATAATTTTATCATTTTCATATTTTAGTCCCTGTATATTGTTGAGAAGAGACATCACTTCACCTTTTGTTTTCCCAAAACTATTGGTTACCGGATCAA
The DNA here is from genome assembly GCA_007115665.2 of Sequoiadendron giganteum. Classification (NCBI taxonomy): domain Eukaryota; kingdom Viridiplantae; phylum Streptophyta; class Pinopsida; order Cupressales; family Cupressaceae; genus Sequoiadendron; species Sequoiadendron giganteum. Next base: position 68,854,815 of record CM021108.1, on the reverse strand, counting down.
ATGCTTCTGAGATAGCATTCAATTTGAGTTCTAGCTTCTTGACCTTCTTTTCATTTGCCTCTATAAATTTTGAAAAGGATAGGCATGATTTATAAATTTTTCCACCTTCAAATAGAGCTTCCTTCACATTCTTAGTGCATGTAGTCAAGAGTGATTTATCTTGATCAATCAGTTCTATCATGCTACTAAATCTTTTTGCATTGAATTATTTATGCACTTTTGTCATGGATGATTTTTCAAATGACTCAAAATGAGTGTCAACCGAGCTGATTAGCCTTCTTAGCTCACATGAGGATGAGCTAGCCAGATATTTTACATAAATGGCCTTAGTTTCTTAGATAATCTAGATGCCAAATTTAACAATTCACTATCCTCAACATGAGATTTTAGTAACTCCTCTCTTGCCTGAGCTTGAGCGAGTGTAGCTATTCTCATCTTTTGGATTGGGCTTAAGGTAGATAAGTGGATGGGGCCATCAATTAATTATGTATCCAGTTCTTCCTTTTGTGTTTCCAAAAATTTCTTGACAGCTTCAACTATATCTCTTGTAGAAACTGAAACTTCTTCCTTTGATTTGACAAGAGTTTCCTCAACTGAAAGGGTGGGATTGGCTTCAGATTTTTCAACTAGTTTTTCATCTGAATTATTTTCAGGTGCCTCCACTTGCATAGGAATTTCAATGTTAGCATTATCATTATCATCAACATTTCTTTCTCCTACTTCATTTTCTAAATGAGGGAAAACATTATCAACATGGGTTTCCTTAGTCACAATATCAATATTTTCACTTAGTAGTATTTCCCTTAGAAATTTCTCAATTTCCTTTGTGACTTCCTTAGTTTTACCAATCATAAGCTGGTTAACCATCTTTTTTCTTTTGAACTTCTTTTCTAATCTATTCAGTAGTTCCTTCATTTCATCTAGAGTCATAGATGGACATAGTTCAGCTAAGAGCCTTTCTCTCATTTGTTTTCTTCATTTATGGAACTTAACCTCCAAGCTTCCAAAATATCTTATAAACTCTTCGGAAAACTATTCATTATTTTAATTAGAACTTTATTGAAAACATTCAAGTGTTTTATAGTTGCCTCTTCTAGAATTCTCTTATTAGAAACACTAAAATATTCATACCATTTTTGAAGTGGTTTCAAGTTTCCATCCTGAATCATAGCTTTTTCAATAGCTTGCATAGTCATACCTAATTCATTTTTCTTTTCTCTCTTCTTGGCTTGATCATATTCACTGGAAGGATTTATTTGAGTGACTGCAGGTGCTTTAGTGCCTTGGCTTCATATCTCCTTGATTTCTTTGTCAGATCTTGTCTCCTCATCATCTGAGATAGACATATACACTCTTTTACTTTTCTTCTTCCCTTCCTTTCCGGATCTCTTAGGCTCAAATTTTATAGGAGTGAATTTTACTGTAGGGGCCAACTGGGAAACAAAGCTTCTTGTAGTGGTAGCTTTGCTGGATTGTACTGCCGGACCATCTAATTTTGTCTTTGATGCTTCTCTGGTGGCTTGCCTTGCAACTTCATCTTTAGCTCTTTTCTCTCTACCCTTTTTGATCAATTCTGGATGAATTCTCATGCTTTTTGCAAAAATCTCAACTTCTTTCCTTACACGTTTAGTGCCAATAGGATTTCTCAATTGACTATGAACCTATTTATCTTTTTCAGCATAGATACCAAATCTTCCCTCTACCGGATCAATTGGTTTGCTCAAGATATATTGAGAATAAATGTCTAAGACTACTCCATCAACTTCATAACCCATAGGAATAATCTAGACCACTCTGGGGCCATCTACCTCCATCATGCACTAATCAATTCTCACCACAAGAAAATAGAGTCCTTGTATTTTTCTACAATAGAGGTAGGAATCATCTCTCTTTCTTGCATCATTTTCTGGAATTCCTTGAAATATCCCGACATAGAGGCATTCCTTGATTTTTTGTATCTAGAACTATGCAGTTGATCTCTTATCTGTTCAATTACCAGAGTGTCTTTTCTCTACTAAAATTTTCCAATTCCTAGAATCTCATTCATGAAATAATAGAACAGGCATAAAAACAAGGTTCCATATTTGAATGAGTTTTTCTTATACTTCTTTATCTTAGTCAAATTTTCCTTTAGCTGGATCCTCAACAACTCGCATAGATCGTAGTCAACATTTTCTTTGATCATTTGGAAGGTTGCATAGATAGTTGTGTTGGATATTGAATTTTCTCGGCTAGAGTGGTAGGTTTTGTAACCAATTACCATGGAAGAAAATTTTACATCTATATCAGTAATTTTTTCAATAGTCATAGCCCTTTTGTTGTAAGTCAATCCAGTTGCATCTAGGACAGTTTGATTTTTCACTGATTTGAGAATGGGCAACCCATCAAAGGAATTCAAACTAATTATGACACTGATATGTTCCTTGGTAATTTTAAATGGGATGGTAAGCCACATGAATTCATCATTTAATCGGCTTAAAATATCTCGTACCCATTCCAATTCCATAAAAATAGGAAATTTAGCCATCTGTACAAATTTCTTAGTTTCCAAAATCTTATGTTCTGGCTTTATATGAAAATTTTCATCACCAATGTGATGTATGTATAGATCCAAGAGTTGTGAACTACCTAGTTCTTCAAGGTTTGCATGGATATAAACCCTAATGTATTCTATATGTAGAACTCCATGTGAGACCAATAAAAAGGCTCCTAAGGGGTCAGTCTCTAGAGATTTACAGAGATGCCATTAGAATTTTGATCGAGGACGGTCATTTAATTCAACTACTAAAGGAGTATTCATTTCTTAAAAATCACAAATTTTCTATATTTTTATGGAATACCTTTTTCGTTAGATCATAATTGAAATGTTGAATCTATACTGATGCTTGATTTTCACCTCTGATCGCCAAATATTTCTTGTGAGCTCTCTAGATTTATTTTTCTTCGAAATGCAAGGTGAGAAATGAAGTGTGAAAATGGATTTTTATCCTTTTCACACCTAACACTTTTATTCACAATAAATGTTGTAACCCTAATACATTTGGTTACACTATATCTGTACACAGTGGCAAGAAAAAAATTTGTGGACCTCTATTTTGTCATATTGATCCTTCTAATGAGTTAAGTAGCATTTGTTGATCGATTGTGCATCTATTGATCACATCTACATCCTCTGTCACTTTCTGGTTAGGGGTTCATCTGATTTTCTTTAACAGCTCCCCCTAGGCCATAGGCCTGAGATTAATTCCTGGAGGAATTACTAGAAGCAAGTTCTAGTGCGGGCACACTTTCTTCTGTAGAAGATTCTTTCCTTATCCATTTCTTTTGCATTTGTTATCTTACTATATATGTAGTGATTTCTCCTTTTCCTTTCATGTCTTCCTGCATATTTTTCTTTTGGTTTACCAAACCCTTTTTGTTCTAGCAATATGTTTCTATATGACCAAATTTTTTGCGGTAGTGGCATATAAATTTTCTCTTTTTGGACAAGTTGTTCCATTGATTTCTTCTAGATCTACATTGTTTAGCAATATGACCAAATCTATTGCATTTGTAACATCTAATGTGAAATTGATTCATCATGCTTCTGCACTCATTTGACTTATGACCTATCTTATGACAATTGAAACACTGTCTTGAAAAATATGGACCACTTTGATTCATCCTACTTCTACACTGAGAAGCCATATGTGCAAACTTTTTGCATTTAAAACAATATCCACTAAGTTTATGAGCATTAGGTTGTCTTACCAGATACCTTCTAGGTTTGTTCATTTGATTTCTTTGCCTGAATTGCCTTTGTTCAGGATCCTTTTGTCTTGATTTTGATTTTTCTCCTTTTCACCATTCAATCGACCACATACCTCAGATTTTTCTTTTAGGGATTAAGCCAGAATTTCATCATTCTTATTTTTGTCTTCAATTTCCTTTGTCATCTTCATCATGATGGATTCCATTTCAAGCTTGATAACTATATTCTCTTGAGTAAGCTTTTCACATTCTTCTGTCTTTTCTTTCTGAATTTTACTGCATTGATCATCTTCATCATTATGTTGAATTTGATCATAGAGCTCCTTTCTCTTTTCTCTTGATTTGTTGATTTTGTCTTTTAGGGACTCAATGAATTTCTCTGCATCCTTGATATTTTCTTGTAGTTTCTGGGCTTCAACTTTTGATTGATCAAGGTCATCTAGTGCCACCATAAGATTTTGTTCAAGATTGCTTGAATTCGTTGACATATTTTCCTAGATCTCCCCAAGTTGTTAAACTTCTTCTTCTTTAGAGGAACTAGCTCCAATACCAATTATTGGAAACAACCCACACTGAGAGGGGGGGTGAATTAGTGTTATGAAAAATTAACCTCAATAATGTTTAACTCTAGAGCATCAGTAACATACATTCATAATGCATAAATAAGAAAGAAAGCACAACACCATAACACCAATATTTTTGCGTGGAAACCCTATTAGGGGAAAAACCATGGTGGATGGCCAATCCACAAGTATAATTTTGAGTATACCCAAAAGTGAATATTACAAGGGAATGCACTTGCATTCAGGCGCACTACCTAGAGCTCATTGCTCAAAAGAAAAGAGTTTAGATTAAAACCATCTAACAATTTGAACTGAAGGATTAGCATCTACAATGCTTGATTACAGTTCCAATTAAAGTACATCAGTTGATTTGTCCTTCTACACACTAAATTTTTTCTCTGCTTATGTACACAATACAAATCATTTATGCACAAGTGAAACTACACATTATTGCACCTTTGTTCTACTTTGACTCATTGATGGGACAATGACACACCATTTACACCATTCAAAATGGTATAGAGGATCAAGTATATATATCTGCAACATTTATTTCTTTTGCACACTATCGGCTTCAACATAATACAAAATAATTACAATTGTTGGATCATATTATAGGAAATATACAATGCATACCCATAGAGGTCGGCCACAACTTGGCTAAGACCCAAATAATGACATACAAACAAAGTTATACTTAATTACTTAGTTCCTATACATTCATGACTATGTATATTAAAATAGTCAGCTTTAATACAAGAAAACCTAATAACATTATAACCGAATCTTCTATCTTCAACATAATCTGGTACGAGTCATTGCACTTCAGTAAATACAAATATGATATGCCGAATAATATTCCTTAGGATGAACAAAGAAAAATAATAACATGTGATCGTCTTTTAGATCGATGAACACTGTGCTACCACATACTCTATTCTTGCTTGATAGTCTTCAATCTTCCTACTAGTATGGACAAATGGTGGTGCACGGATCTGAACATCCATTATGGTTGCCATCAATGACAACACCAAGTGATCCTCTCAGTATCTCTTGCCAATAATAACTACTTCCCCCAAAATTGATAAATAGTGTAATATTATGCTAATAATATACATAGTGTGATTAACTCATGCATAGAACACATATATACATTATTTAAATAACTTAACAAACTGACAAGTACAAATAGTGACTAGCTAGTAAAAAGGACATAGTTGCAACTTTACTAGCAATAGGGAGTTTATATGACCCTACTACATGCATCTTACTATAACTTGGTTCACCAACACTTACAATTTGATTAAATATTAGCCATAAAAAAAATGTTTTTTCATCTCATACTAGACCATGGATCCCATCCTTTTTTTGGACCACTACAAACTGTGGTGACAAAAAAGCATCCCATTTTACCTGTTGTCATCACTAGCAAAGGAACAAGTGTTACTTGGTAACATACAACACATGAGGCCATTAATAATATTTCCATAGCCCAATAAGCCATTTAAGTTGGTGGATTTTGACATCTTGATCCTTCATGTCATTGGTGAAAGTAAATCCAACCTAGAATAAGGCAAGTCTTGGTATTTATCACCTCTATGATACTAGTCAAATCTAGCTAAGCCCTGTCATACAATGGGTAGATCCTAGCATCTAACACCTCCATGCTACTGGTGAGGTTGGATAATGTTGGCTTCTTCTATGGCATTTTTCCTTGATGTCAAAACTGCCCTGGGTTGGTGCCTTGGCATTTCATAGTTTGGCCTTATGCAATTTGATTGGGACATTTGATATTTGGTATTCATTTAACATTGGCATTGTTGGCGAAGTTTCTTGATTGGTATCTTGGTTTTAATTTGATGGTGTCCAGTTCACATTGATATGATAAAGGTTATCTTTCTTATATAGATGTTGGGTTCATAAGATTTGCATTTAATACAAGGGTAAGCAATGGTATTGGATTTTAGACATTTACAAGCTTTAACTTATATACATTCACAATGCCTTGACTCATTTCTACTTGAGTTATGCACTGATTATACATGCTTCATATGAATTTATCATCACACTTCATTCAATAGAATTTGATGGTATCTATATACCATGGTTTACATAGTTTCTCCAATTCACAATACATTCATATTGTGATCGGATTCTACTTTTCTCTATCTTTATATTTCATCGGGCTTCACTTATTTATTCTGGAATCGGGCTCAAAGTTTTCTATATGCTACATTGGATTGGATTTACTTTATAAGGCATCTACCACAGTATTTGAAGTTGGCCTTCCTACTACCTTGACTTGGCATGTATTATTGGACAGTCGGCTTACATATCATTGGTTGTTTTGATACCACATGCTACCTTGAATAATCATGATATGACTTGGAATGACAGCTCAAATCATTGTGTTTTCATTACTCACATGGATTGTGAGTGGGAAGTAATATGAAAATTATTGGTAACATTGTTTGTTGGTATTATGGAGATCATTGGTTTTTGGATAATCGTTATCAAGTGATAATATTGAATCGACACTTCCTTGAGCAATTATCAATGTGTTTTTATTATCGGCCTCCTTGATAAAATGCTTCACCGTGGACTTCTACTCATTATGATTTTTTCATTAATTATAATTTATTGCGGACTCCAAATGACATTTTTTGTTTGAAAATTCTTTAAAATACTTGAGGAGACAATAGGGAAAAGTCTTGATTGTTTCATTGTGTAAAATTGTGAACCCTAGCCGCCATCATGGAAAATGTATTTGCATTTTCTTATTTGACAGTAAAAGAAGATTTTTTTTAAGCTTGACTGTGAAAGTTGGGTTTATCTTTCAGCTCGACAGTTTTTGAAAGTCTTCAACAACATTTTATGGTATTTATTTTATTGTCTCCCACCGTGACAGGTACTTGTTCTTGAATCTGAAAGATCCTGTGTCATTATATAAGAATAACTGAATATGATTAAGTGAGATAGAAAATGGTTTGCAGTGGTTGTATAACTCGAGTTTTTCACTCAAAGAGTTTGATAGTTATTGACTCTTCGGTATTCAGTTTTTGTTTGAACTGCATTTAGTTTTTGTATAAATGTTTGGCTTTTTACTGAAGGTCAGAGTTTTTGACAAGAATATAGAGTTTGAAAAAGATAGATGGCAACTGAATTTTTTTAGTTTCAAAATCCTAACTTGAGGGTTGTCACTTGACTTGAAGGTTTATTATTTCAGTTTCAAGGGTTTCATTTTATTTTGTGCTCTATATAAACATGGCTTTAAGCCATTGTTTTGATTGGAATGTATGAGGAAAATTCACAGCATTTGTTAATCATATTATTGTTATATCTGCAATTTTTGAGAAGAGGAAAGAGGGGTTTATTTTGTAAAATATCTGGTTCTTATAAAAGAGATATTATTCATTTTTGTGAGAAAATATTGTAACGATGTTATGTACAGTGCATATTGTAGTTGGAATCATTGAATATCTTTTATGTTTATGTATTCATTGGTGATTTTGGGACTGCAAATAAAGTGCAGTTGTAAAGTCATTGATGTTCTACATTTTAGACAGTGACTTTGTAAATTGAGGGGTTGGTGCTCTTATGAAGTTGGTGCTTCATAAAAGGTGTTGAGTTGATGCTCCACCATTGTTACAGAGTCTGTGCTCTTTGATTAATAAAAGGGAATTTTTAGCAAGTGGTTTTTTATACCGCATGAGGGTTTTTCCACTCAAGAAATCTTTGTATTGTGTGATGTGATTTGCCTCTCATTCAGTTTCATGTTAATGTGTTCATTCAACTGGTCAATTCTCTGATACTTTAAGTTTGTTCAAAAGTTATTGTCAATTTATTCAATTATGTATTACAAATTAAGTTGTGCAAATCTGATCATTAAAAGTCTTTCATAAAAAAAATTCAAATCTACATCTTATACTCCATATGTGAATGTTCAAAGTTTGTCAAAACCAAGTGCATTTTCTGAAGTTTATAGTTGTGTTCATAAAGCTTTAATTGAACAATATCATATGATTATTTTAATATGGGTTGTAAATGTTAGTCAAGTTTCATGTCAATCTGATCTAAAGTGTTAATGTTCACTTGCATAAAAAAATCTGTTACATTGGGTTAAAGTTAGTAAAAGTTTCATTATGTCTTCAAAGTCAAAAGTAAAAATTATATCACTCTAATTCACCCCTCCCCCCCCTCTTAGAGTGAATCCACTTCCAACAAGTGGTATCAGAGCGTAGGGTCCTACATTATATTTCATACCTAGGATTGATTATGGTCTTGGAAGTCTATTTTTGAAAGTATCATTGATTATTCATCAGGGCTAAGTGCAAAAGGAACAAAGGTCAAAAGAAAGCCACTAGTGTAAAGAAAAAATTTGATAAATCAACTCCTACCAAGTCTAGTGATTTTTTGTCTCAAGAATTACCCTTGTCAATTAATAATAAAAGTGATCCTATAGTTGGTGAAGAAGACGATCACTTAGTAAGTGACTTTGAATAAGAATTTGGTGAAAAATATTGTGAAGGTGATGAGTTTGAGGTTGATTTGGAGGTAGAACTGCTTGCTGCCTTAGATGAGCTTAAGAGGCTTAGAAAAGAAAATCAGGATCTTAAGGTACACTTACAAGAAAGTGTCAGTGTCAATAAAGTTGTAATACAAGATTGTAATGATGATAAAAATATTATTGAATTTATGAAAGCCCAAATGGTTCATAAGAAAAAGGTTAAACAGGGATTAGAAGCCAAGTTAAAAGATAAGGAGGAAGTGTGTAATAAACTAGAGAATTAATTTTCCTCATTAAAGAAATGTTCAGACAATGATTTTGTGTTAAAAGAACTAACTCTTAAAGAGGATTTGATTATCAGTTAGAAAATTGAAATTGAAGAATGTAAAAGGATAACAGATGTTGTAAGGTCTGATTTGGAGGTTTAAAATATTGAACATCTAAAACTTGAAGGAGAATTAGTCGCATTAAGAAAAGAGCTTGAAAGTGTTAAGGTTCAATTGGATAAAAATCAGAAATTTGATTGTAGTACTAATTTATTGAATGAGATGATTGGAAGACAAAAGCGATTTAAAGATCCTACAGGAGTGGGATATGAAGTTGACCAAGGCAATATAGAAGAAGCTAAAAATGAACCAGTTTTTGCAACTGCATATGGAAAGATGTTTACAGCCAAGAAAACACCAAGATTGAAGGTTGATCTCAGTCGTTATATTGTTGCTGGTGAAATAGAAGAAAAATGGGTTAGGACAAAAATACCATAACGATCTTCGTTTATCAGGTATATCCACTCTCAATTTCATGGCTATTGTTATTGTTGTAATGCTTATGGACATAGAGCAAGAATTTTTTGGATGAAAAAAATTCATAATCATGTGAGAAATGTCAAGAGAGGTTCATACAATGTGCCTAGAAGAAAGTATTCTCTCTTTGGTCTAGACAATATTATTATATTTTATAGGTGTAATAGGTTTGGACAAAAAGCACAATGGTGTAAGAAAAGTTTGATAAAGCCATCTAGGGACTACGTGTTCAAACAAAAGGAAAATAATACCTTGAGTAAGGAGAAGACAAATCCTATACAAGTATGGAGAAGAAAGCAAGAAAAGAGAAATGAATAACTAAATCTTGTGCATGTTGCACAAGAATCATTTCTAAGCATTTGAAAGGCAATATGAAGACATGGGGAGATGTTTAATGCATTTTGAATAAACCCATTTGATATCAAATAAAAGGAGTATAATCTTGTTGTTGCATAACCTATTTATCATCAAAATACAAGACATATTTGTTTTATTGTCTATGTTGGGAATAACAGTGACAATGAGTTGATGATAACTGTCTTAATGCTATGGTTCATTTATATCATCATTCTGTTAGAAGATGATTTCTCATATGACTATTGGTGTTGCAGTAGTTGATGCTTTTTATTTCTTTGGGAGTGTCCATATAAAAGATACTTGTGACTCAATTACACTTTTCACCATCTGTGCAGAAATTGTTATTTACCTTACTTTGTTGTAATTTATTGTTTGTGCTAGAAGGAACAATATTTTATGTACTTGATAGAATTAGTGATGGTTTGTGTTACTCAAGAGATACATGAGATTAAGATGCTTGAATAATAAAGCAGTGTTGATTTTCTTTGTCATCAAATCTTGTTACATTGTCTCATCATTGTTCCGTACTTTGAAACCATATATAACAATAGCTTGATACAATACAGTGCCTTGATCTATATGAATGATGTTTCAACAACAGAGCATGATAAGATAGTGAGTTGGTTGAGGTCTTAATTGAAATAATGATAGAGGCGGCTAGCTGAAAGACATTAATGGTAAACGTTGAGTTCTACAATGTTGTGCTTGGAAAAAATGAACAACATACTAAGTATTTTCTATATCCATTCAAAAATTCAGTTTTTTGGAGTTGTGGTTGTAGGTGTAGAATTTTTGACATTGATTATGTTGGTATAAAATATGTCTACTTGAGAACAGTCAAACAACATTGATAGAAGTTTGGGTATTCTTGGATGATGAAGATTTAAATATACATCTAATGATCAATATTTTCTTTTGACAGTTGATTATTATGGGATATTGTTTGTCTAGAGTTATATTGTGTCTTGAGGCTTGTGTGTAGATGTTGTGTCATTATGGTAGTCAGGATGAAATATGTGTTTCTAAAGAACAAGGTTAGTTGCAATGAAAATGAGCTGGCATAATAATATTACTACTGGTTCAGTAAGTAAGTTTTGAATATGCAATGGTATCTACTTGCTTGTTGATGTATATAAATCTGGTTTGGTAGTAGTATACTTCAGTGTTTCATTTGCCAATGAATTTGATCATCATATTGTGTTTTATTATGTTCATGGAGAAATGTGTAGTAAGTTATTGAATCAACAATAAAGAGTCATTGATTGAAGAATTTGCACATTTGCAATAAGCTTGAGAAAAGAAATGGTTTCTTACAAATCAAAAAGGAATTTTTTTGAAGCTTCTTTGTGGGGGAGCTTGGTTCTTTGGTTGCTCTCTTACAACTTGGTTATCTTTTTTTGCTTCTCTAAGTGTGTTTGCAACAAGACTCTTGGTTATTTGTCTTTCATATGTTTATCATGGTTGTTTGTCTTTAATGACAACACTGGCTTTGGTGACACATTTAAATGATTTGGGTAGCACATACTAAAAAAAGTTGATTCACATGCTTTCACATCAAGCATTTAATTTTTGTTATTCTCAACTTTTATATGTTGGTACTGATGTTTACCATATGTGCATTACAATAGGATATGCATTTGTGTATGGTTATTCATACTGGTAACAATGTGTTTACAATTGTCAATGGAGGATGAAGTTTAATATGACCAAAAGGTGGTATGTTCAAGTAATCGATCTTTAATCTTTGTTGACAAAGATCACCATGACATGTTTAGGTATAATGTTGGTGGTACATTTATCTTGAATTCTTGTCAGTTGTCCTCATATGGTATTTGAACAGGCTTGCACAAAGAATACTAATTCAGGTGTATAAGAACTTCATTATTATTGAATTAGTATCAATTTGATCTTGGAATTTGATATGAGGTTGTTATGATTTCTTTAGATGGTTTTTTCATTTCATATCTTCATGGTTATTTCACATTGTCTCAGTGGTTGATATATCAAAAGACTTCATCTGGTCCATATGTTTCAAATTGGCTTGACATCATAATCGACATCTAAAGATGAAATATTGATATTGATTAATAGTGCTTTGTTCTCTAATATTGTTACATAAGAACAATTAGCCTTGGTGTGCAATTTTGGTTATGAATCTTTGATAGGTTGCTTGGATAGTGGTAGTACAGTGATGTTCAAATTTGCAGCCTTATGATGTTGTTTGTTTTTTCAGTCATTTTGGTTTTCTCTTGATGTCAAACCCGAGATTGATACATTTGTTTAGATTCATGACATTAAGATGATATCCAATGGAATTCATGGTGTGGCAACTTACGAAACTTATTTCTGAGGATATTCATGCTTCTTATTCATACTTCTCCTTCGTAGATGCTTATGTTTTTTGTTGGAATGACAGTGAGAATTATGCTACAAGTTGCTTAGGATCATGAATTCAGTTTATGTTACTGGTCACGGTTTTGCATGGGCATGTATTTGTTTTAGGTTTGTCTTGGTAGAATAGGTGACCACGGTATTGGTTCTTAAACATAGGATTCATCTACATCCACATCAAAATAGAAGTGCATGAAAGTATTGTTTCATTGTTTTCTATTCGTGTTTTGGTGATCATCATGGCACATATTATTACCTTCACCAAGAACCATAAATTTCTTTTGATTCACTTAGTTTATGTTATTGGGTCTGCATGTTTGTTGGATTCATGCTCTCTCTGCAGTTGGGTGTTAGTTGGTTTTTGTATTTCATGGCATATCACAGGTATCTTCCTTTGTCCTTGTGACAAAAAGGGGGGAGAAAATAGTGGTTCAGATGATGGCTCAGTTTTTGCAATCAAGGACAAAGGGGGAATTTTTTGGCTTCTTCAGTGGCATTTGTCCTTGATGTCAAAACTGCCCTGGGTTGGTGCCTTGGCATTTCACAGTTTGGCCTTATGGAATTTGATTGGCACATTTGATATTTGGTATTCATTTGACATTGGCACAATTGGCGTAGTTTCTTGATTGGTATCTTGGTTTTCATTTGATGGTGTCTAGTTCATGTTGATATGATAAAGATTATCTTTCTTATATAGATGTTGGGTTCATAAGATTTGCATTTAATACAAGGGAAAGCAATGGTATTTTCTTTCAGACATTTATAGGCTTTAACTTATATACATTCACAATGCCTTGACTCATTTATATTTGATCTATGCACTAGTTATACATGCTTCATATGACTTTATCATCACACTTAATTCAATAGACTTTGATGGTATATATATACCATGGTTTAGATAGTTTCTCCAATTCACAATACATTCATATTCTAATTAGATTCTACTTTGGCTTATCTTTATATTTCATCGGGCTTCACTTATTTATTCTAGCATCGGGCTCAAAGTTGTCATATGTTATATTGGATTGGCTTTACTTTATAAGGCATCTACCAAAGTCTTTGAAGTCGGCCTTCCTACTACCTTGACTTGGCATGCATTATTGGACAGTTGGCTTACATATCATTGGTTATTTTTATATCACATGCTACCTTGAATAATCACGATATGACTATGATGACTTGGAGTGACAACACAGATCATTGTGTTTTCATTACTCACATGGATTGTGAGTGGGAAGTAATATGACAATTGATTGTAACATTGTTTGTTGGTATTATGGAGATCTGTTTTTTTTGGATAATGGTTATCAAGTTATAATGTTGAATCGACACTTCCTTGAGCAATTATCAATGTGTTTTTATTATCAGTCTCCTTGATAAAATGCTTGATCACGGACTTCTACTCATTATGATGTTTTCATTACTTATGACTTATTGCAGACTCCAAATGAAATTTTTTCTTTGAAAAGTCTTCAAAAGACTTGAGGAGAGAATAGGGAAAAGTCTTGATTGTTTCATTGCATAAAATTGTGAACCCTAGCCGCCATCATGGAAAATGTATTATCAGATTTCTTGTTTGATAGTAAAAGAAGATTGTTTTTAAGCTCGATTGTGGAAGGAGATAGTGTGTTGACTATGAAAGTTAGGTTTATCCTTCAGTGGGCAGTTTTCGAAGGTCTTCAACAACATTTTATGCTATTTTTTTTATTGTCTCCCACTGTGACACGTACTTGTTCTTGAATCTGAAATATCTTGTGTCATTATATAAGAATAATTGAATATGATTAAGTGAGATAGAAAATTGTTTGTAGTGGTTGTATAACTCGAGTTTTTCACTCAAAGATTTTGATGGTTATTGACTATTCAATATTCAATTTTTTTTTGAGTTGCATTTAGTTTTTGTCTAAATGTTTGGCTTTTACTAAAGGTCATATTTTTTGATAAGAATATAGAGTTTGAAAAAGATAGTTGGCAACTGAATTTTTCAGTTTCAAAACCTTAACTCGAGGGTTGTCACTTGACTCGAAGGTTAATTATTTCAGTTTCAAGGGTTTCATTTTATTTTGTGCTCTATATAAACATGGATTTAAGCCATTGTTTTTATTGGAATGTATGAGGAAAATTCACAACATTTGTTGATCAATTATTGTTATATCTACAATTTCTGAGACGAGGAAAGAGGGGTTTATTTTGTAAAATATCTGGTTCTTATAACAAAGATATTATTCAGTTTTGTGAGAAAATATTGTGACGTTGTTATGTACAGTGTATATTGTAGTTGGAATCATTGAATATCTTTTATGTTTATGTATTCATTAGTGGTTTTGGGACTGCAAATAAAGTGCAATTGTAAAGTCATTGATGTTTTACATTTTAGATAGTGACTTTGTAAATTGAGGGGTTGGTGCTCCTATGAAGTTGGTGCTTTAGAAAAGGTGTTGAGTTGATGCTCCACCATTGTTATAGAGTCTGTGCTCTTTGATTAATAAAGGGAATTTTTAGCGAGTGGTTTTTTATACCCCATGAGGATTTTTCCACTCAAGAAATCTTTGCGTTGTGTGATGTTTTTCCTCTCATTCAGTTTCATGTTAATGTGTTCATTCAACTGGTCAATGCTCTGATACTTTAAGTTTGTTCAAAATTTATTATCAATTTATTCAATTATTTATTACAAAGTAAATTGTGCAAATCCGATCATTAAAATTCTTTCATAAAACAAATTCAAATCTGCATCTTATACTCCATATGTGAATGTTCAAAGTTTGTCAAAACCAAGTACATTTTGTGAAGTTTATAGTTATGTTCATAAAGCTTTGATTGAAAAATATCATATGATTATTTTAATATGGGTTGTACATGTTAGTCAATTTTCATGTCAATCTGATCTAAAGTGTTAATGTTCACTTGCATAAAAAAATCTGTTACATTGGGTTAAAGTTAGTAAAAGTTTCATTATATCTTCAAAGTCAAAAGTGAAAATTATATCACTCTGATTCACCCCCCCCCTATTAGAGTGAATCCACTTCTTATAGATAAACCTTGAGATACAATATAAATCTCTTGGCATTAATCACTTATATGGTATTGGTGATAGTTAGCTAAACCATTCTTTTATCATAACATGGATAAATCATGGTATTATTCACCTTTGTGCTACTAGTAAAATCTGGATAATATTTAAGACATGGAAGATAGCATATGACACCCATTACTTTCATAATACTAGTGACAACTATCTATCTACATCTATATACAATGCAATTTTAACATGTGGGGTCATCTTATAACTAGGTATATTAAATCTAGATATCATAAGGATTTATAAAAAATAGGTAGGTTGACTTGGTTATGTACCACATAGAGTGATCCATATACCTACACTTAGGATCTTATATGTTGCGAAGTAAAAATTCTTGGTCCACTCATAAAATTCATATTAAAATAACATGATTTTGCCTTTATCTAAATACATAAACATAAAATAATACCAACTCATAAAGTAATCTCAAGACCCTTCAATGTATTCAAATTGTTACTTGGAAAGTATATATTAGAAATAAATATAAACCTATAGTAGCATTATTATGTAATCTTTGAATTCTAAGAACATAGATTTTTATATATTACCAACCATAAAACATAGCCTAGGATTATCCAATAGCCAAATATAACTTAGGTAAAGCACCTTAACATATGTGGTATACTTATTAATTATTTCCCATATTCGATAAAGACACTCAAAAGGAAATTATATCCTAACTCACCATAGAACTAGGCACATAGTTAGAGTACACAAATCATCCACACATAGTAAAATTTGTTCACCCCATCATATGATGATGAATTAATTCCTAATCATTTTAAATGCAAATTTGGAATATTTTCTTATCTTATCCAAGTTATCATGTCCTTACTTGTTAGAAAAATGGACTTTATTAATCACTTCAAGCTAACCTATACCATCCTATAATTATTATGGAGCCAAGGTATAAAGTCATAGTCTTCAGTACACAAAACTATGATAATTTAAGTTTAGACCAATCTAAAGATATTCTCATACATTCATATTAGAGATAGACCATGATGACGGTGAGTCTAAAAGTTCATCCAATATTGGAGTAGATATTTGGAAATCCAAACCCCACAAACCTCAAATAGTTAAACTTGATGAAAATGTATTTGCTTTCTCAATTACCTCATACCTATATAGTGGGGTCATATTAATCAAGAGGATGGGTTAAAAAAAAATTGACATGAATTTCAACCTCAAGATGAAGTATACTAAAGAGTGAAGGTTGATCTAATTTAGGGACACCCCATAGCTTGGAGAAATTTCCTAAATATCTCCCTTATAGACTTGGGTTATAGGGGCATCATTTTCCCAAGGTTTATCTACATACTTACTTTCAAATGGGATTGAAGCCTCTATTGACATATTTTAGGCCACCCTTGTATGCACATCATTTATATCCAATCAGAGGGATCCTATGTGTGCATCTTGTAAAAAGCCATGATTATTTTTTATGAATCTTGGTCTTTGAAATTTTTAACTCCTTAATTGTATCTGATTAGGGTTTTGAATTGCATTTAGGGTTTAAACCCTCCTAAAACTTGTAGTCTAGGAAAATGTATCCCTTTACATATTCACACTTGTTTGGGCCCTCCCTACTAAAATTGGACTTATTTATGCCTTTTTTGGTCCTATTTTACATCTGCAAGCCTTAATTAATGCATCTTTCCAAGGATAATCCCGACACATATCTAGTGACCAATCATAATTTAATGAATTTGAATTCTATGGCCCAAATTTAGTGACCTAGGACTCATATTACACCTTGGGTGTATGGGTCCCACCTAAGTTTCGGTGCTTGGTCCTCAATTTAGCATAAAACTAAAAATTTCTTAAAAAATGTGTCCAAGCTTAAGCTACTGGGACTCATACACCCCAACTAGAGTATGAGTCTCGTTTAGCTTAGATCTAATTTTAAATTCAATTCTTAGCCATATTTTATCCTCCTAGATCTTATGTTGGCTTGTAGTGTTGTAATTTTGAAAAATTTGGCATAAACACGTATAAATACAAGGTTTTTTTACATATTTTATCTTAGCAAGTTTACAAGTCACCTAGCACTTTTTGAGATCAAGCATTCTAGCAATTCAAGAGCATTCAAGAGAATTAAAGAGTTGATTAAGAATTTTTTGGATCTATATTCAAGGTTCAAGCATCATGTCAAGGTCATCATGCATCATGTTTGTTTTTTAGCTAACATTTGTGATGTAGGTTTCTAGGATTCAAGTCAAGATCCATAATATACAAATAAGAGTCAGGATCTACATTCATTCTAGAAATTACATAAAAAAATTCAGCCTTTTGTTCAAGGGTTTGGTGAGTTGCAACATTACATATTGTTCATTCATCATTCCTTCTTTCTATTTCATTTCATTTCAAGGTTTGATTACCAAAATGGGGTTTGACCAAGGAAAACCCCTATCCACTAAAAAAAAAACATTGGCCCTATCTTTGATGTGTGATTATAGATCTGGATGGTTTAGGTTGAAGATCCATCGAGGAGCAAGTTTGGAGAAAAAAATTCAAGTTGTTAAAGTTGTCATTTACATTGCAAGATCACAGATAATCACATACAAGTTGCAATCCAGTGTTTCAGAATCAGAGATTTGATAAGAGAGAAGATATAGGAGAAAACTAAAGGATATCAGAGTTTTAGATCAACCTTGATATTGGGACTTAATCACCACTTGTGGCATATGAGTCCTAGTATACCTATTTTTTAGGAATTTTTTATAGATTCTGGTTTAGCAGTTCCAGATTCTGATTTCGGCTCGAAACCCTAAAATACGACTAAATCATCCCTACTAGAATATTAGTGCCATTCTGGATTAAAATTTGATATTTCTAGGATTTCAGATCTTCATTCAATCCTCTTCAGTTTCTAGGTGCACCTTTGTTTATCTCCAATTTACTATTCTTATTTCAGTTCATTTTCTAGGTCATATACTTAAGTTTTTCATGTCATTCACATTTATTTTCTTTCCAATCCCTTAATTAGTGGTGAACCCCCTTAATTTCTTTTATCACACCATAGGAAACCTTGTTTCAAATCTATTTCTCTCATTCCATCTCTAGAATGAGTTCTCTAAGGTTTCCTTGAATGGAATTTGAAGGAAATATGTGGAAAGGTCCTAAAACCATACCCTTGTGGAACACCCCCTACTTTCCCAACATTTCATTTTGGTGACCTAGCCTTTGGAACACCTCATTTCTGATTTGGAGTGCATCATAGTCCTAGATATAGCTTACATTAACTTTGCATTAAAGTTAATTTGCATCTAGGGTTTCTAAATCTTGCATTAGTGTAAATGCATATAGGTTGAATTTTTGCATCTTGCATCATTTAATTTCACTTAAAATCTATAAGTTCACTTTGTCTAGACATCATTCAAAACAAAAAACCTAAAATTCACTCAAAATTTGTTATAATTAGTGTAGGTTGTTTTACCTAATTTTTGCGTATTTTCTGTGGATTGTTTTGTACCATTTGAACCCTTGAAAATCCCTTATTGGGACTCATATTCCCCTTGGGAAATTTAGTTCCATTTCAGACCTTAAACTACATTTTACAACATTAAAAAATTTCTTTTGCATTTGATTTTGTTGTTGTTAGGTTTTTGTTTCAATTTGTAGAGTTTCTATTGTCTTCATTTCATTGAACCTAGCTTAATTTCATTGGAATCATAATTAGAGAATATCATTTATCTTATGTTCATTGCATCTATCTTGCATTCATTTATTATCCCTTGCATAAGCTTTACAACTTGATGTCCTATTGCTAATACTATAGTGAGATGAAGTTCAAGACTCATGTCACCCCGTGATAACACAATCATCATGGATATTGGGGTACCTAGATCTTTCACTACTAGTGTTGACACTAGTTCACTGGGTATGGACCACACTCTTAACAACTCTTTTCCTTCAAGTAGTGTGATAAGTGTTGAAACTATGGTTGTTAGTATTCTGTAAGAAAACATAACCCAAATCCATGAAGACTTAGAAAACATACAAATCAACTGATTACTGAAAGCATTTTAACCACTTTTGTTCCTATCATAGATACCATACACCACAGGATTGTAAGTGAAGGAGTTGAACTTATGCGTAACCTAGCTCAGAGTTTTGGAAAATATCTTACCTCGACAACTAGTTATGCTTTACCTTCAAACAATGTCCAAAGTCAAGGAGGAACTCAAATTCCTTCTCCCACAACTTCCGCTAGCATTCCTAGTACCTTTGTGATATTGCACATCATATCTCCTACCACTTTACCTCCCATAAGAATTCCATTCACTTCCCCCTCAAACACATATAACCTCCATCTCAAAATATAACCAATGTTGCTAGTCTCAACCAACTCTTGCCAAATGTTCCATCCCTTCTAAATAAAATTTCCACCATAAACCAAAACCAAAATGGCCAACCTAAATATTGTGTCAAAATAAATCCCTTATCCTTGAGGATATTGAGAATGTCGATACCACAAAATCTATATATTCCTAGGTTTGAGGAATATGAAGGGAAAGGGGATCCTTCTAACCATGTTTTCTCTTATACTGCCTTATTTAGTGATATTTTCCTTGAAAATAAGCTCTTGGTGAAGCTTTTCCCTAGGTCCTTAAAGGGTAATACCTTAGAATGGTTTTCTTCATTACCGAATAACTTAATTTATTCATTCAATGAACTTTTTGAGGCCTTTATAAACCATTTCCATGTGCGCATGACATCTAAGATGAATTTAGCCAATGTGATGACATGTAAGCAAAAGGATGATGAAAATTTTACTAACTTTATATCACACTACCAATCACTTTATTCTCAAATCGATATATAGATTCTCAATCCTCACCTTCAACGAATTTTCATTGAGAATTTTAAAACTAAGATACAAGGTAAGCTTGGCATGATGAAGTTTCCTTCCTTTTTACACTTGTGTACTGCCCTTCATGATTATCAAAACTTGATTAGTATTCATGAAACAAAACTCACCTCTAGCCATCCTAAGAAATCTGAATCTACAAATCAAAACAATTATCAACCTTTTAAGAAACCAAATAAAGGCTTCCTTCAACTAAATCCCCATCAACAACCAACTCAGCATGTAGATACCCAAGTGGCTGCTATAAGGAAGACAACTCCTTTCACATTTGGGGATTCATCTAGGAAATTTACTCACTCATCTGATAATCTTCATAACACGATGTTACAAATTATATAATAGAAAATGATCACTTTGCCTCCTATTAAAATTCTCAATTCTAATAATCCTTTACCTCTAAACTTTAGATCGAATTCTTACTACCATTATCAGTGAAAAAATTGAAACATAGAACATTGTAAGTATCTTAAACATCTTGTGCAAGACCTCATTGATTCTGGACAACTTCAAATTAGAGGTGTTAATGATCAAGGAAATAATTTTGTTGCCCCTCCCAACTAGAACTTACAAATATTTACCAACCCTATGTTGAATCATAACATTTAATTTGTCAAATCTATTGAAACTAAGAAGAATTATGTGATGAATGTTGACATAGCTGATGAGAACATGGATATTATTAAACAAGGTCCTACAGATAATAATGAACAAGATCCTCTAAAAGGTTTGATTGCATTGATCGAAACTCAAAATTGTAAAGGCCGAACTAAAAATCCTCTTGACATTGCTTTCTCATCAAAAGATATAATTGTTGAATCCCTCTTGTGCTATTTTGTCCTTGATGACAATTTGTATTACCTTTGGCATCTTGGTGGTTACTTTCTTAGTTGATCTGCTTTTTTGTTTGGCACATTTACTTCATTGATTATATTATATTTGGTGGCTCTCATATCTTGGCTCCATGTGCAGATCTCACTTGAGGTTTTCTGGTTACAGGTTCTATGTTCCATTATTCAGGTGACATGTTTCTATTTTGATAAATTTGTGTTTCAGTATTTCACTTGATTACAAGTGATTGGCATGTTCAGTTCTTCTACAGGTTGATTAATTATGGCTTGATCAGTTACAAGCATCTTGATATAAGTCAAAGGTATATTTCTCTATTCTCAGTCAGTGGCATTGGTACAAGGAATATTTGTTAATATTTTGAGTTCTCGGTATTCACTTTTTGGCATATTATAGGGGTTTGATCACTATTGTGTTTATGGTTTTGAGATACTCTTTGATCATTCCTTCTCTCTTCGTACATGGTAATTGGCATGGGATTATGGTTTTGTGAACTCTGCATGAATTCAGTATTTATCTCTTCACAAGGTTTTGGATAATATTTGGCACATTATATTTGGCTATAATGAGGTGGCTATCGTATTGCTTTTAATTGATATATCTTGGCATTGGCCATTATCCTTGGCACACTACATGCTATTGGACTTCTATGTGATGGAAAATCGGCTTTGGTTAAAGGTTTAAATGTTTGACCTCTCACTAGAAATTCGCATCAGGTCTATTGGTTGATATTTATTTGGGCCTTAAGGCCAACAATAGGTAAAGGTATTGATTTTGTTTATGCCACATTGGAAGTGACTTTTCCTTGACTACTTGGGAACATCAAGTCTTATGAATTCGACACTTCACTTGAAACAATGCTTGGCATTATTGTGTCGGCAGTTTTCTTAGCAATTAGTAAATGATTTATGTTTTTTCTTTAGTCAGCATGTTTATCTTTGGACTGGCCATAGATTTCAAACATCATTATGAGTCTCTTTTGGATTATTATGACTGTCCTTTTAGACTTCAAACTGCATCTCATTTTTGTAAAGGAATTCATGTGGAAACTAGGGAAAATCGTTATGCTTCATTGTTTGAGGGTCTCAAACACTACTCTGGCTACCACTATGGAATCATTCCTGTGGCCATTTCATTGTTATCTCTAGCATTCTGAACTCAGACAGCATATGGGGGAGGTGAGAAGACCATTACTATGGTCATTTGGTGTGTCTTCTTCTCGTCGACTGGTGATGGGACGAGATTGGAAGGTATTGTGGTCATTTCTTCCTTTGCAGGACTGGTAAACTCCTTGTGACAGCAACCTCATTACTTTTGCCAGGTATTCATCCTTAGTCTCATTTGTAGATCCGTTACTTTACAGTCAAGGTTATTACAAGCTATTTTTTTCTCTCTTATGCAAAATGAAAAACGTCTATTCCTTTGAAGAGAAAAGTCTGAAATGTTTATTTTAAAAATGTGATTGCAATTTTTTTAAAGATCATCATGATAGTTTTAAAAGTGTCTGTGATTTCTAGTTGTGGGCGAATCATAATATCCTCAAATCTCTTTAGTTTATCACCTAAGTTCATTTATAACAGTTCTTCGTTGCATTTTTTGAAGGTTCTCTTATCATTTTTTTGGAAACGAGTTTGTGGGTCAGCTTGAATGCTTCGAAATTCTTTAGTTTCTTACCTAGATTCATTGGTAACTGCTATTATATGCATTATTACTTGTTTTTAGTTGGATTGTTGTTACTGCCAAGGTAAAATGGACATTATTCTTGATTTTAAAAGATGTGCTCTTACTGTTTTGGGTAAGCACTCCACGTGCAGGTCGCTTGTGAAGAAAAGTTCAGTTACACCTCTACTTTTGGAACTCTTGTTCTATTCTTGTCAGAAAGAAACAATATATTTATGAGGGACATGGTGTATTCTGAAACTGTTGATTGACAGTAGTAATTGTAACCTGAAAAACTATCTTTGTACAATTCCTCAAAAGTGGAAAAATGAGAAATAGTTGATATACTTCCTCGAATGTAATGATGTAAACTAAAAATGGTTGAAAATAGAGAGATTCGGGTTTGATCATAACAAAAAAACCTAAAAACAAAGAGGGCAGTTCTTTCATGGAAGGAGTTAGGGTAATTATTCTTGTATGCTGAAAATTTGGAAAACACAATGGGTTGTTTGTTTTGTATTTTTTGTATCATGAAAGATTGAAAAAGAAAGATTGTGAAAAAGAAAGAAAGGTCATATCAATATTATGTAGTTTGATGAGAAGTTGTATTGACACTGTAACTAGATTATTTTCCTCAAGCTGTATCAAGATTTGATAATGAATGGAATGTTGAAGAGTCATTCTTGACTCTTGAGAATTCTATGCATTGTCTGTCAAGAGGCACTTGACAAAAATAAGAGAAACAGAGAGATCCTCTGTATCATTGTATGTTCTATTGAAAAATAGAAAAGGGTTTGGTGCTCCTTGAGATTGGTGTCTCTAAACAGAGGGGTTGGTGCTCCTTGAGTCGGTGCTCATAAATCTACCATTGAGGCATTGTCAAAATAATTATTGAAATGAAAGCCTAAAAAAGGCAGCAAGTTCAGGAGTGGTTTTTCTACCCCAGGAGGGTTTTCCACTCGACATATATTGTTTCTATTTGTGTTTTTGTGATTCACTTGCTTCAGTGATTTACAACTTTAAAATGAAATGTTACACTACTCTCATTTCAGTTTATATGATTGCATTCATAAGAATGATTCTATCATTGATAAATGAGAATATATGTATGGTTCTTTTCAGTTTCAGTTAATTTTTTTAAAGAAATTATAAACACTTATTCACCCCCCCTCTCATTGTATTTTCACTCGAACAATAATTAGACATGCATGTGATGGTCCTCTTTACATAGCTAATCGAATCAATGACAAGCCCATGTTGAGATATGGTGTTGTAAACGATTGCATAAATTGATTTATCATAATATTGTAATTAAATAATTATTTAGTTTTGATGCACCTTGGTGGTGTGGATAATCAAACCAGGTAATTATTTTGGGTACACTTGATGTTGTATTGTAATATTGTATTATTATTTAATGTGTAGGAGACATGTGATAATTAATTTAAAAATAGGGAAATACTAAATAAAGTGATGTCTTAGTACCAATATTAAATAAGGGGTTATTTGTATTCACGTGGTTTTTTGGTACGTGGTTTTACCTTACCACTAGTTATATTATGTGTGAGCTTGTGTCTATAAAAGAAAACACATGTGTAGTGGTTTAGGTTTGCTGAGGGGTTTTGACTGTCATTATTGAGTCTTCTTGAGGAGTGCATTTGTGAATCTTAGCATGGGATGTGTGGATTAATTCTTGGACACATGGAAATGCATTGGAGGGCTTGATGCTTCAGAGGTATTCATTGTAAATCTTGTATTGGTTTATTGTTGAATAATATGGAGTATGGATGCTTTTGGAGGCTAGGTTTTTCCCTCTTGAGGGTTTTCTCAAGATACATCTTGTGTTATCTTGTGGTTTGTCTATTTGATCTATGCATTTTGGAAACTTTTATGCATGTTTATCTCTCATGGGTTACATACAATATTTTTTAACAAGTGGTATTTGAACTTTCATGGTTGAATTTTTGTTATATCCCTAGTTTGAGAGTTTTTACAAAGTTGAATCCATGGTCATGCATGTAGGGTTTGAGGAATTACAAGATATGGAACACATATTGTAAGTGTTTGTTTGTTGATTTGGGCTTTTGGGTTGTCAAGAATTGTTGGATTTATTATAGATCTGAAGTTTTTCAAATTTGGGTGAAAAAGGATTTCTCAGTTTGAATTTGAATGAGGGTTTTGTAGGGGAAATTTCATAGATTACCTATTGAGAAAAAATGGACCTAATGGTTCGATTTAGGTTGGCTAATAGATGAATCTTGACATAAAATTCGATCTATTTTTGGAAAAGTTGAAAAAAAGGCAAAAAAATTTTAGCAAAAAGGCCAATTTGCCCATTTTTAACATCTGCAAAAATTAAAAAATAAAAATATAAGGGTTCTCCTTTTCTAAATTTCGCAAAAGCATCTATTATGTTAGACCTTTGAAATTTTCAAAAAACCCTACAAAATAAGAAAAAACAAAAAATTAGAAAATTCATTAAAGAAAATTTGAAAGAAAAATAAAATAAGAAATATAAGGTATAGTAGGGGGGTCTGCAGACCCCTTGACCACCGCAAGGTCAACAGGTGGTACAAACTATGTCAGTACCAAACTAATATTCTTGTCGATGACTATCAACCCATGGACTATCGGAGTGCCCAATACGAGCCTAGGCTGGGCCAATAGAAATTGTAAACCTGCGATCAATTAAAAAAAAGGGTTTTATTCAATGAAATTTAATTACATTAAAATTTTCATCACTTGAAACTTAAATCCACCAAATTTCAAAATGATAAAAGGATGATTTAATAAATTTGTTGGGTCCATATGGGGGGAGAGGGAATTTTTTTTTTGAAAAATTAAATTAAATTGAAATATGATTTGAAATATATCATTGCTCCTCCACCTGAGCACCACCGAGGTGCCATCGCCGTCGGTGGACTCATCGAGCTACCAACTAGCAGCCACTAGGAGCTCTTTTACTAGCAAATTTTTTTCAAATTTGCATAAATTTTTCCTAGTATGCCAAATTTTCAATTTCTTGTAGTCATTGGAAATCTAGTTCCAAGCACTATGCAGTGGTAAAGGTTTGGTTCTCCGATTTTTCCTTTTTGACATGTTTTTGGAGCTTGAATTCAGATGTTCTTGTTTGCATGGTTTTGGTCATAACTTTCACATACAAAATCATATTTTTTATTTGAAAGAGGCATTAGAGAGAATTTGTAGTGTACTATACAATGGTTCAGATTGTTTATTAGTTTGAGGAGATGATTGAGCTTGGTACTTGTTTGATCACTTGTAGGTGGCTAATATTCAGGGTGTGATTATGTGAGCATCCAAACAAGTCAAGAGGTGAAACCTTGAGGGAGTACATGTTTTTATATGTTATTTATGATGCTACAACTGATTATTAGATTGGTACTTCTTG
Organism: Sequoiadendron giganteum; assembly: GCA_007115665.2. Lineage (NCBI taxonomy): Eukaryota > Viridiplantae > Streptophyta > Pinopsida > Cupressales > Cupressaceae > Sequoiadendron > Sequoiadendron giganteum. The sequence goes on along the minus strand of CM021108.1, from coordinate 68,828,575 downwards.
GTAAACATTTTTGGGTAAATTTCTGAGTTGGGACTTTAATGGTGACACATACACATGTTGTCTTCAATTTGGAGGACATGGTCAGACATGGTTTGAGATTTTGAGTCTTGTATGGGTGATAGTTGAGTACAAGTATAGTGATGGCTATGGTTATGGTGTCATGGATATGCAAGTACATTTGATGCATTGGCATGACATGATCATGTATGTGGTGTTCGGTGGTGATATATTTTTATGTTAGGAGATTGTTCTTATCTTCTTGATGCTTATTTGGTTACCTGACTATGATTACGCATTTGTGGACATGGTTGGACAATCAAATTTCTGATTGGTTTGGTGTTTGAGTCTTGATGTCTATAGGATTATCTTCTTTGATACCTTAGTTTGCAGTTTATTGATGTGATGATGAGTTTGCATGTTTCAGTGATTGGATCTATGAGTTATGCAGGTTGTAGATTAGCTACCCATTCACTTGTAGTGGGATGAATCAAATGTGCACTATCTATATCCACTAGGTTTGATTCATTTTCGTTGTGGATTTCATTAGTTGGACTTTTATGTGGTCATTTGTGCATTGCTATAATGTTGTCTCATGATTGAGAGGATGGATGGTTAGAGTACTTTATTATTCAGGTGATGAGACTTGTAGCATGTGGTTTGATCATGGTGTCATGATAGCTTGTCACATTCATTGTTTATACACTTTTAGTGGGAGCTTTTGATAGTCATGACTTGGTGGTGTTAGATTGGTTTGTGATGTTTCGATGGCAATTGTATGTATCTTCTTGGCTTGGAGATACTGGTTTCACTTGTATGTTACTAACATTATAGTTGAGTGTGTGTAGACCTAGATTATCTCCATGGAGAGGATGGTTTTCATGATCCCATGTTTAGATCGGTATCACGGTTCAATCAGAGTTGTTGGTAGTGGAATGGATGCATCATTGGATATCATTATCTTCATGTCATTAGAGATATATTTTCTCAATTTATAATATGTTTGCTATTATGTCATGGTTTACTCTTGATACTACTTTAGATTTTTGACATGGTGTATGTGTTCTCTTGAGACCAATATGTATGTTATAGTTGTTGGAAGACAATAATCATTGAGAGGGGGTTGAATCAGTGATTCAAATAAGTCATAAACTTTTAAAAATTCAAGGTTTTATTTGACTTTTTAACCAAAAGACGAAATGATAGTTTATTGGACAAATTTTACTTGTGCTAAAAATAGTATTGTATTTGCATTAACCATGAATCAAATAGGCATATCATCACCAAAGATTGAAGTTAAGATTCTTTACACATTCTCATGTATCAGAGACCACAACAAAACCTTCTATGCATGATATGTTGACTTAAACATTGGCAGAGATGAAAGACTAAAACTTAACAACATTTAATACAATTGATGACATATAGAGATCAAACAAATAAGAACAATCACACACATAAAATCATCACATTACACATTATTTTTTGTGAGTGGAAAAAACCTCTTGGGGAATAAAAAACCACTCAAAAAATATTTCTCTTTATTCACTTGGAGCACCAACTCTTTCAAGTTCAAGAGCACACAAACTCCACAATAATCAAAAAGCACCAAATTTACAAGAATATAGGAGCACCAAATCCTTCAAAGAATAACAGTAATAGCGTTTTATCAATACCCAAGAAGTGTAGCTTTTAGTCCTAGAATCTCAATAGAAGACTATGAGTATTCTCACTAAGCACATTGAAGAATGTTGTATGAAAATGACAACATCTTCTTGAATAATAGTCACTGTTAAATTTTTTTCAATACAACCCAACTTATGCGCATATCTCTTAAGAATAATCCTCACATTTATTATAATTCATCTCAAGTAACCTCAAAAAAAGATGGAATATTATATTATATAGCGATTGCCTCTATACACAACTTTAATAACCAACTCAGTTTATGTTTTGTTACAACTTCGAAAAAGAAAACATCTAGAAACCCTAAAGGGTTTTAATCATTACCAGTGAAAAATTAAGCCCTTTAACAAAATAATTTTCAAAACCAATTTTATTCACTAAAAACATTCTTTAATAATCTGCTTACTCAAATGTTTTAAAGCTCGTAAGTAACAGAAATAACTTACCTATTTATGGTGAAAAACTAACTAAAAGAATACCTCAAAAAACATGTTGACTGGTTTCATAACCATCCATACATATTAACCAAATAGCATTGTTGTTTCCTTGTCCAACATCCACAATCACTTAAGCTCAAAGTCATTCTATATGCCTGACCATTTTCATCCTAGCTCATACAGTGAGCTAAACATACATACCCATAGTATACTAATTGGAAAACTAAAAGAAATTGCAAACACCAGAATAACCATGGTGGCTAGAGTTCCAAAATGAAACAATAAAAATATATTTTACTCTATTCGAGCTTCAAGTGTTTTCAAAGAATTTTCAAAATAAAATAACTATTTGAGATCTTCTATGATTAAACAAAACATCATAATGCCTTTAGAATCCATTGCCCATGACTTTACCAAAATATCAACATCATAATACAGTTGAATCATTAACCCAATGAGTTGTGAATTCCACATGTGCATGCACTGTCAATGATGGTTGTTGGTGTCACTTTTCAATTTTATATACCCAGTCACAACTAGCTCTCAAAACCAAAATTTTCAACTCTAATAATAGCTAGTCACATGTAAAATGTGATTGTTATTAATTAAAAAACTGATACCATAGTGTCAAACAAAATAATTTATTGACATCACCGTGTGACTATAAAAAAATTAAAAAACTTTATAACAATGATACCCGATGTCACATGTTATTATTGTAATCAAAATTCCAAACAAAACAAAATGCCAATTACCTTAGCAAATTCATGAAAGAGTGTATTGACCAAGCTGAAGTTCCTATAGAGCACAATAGGTTCTACATATGATGCCACTGAATCAAAAATATTTCAACTATGCCAAATGTATGACAAACTAGAACTATGTCAAATGCCAACTAAACCAAAGGTCATCTCAAGGAGCCAGATGTAAACGTCATTATATAAATCAAGTATAAATATCATGACTACCTTAACACAATATAGTAGTGCAATAGCATGAAATTAATAATGCACTAATATATCATCCAAAGACAAAAATTGATAATAATCAATTGAGTATACCTGATTTGTAACCTTGAAGGATCAAACACCCTGTCAAAATGATAAACATTGTCAACATCATCATATATAAATCCAAAAACCTGTAATTGTGCCTACAATTGCATATCATATATCAACCAATCTGAGAATACATCTAGACAACATCCATCAATCATGTCATCACATATATGCTCATATCAGTGAACCACTTTTGACATCAAGGACAAGCCAAAAACAACTGAGAGCCAACAAACTCCCCCTTTGTCCTTCATGGAAAAACACATATCATCTCTCCCCCTTTTTGCCTCAATGAAAAAGAATGAAAGAAGAAACAAGTTGTGAGATGCCATGAAGATAAACAAATGAGAATCCAACCAACAATCCAACATAATAACCAGCTGCAAGTAGAGTAGTACAACATCAAACTAAATAGGCAAGAGAGATGTGAATGAAAAGATATAGAAACAAACTCCCCCTGAACCAAAAATTGAAGAATCAATGAAGTAGAGATTGAGATATAACTCCCAATTAGAATCTCAGCCTTTCAAAACCTTCTTTGGATAAAGGCTTAGTGAATATATCAGCCACATATTCTTGTGAAGTGACAAACTATAGATAGACTTCATTAGCCAACACTTTTTCTCAAAGAAATTGAAACTTGATGGAAATGTGTTTAGTGCGAGAGTGCATAATAGGGTTCTTAGAGATGTTAATGGCACTTGTATTGTCACATAAAAAAGAAACAGGCTTAGAAAATGTGATACCCATATCAAATAACGTTTGAGCCATCCAGAGCAATTGAGTATAGCAAGAAGTGGTAGCTATGTATTCTACCTCAGCATTAGAAAAAGAAACAAATTATTGTTTCTTACTATACCAAGAAACTAACCAATCACCAAGAAAGAATGCAACATCATTGGTGATTTTCCTATCATCCAAACAACCAGCCCAGTCAACATTTGTATATGCAATCAGAGAGAAATCATTTCTTCTAGGATACCAAATACAATAATCAAGAGTACCTTGAATATAATTAAAGATTATTTTAATAGGTGAAGCTTGAAACCTTGCAACCATACAAACTCCTTGCATTATATCAGGTCTAGAAGCAATTAAATATAACAGACTACTAATCATTAATCTATATTCAAACATATTTGCATTAGGTGAATCATCAACCTTAGTGAGTTTTCAACCTGTAACCATTGGAGTACTAGCATTATTGCATCCATCCATTTGAAACTTCTTAAGAATCTCTCTAGCATACTTGGTTTGAGAGAGAAATATACCTTTCAAGTTGATAAACTTGAAGACCAAGAAAGAAAGTCAATTCTCCCAACATTGACATTTCAAATTCAGATTCCATAATATGAGAGAATTTTTTACTTAAAGCATCATTATTGCAGCCAAAGATGATATCATCTACATAAACTTCAACAACCAAAATATCAATACCTTCAATCTTGACATAAAGATTGTTGTCAACACCACCTCTAACGAAGCCGTTTGATATCAAAGGATTGTCTAGCCTAGAGTACTATGCCCTAGGTGCTTGTTTTAAACCATACAAGGCTTTCTTCAACCTGTAAACATAATTAGGCTTTTCTTTACAAACAAACCCTTCAGGTTGTTCCATATAGACCTCTTCATCTAAATAACCATTTAAAAATGCAGTCTTGACATCCATTTGATAAACAGTGAAATTATTATAAATAGAATAAGCCAAAAATATTCTAATGGATTCTAGCCTAGCAAAAGGTGCAAAGTTTTTATCAAAATCGATACCTTGCATTTGAGCATAGCCTTTGCAAACATACTGTTAGCTCTCAAAAATGCACGCAAGATGCCTCAAGAGGATGCCAATCTCTTGATACGCTTCAGGGTAACAGACAAGGTCCAGAGTACTCAACCTTCTACTCTTTAAGTGATGCTAGACCTAGGTAGGTGTACCTAATTGAATTGAGCAGATTTGAATTTTAATCTTTTCCTATTGCCCTAATTTGTCCACAATGGCAGATTTGAAATGGAAAAAATAAAACAAATTTGGTATAAATTGTATATCAATATCCAAAACTAAACCCTAAAAGATGTAGAAATGTGAATGAAACTAAAGAATGAAAATGAAAGACCAGTGCCTTATAGGGTTCACAGAGTTAAGATAAATCTAAGACAAGTTTACTTGTTCTGGCAGACATTCAAGTTATTTAGCATTTTTATTTGGTTTACAACTTGTATAAACATGCAAGATTTTGATTATTGAGTTCTTCTTAATAATCCAATTGACATTCCCTAATTACTATGATCAATTCAGAGAATTTAATCCTTATTGGAAAGAAACAATTAATTGACCATATAGATGCAGCAAATGTGCATTGATGAACTAGGTAAAAACCTATTTACACTAATTCAAATAACCAGAAAACACCATTACGAAGACAACTTCAATAATACTTTTCAACACAAATCATAAACAACCGATACCAGAAAACATCGCACCATCATATTAGACTTTCATTGATATCTCCATGATTTTACATATGCAATTAGTCTCATCCTTTTCAAAAAATTGTATATGCTATCTCTTTTCTATCCTCTATCTAATTCTACCCCTCATATTGTTTTCAAAATGGACATTTATACATTGAGGATACGAAAGGACGCGTCCTTTCGGAAATAGGAAAAAAAAGAATTTGAAACAAAAGATAGAGAATAATTAAACTTCAGTTAGCCACAAGTGAGTTGTAGTGAGGTAGTCTAAATAATCCTGACATTTATATGTATCCGCATCCTCGACAACATTCATGATAGTGATTTCCATCTTGCCCATTTCCTCATTTTACTCGCTCACTTCCTCTAACGTTGTATTCTCTACAAAAGTTATCTTCATGATTCCATTCAGTATTGTGTCACATTCATTCTTCCATCTAGTGGCATCTTTCAACTCCCCTCTACTATCAGAAAATGTGACCATAGTTTTCTTGGCAGCTTCAATTAATCCTTTTTTATCCCCCTGCAATTCCTCACAGAATTTCTGATGGCGATTGATAATATGATTTGCAGCTTCTAGTGCAGTACAGTTAGCTTCATCATTCTAAGCCAATTCATGAAACTTCTCCATAATATTTCCTTCCATCCTTTCATGCTCCTGCAATGCAGTCAGAGTACTAGAATATTTTCCCCTTAATTTATTCAACCAGGATGTCAAATTATCCTGCCTCCTCTTAACAATCGCTACAATTGCATCATACTTTCCCTGATTATAGGCACTTGACCCTATCCAATGATCTCTTGCTTGAGAGCTTTCTCCTTGAGTGAGCATTTTGGCTGGATCAATCGAAACACCAACCAAGTATTTCAATCTATCATTTTCTCTTAACATTCTCTCATTACTTGCCTTATACATTTCTCTTTCTCTTATCAGTGCCTGGATCTATGCTTTATTCAATTTTGCAATGTCTATCCCAATCTCTGCAGTAACCATAGGATCAGCCTCTCCAACCTTTAGGGTCATAACATGGACAAATGCGTTCTCTGAATCAATTACCACTGATTTCCTATGGGGGGGATACAAATCCCATATCATCAACGATCCCTCATTAGTATTATACTTAGAACCTGCATACACCTCTGTCACCTTTTCCTTATCAAGTTTGTGTGTAGTGTTACTATCTCTTAAAAAGCTATCAAATACTAATGCAGAATTCAAATCAGGTCTAGGAAAGATCATGACACCAGCATTCTCCAACATTTTCCTCCCCTTTTCAGGAGTCACATTTTTCATTTCATCATCCACACATTTTCTCAATTGATCCAATAATTCCTCTTCATTCCCAGAAGTGACAGCACCAACATCTTCTCTTATTTCTTTCCCCTTCAGTTTGTACAAGAATGCTTTGAACTCTAGAGAATTTATAAACTCATCATCTAAAACAAATGATCTGTATTCCATATTCCTTGCATCAATATCACCACTTTCAATACTCTGTTCTCTAGTTGGGCAAACATACCGCTGAGTCCTCATCCTAGATATTTTCTCTGTTCTGCTCTATGGCATTTCATCAATTGGGGTTTCCTCATCTCCAGAAGACAATGTCCCCTTATCCTGTAACCCTTGGTTATAGTTCTCAACCACCACCTCTGCTTCCTCTTCATCCAAATTCCTAATCATATAATCAAAAGGATAAGGTACATGCTGATACCTTCCAAAGTTGATCTTTTCTTTGGCTGAATTGATATATCCTTCAGGGTCAAATTTTTTCCTCAGTGGTCCCCTTTTCATATTATAATGCAGCAATCTATCAAGGATTGAATTATATCCCTCCTTAGCCAACATAGTGAAATCACCAAAACATAATGTACTAGGCATGAAAGCCTACTTCCCATAAAAACTGAAAAGCATCACATTGCTGAAATCCATCTATCTGACAATTTCCAAATCTGCAACTCTGTTTGGAAGTGTCCTTGGCAAAATAAAAGGGGCATCTTCAAATCCATACACTCTGATCATTGTAGCTCCTTCCAAACAATACCAGTCACCCCAGTTATGATCAATTGGCCCATTGAAATCTTTGGGTTGAAGAAACCTTTTAATCTCATTAGTCAATGAATAATTACAAGGATATTTATACAACTTGTACAAATTTTTCACAAAATATTCTTCAAAGTGGATGAAACTAGAATTGGAAAACCTACTGTCCCAAATAGTAGTCCATAGCTGAACAGGCAATGCCTCACCCTCCTTACCAATTTGATAAACTCTCATTTCTAGAGGCCATACTCCCAACTCCTGTCCAAAATACAGCACCAAGTGCATCAACAATGAATAATGTCTGAGATGAACAATAAAAGCTCCACCATTTATAGCCACCAATCCTGAATCAAGCTCCCTAGCAATATATGAAGCATAGTCAAATGGCCTAGAGTTATGATACTAAATATCTACTATGATAATCATTGGCACAATTGACATAAGTTCTAGGGCATCCATCCCCAACACTTGACACACTGAGAAATATGTGTATTTCATGTAAGGCTCAAACAAATCTACATGATAAGGAGGCCCCTCACTATCTTGCAGAGGTTCTGATTTGCTACCCTATTTAACTCTATGAATAGGCAACCTCCAACCCTTATAGATTGTATCCATTCTTGAAAATTCTTTTTCCAACTCTTTGCAACTGATCTCCTCATTGCAAAACCCTTCCAATTTGAAAACCTCACCCACTGCTTCTTTAGACACATATATCTGTGGTTTTCCAGATGGGTCACATATAGCCTTATGTTTTGGATCATAATTGTCTGCAAGCACTTTTACTAATTTTGCGTTTACAAAAATATTAGGGCACACCAATTTCCCTACATTTAACTTCCATGGGTTACAGACTGGTTCAAAATGGTTTCTTCTTTGGGAATGGAAATTAAAAAGCTCATAACCTCTTATGATAGTCTAGACATCACCTATGAACTTGCACTTGTCACCTAATTTATCAACCTCTACCCTAAGCTATGCAGACCTTCTAGCTTTAGGGCCCGAGCCAGGTAATTGATCAATAAGATTTTGGTTCAACCTCCTTTCAGTGCCCTCATGCTCTGTATCAACCTTTTGTTTCTTCCCTTTTGACAGATTACTCACAGCAGGTTTTCTACCCTTACCCTTCCCAGAACTAGAGGACTCCATTCTCAAGCTTATAGAATAAAAATGTAAAAACCAAGGAACAGTCAGTTACAGTATTCCGCTCGAGCTCCTCAGACTAAAAATGTCCCGGTTCTCTACTCAGCATGCCAATTCACCTGCAATCAATTCGGAATTGAAGAATTGATACAAACTTCAGTGTTATATCTTGTCGTGCCATTAATGAAGCACGAATGAAAATCCATTTGAAACTAGCACTGTCACATCAATATCGTTTCGATGAGAAACTTTCAAATCTGGGGTGAAGTCCTTTTGCAACATCTATTACACCCTTCGCCAAGACATAACATGGTCTTACCGACACTTGGGATCCAAAAAATGATGACTGTCACTTCCTTTTATGTCGCTATAACAATTCCGAGTTGGGGAGATGTTACATAGCCTTCATTGTGTCATACCAAGATGCATTCTTCAAGTCATAGTCGCTGAGACAAAATCACCCTCTCACCGATGAACTCTCATTTTGGTATGTCCACCAAATTTTCTCACCGATGAAATAAACCCCACCAATGCAATAACACCTTCGGTAAGATAATAAACCTTCAGGAAGACCTATATCGATGCCAAATGTCTTACCGAAATCACTCCTCCATATTACTCCTATTCGGTGAAACTCACCTCGAGCTGCTTGTCGGTATAACATTCAAACTTCGGTGAAACTTATGTCAAAAATTTCTTCTCCTGGCGATGCATATCTTTATCGGCAAGACCCCAATACTCTCTCCAATAGCTTTTCAGATCCCATTGTATTTAGTTCGGCAAGACAAGAGTCACTTCGCCAAGACCTTCCCCGATGAACATAAGTCTTACCGAGATTTTTGCTTACAAGCCAATCGGTAAGACAGTATGATTTCATTATGACTTCATGCCGATACCCACTAGTTTAGCCGAAATGACCCCTCCACATGCTATTCAGAAAGACCAATTGAATTTTTTGTGACACTACAATGACGCCCTAGCATATGCCACTATGAATCTTCTTAGTTGTCGAAACAAAAGAAAAGTCTTGCCGATTGTCTGCAACAGATACCTGTTAGTGAAAAATATATCTCGGGGAGACTTTTACTATGTCTTGTTGATATGGGTCTTCCAATGAAGTAAGAAGAGGTAGATGGATTCAAATGGGTCACATGACAAAAAATAAGCAAGACAATGCAAAGAGGGGGTTTTATGTTTATGATAAGGACTTAATGTTGGAAACTCTTGAATGCAATAGATTGTAAAAATTCAAAATTTTACATTTCTAATAGTGGATCTGTCTGGGGATGAATGATAGCAAGATCATTGCAAGGATTCAGATTTCTGGGTGAGCAGACCAAACTCAAAACGATGGAACAGAGTGAGAATGGAAAAGAATGAGACCCTATACTACTGTACATGGAAAAAATAATATTGAAGAAAGGAAAATCAGGATTGTCCATGTACTTGCAAGTCCAGTTCCTTTTATATCCTAGACTACTGTGCATGGAAAATAATTTTAAAGAGGATCATTAGGAGTTGTCCATGCACTAGCAACCCCCAATTCTCTGTGCTACTTCAAGAGAAAAATTGTTTCAGAAATTTCCCATGCACAGGCAATTCCTGATCCTAACCAGCCATATTTTGTAGGTAGTATGAATCTTCACCTTTCTTTCCAACCACCACAAAAGGCCCTAGCCACAAGGCTTCAAACTTCCCATGTTTTCCCTTTTCCTGGCACCTCACATTACACATCAGTACTAGATCACTTTCTCCAAATTTCCTATCCTTTGCCTTTTTGTCAAATAAATATTTCATCTACGCCTGCAACTTTATATTCTGATTTTGAGCCACTCTCCTTATTTCATCCAGTTTAGCTAGCTACTCCATCCTTTCCTCCATGGGCTTAGGAATATCCAAATCTTCCTGAAGAACAAACTTATAAACTAGTAACAAGTTCTGCAAAGGCATCCTGGCTTGTGCTCCATACACTAACTCAAATGGGGACTTCCCAATTGCCTTCTTCACCATAATTCTATCAGCCCATATAGCCAGTCTTAATTTTGCATCCCAAGCCTTCTTGTTCTGACCTAGCATCCTTCTTATAATCTTCAGAAGACTCTTATTGCTAGATTCTGCTTGTCCATTCGCCTATGGATGATAAGGAGCTGCATAAGAAATGACAATACCATATGTACTACAGAAGCCTCTGAATTCATTTGATCTGAAACACATTCCATTGTTAGTGATCAACCTCATTGGTGTACCGAATCTAGTAATGATATTATCCATCAAGAACTGTGTCACCACCTTACTTGTAGCTTGTTTAGTTGGAATGGCCTCTACCCATTTGGTAAAATAATCAGTGGCCACCAATATCCAACTATGTCCACCACTTGATTTTTCGTGTATTTCCCCAATGAAATCAATTCTCCATTGATGAAAAGGGGCATCAGCTTGCATGGGTCGAAGTGGCAAAGCTCCCTGATACTTCAATTTTCTAGAGAATTTCTGACAAGCTTCACATTTTCTCACATGTGCAAAAGAGTCATTAAAGACTTTTGGCCAATAATATCCTGCCCTGAGAATTTTTTGAGCAGTTGTTTTTGCTGAGTAATGTCCTCCACAAACCCCTTCGTTCATTTCACTCAAAATGTGTTTAGATTGAAATTCATCCAGACATAACAATAGTATACCATCCTTGTTTTTCCAAAATAGATCTCCATCCATAAAAACATATTTAGACACCTGTAGCTTCAGCGTTCTTCTCTGGTTGTCATTCATTCCCTCTAGACACTTCATGTATTTAAGATAATGCATGATATCTATATACCACTGAGTATGTTCAATGATTGCAATTATATTTTCTTCTATATTGCAAATCTGATTTGCTTCAATGTTTGCCTCTGCCATTAGTTTAGCCAAACCCTGACCTCGGACCAATTTAGTAGTTTGTATCTCCATGTCAAATTCTTGGATTTTGTTAATCCATTTGCACCTTTTACCTGTTACTTCAGACTGTGTCATAATATCCTTGACTGCTGCATGAGGAGCATAAGCAACTACCTTAGCTCCAACAAGATATGGTCTAAAAGCATTTGCAGCTTTCACCAATGCAAATGCTTGCTTCTCCATTATATCATACTTTAATTCAGACCCCTATAGTGACTTACTGAAGAAAGATACAGGCTATTCATGACCATCTTCATTCTTCTGTAGCATAACAACTGCAATAGTATGCATTGAGGTAAATGAAAAAAATTGAAAAGGTTTTGAAAAATCAGGAGATTTAAGAACAGGAGCCTCCTTGATGGCTCATTTAATAGACGCAAAAGCGTCCAAAGCCTGTACAGTCCATTCTATCTTCTGTCCTTTTCTCAACAATCTTTCTATGGGTTTAACAATCTCAGCAAAGTTAGAGACAAATCTCCTTACAAAATTTATCTATCCAAAGAATGATTGTATTGCCTTAACATTTTTAGACATAGGAATTTTATCAATGGCCTCAACCCTTTCGGGATCTATCCTAACCCCTTCCTTTGAAACAATATGTCCCAAAAGTTTACCCTCCATAACTACAAAATTACACTTCTTGGGGTTTAAGCTAATACCATATTCAAGAGCTTTTATAAATACCTTTTCCAAATGGTAAACATGATCTTCAGCCTTCTTGGAGTAAGCAGTGAGGTCATCCTAATACACCACCATGAGATTATTGATCAAACCAGCAAACGCCACATCCATGGCTCTTTGAAAAGTTGCCCCTGCATTAGTGAGACCAAATGGAATTCTCAGATAAACATATGTTCCCCAAGGAGTAGTGAATGCTATTTTGTATTGTTCAGACTCCTTAACCTTGACCTGATTATACCCTGAAAATCCATCCATCATAAACAACAATTCGCAACCTGTCACCTTATGTAATATGGCCTCCATATTTGGCAGAGGATAATTATCTTTAAGGGATGCTATGTTTAGATTTCTAAAATCTACACACAATCTGATATCTCTATTTTTCTTTCTGATAGGAACCAAATTTGAAACCCACGTTGAATGTCTGATACGCTTAATAATTCCACCATCTCTGAGCTTCGCCAATTCCTCTTGCATTTTAGGCTCTAGAGTTGGATTTATAGGTCTTTGCTTTTGTCTAAATGGTTTAGCATCTATTTTCAATGGTATTTCATGCTAAAACAAGTCTTCTCTATATGCTTTCAGATCTTCATAAGACCAAACAAATATATGTTTATACTTTCTCAACAATTCAATCAGCATTTTTTGTAATTGCAGGACTTATCTTTTTACCAATGTACACCTTTTTTGGTGCCATCTCAGTTCCCAAATTAATTTCTTCAATGTCATCCTTTCCAACTGGTGTTTTCTTTGTCAAAGATCGATCACTTCCATCATATACCCTCTCAAGTGCCACCAAGCCTTTAGGAAGTTTATTTGTCTTAAGCTGCAAAATCTCCTTCCCAAATACTATTTCTTTTCCATCAACTTCCTCAACAAAGGCATTGAAGTCAATTTCTTGGGCTTCATACTGGTCTATACAATGAAGGAATTTCAAAAGATCAGTGTCATCGTTAAAAACTTTCCAACTATATACATTATCAGGCACAACAGGCCTAGTCTTGAGTTCAATTTGTGACACTCCAGCCAATGTGATATCATCTTTCTTCAATGCTACATTAGCTAGAAAATCTGCCATTATATTCTTCGACCTATCTACCCACTCAATTGAGAAGGCATCAAACAATTCAATTGTATCCCATACAACATTTCTATATTGTTTTAGTCTTTTATTTTTTGCTGTATACTTTGACCTAACTTGCGAGACAATTAACTCTGAATCTCCTAGAATAGCCAACAACTTTATTTTATGCTTCACCGCTATATTCAATCTAGTTAATAGAGCTTCATATTCCGCCACATTATTTGTACATTCAAAAGTTAACAGGAATGAATACTTAAATGTAATACCTTCAGGAAAGACAAATACTACCCCAACTCCATTGCCTTCTTGGTTGCAGGCTCCATCAAAATACATTTTCCACACACCATTGTGGTTCTATGCAGCATACTTCTCAATAGGATCACTATTAGTCAATTCTGGTTGTGATGGCTCTATATTGAAACTCCCAAGATCAACATCACAAAAATAGTTGATTTGGTCTTGTGGCACATAACCAATAAGCTAATTCATCCTTGGTTCCCTATACAACTTCACCTCTTGGCCATTTACTGGAATTGTTGCATAAGATAGATCGAACTGGACATTTCCACCAATAGCTGTTATCCATTGTCTTGATAAAAGCATACCAAATTGAGGAGGGGTGTCTATCACTGTTATATCAATATTATAAGCTACTTGAGGATAAGCAACTAACTTGACTTCTACATCTTTCATTATACCCACCACAGGAACAGGTCGGTTATCCATTGCATAACATTTTCCTTCATATGTATCCACCCACATGCCTAGATGTTTCATCACTCCTACTGGCATAATATTTATGGCAGTACCATAATCTATCATGCAATTCCTCAATAATTTGTTATTTATGAGTAATTTAGTAAAGAAAGGATCAACTTGTGGTGGACTTGTCAACACATTACTCAAGCAAATTTTTGGAATGTTCACTTTATCCTGCTTATTTTTAGCAGTCACTTTATTTTCAGAAGCTACATGTTTTTCACTTTCATTTGTTATCAATTGCACTGCACTGTCCTTGTATTCTTTAATTTTCATCATTTCAAGAAGTGGGACAGACATCTTTACCTGAGATAAGGCTTGAGTGAAATCAAAAGAAGAACCTTCTGCTTTAATCACTTTCTTTTGTTCTGATGTTTCTCCTTATTCTCTTCTTTTTCTCTTCTACCTAGCAGATCTGTCTTTTGAATTTCTTTGTGTAATTCTTTTACTGCATCCTTTTGGATAGGATTTTGTTTGCTTTCTTCACATTGTTTGTTTTCAATCTTCTTTGAAACTCCTTGTACAACTTTCTGATCTTTCATAAAAATACCCCTAGGGACACCTTCCTTCTCATTTACTGTCCTATTTCTCAACCAGTACTTACTCTTTACTTCTTCAACTACAGCAATAGTTAATCTTTCCATTTCCTCATCAGTAAGTCTCCTCACATTACTATGAGTGGGAACCTCAATAGGTTGTGGTTCAACATAATCATCCTCAGAATCAGAAAAGACCTACTGCTTAGCCATATGGATCTTGTACCTTTGTTCTGCAACATCATATTCATAACCTCCTTCCTCCAAAGATGAATATCTCTCCTCACATTGGTGAAGAACATCTGAAGTTAAATAGATCTTGCGATCTTCTCCACTATCTCCCATTAACACTCCCTCCTCTTGCATCCTCTGGGCTACAACACAATACTCAGGGGAATGTGGTTTATCACAAGCTTCACAAAAATAATTGTTATTCACCATATATGTTCCCTTCTTTCTCAATGGATCAGGAGTATCCTTGTCTCTAGGCTTGTCTGTCATAGGTTTTCCATCTTTCTAGTTTGTGTTGTAAGGCATATCATGCAACTTAGGCCTATCCTTCCTATATGTGTTCTCCTGCTTATATTGATAATTATTGTTTTGTTGAAGAGCCCTAGGGTTGTCTCTCTTATTCATTATCCCAGCAGCCTTTCTGTTGTTCTCAATTGTTAATGCTATCTTTTGTGCTTCAGCTAAGTCCCTTGGGAACCTGTTTCTCAACTCATACCCTATTTTAGGGTCAAATGCATTCAGGTAAACACTTAATGCTACAGATTCTAGTAACTTTGATCCAGGAGGTATTCTATTCTGCAATTTATTGAATCTTTTGTTAAAATCAAAGATTGAATCATTCTGACCCTTCTGAATTCGCATTATTTCATGGAGAGCAGCATCTGGTGCACTTAGATTCCCAAATTGTTCAAGAAATTGATCTTGAAATATCTGGAAGGAATAAATAGAAGCTGTTGCCAGGCTATTGAACCAATCCCTAGCTTCCTCAATAAGGGACATCATGAATAACCTCATATGCAAATCTTCATAAGGTACATCCAAATCCTGAACAAAAGCATTGAAACTCCTTAAATGATCCTTGGTAGTGATTGCATTACTCCCTGTGAATTTAGGCACCAAATTTCTCCAAGAACCATCCATAGGATAAGGGTACAACTAAAACCCTAACAAATCAAATTGTTTGATCATAGTAGTATACTGATACTGGTACATAGGGTTATGATATTGTAGATTTCGCTGTGGCACATGATGCTGACCAGGAGGTGGATAATTATTTATATGTTGTGTAGGAATATGTGGTGGATGGTTTGGCTATCTATATTGATTCCCAATTTGTTGTTGAGGGATCCTTGGTGGTTCAGAATACCCAGTACCATGATTACTCTATTTATGGGGTGGTATATACTTTGGGGAAGAACCAGATGTGTGAGGAATGTTCTAGGCTTTCTGCAATTTGAATTCTCTTATTGCTTGAATCATTTGGACCTTTTCTTGATCTTCCATCTCCTTTTTCTAAGATTCAAACCGTGCTTTAATTTCATCATAAGTTAAAGATTCATAATCTTCTTGATGAATTTCCTGATTAGTAAGTCCATTTTGATTACCCTGCATTTTTTGGTCATATTCATATTGAAATCTGAGTCATTTAGATTCGAGTCTAGCTTCAAATTTGGCTTGTTTCTGAGGGTTCTAAAAAGGATTCCTCTGATCTTTCAGGGTACTAGGCTCTTTAGTTGAACTTGTTAGAATCCAAGATCACCTGCATGCAAATGGATACCTGTCACATGCAAAAGACATGCAAAACCAAGAAGATGTTCTGCAAACCTCAAAGTGTAAAATGCATTATTAGAATCTCGGTTATTACAAAGAGATCAATCCTTATGAAGGAGATCAAGAAACCCTAAAAGGGAAACCCTAAATGAAACCCTAGTGTGCACACTTAATAATTAATAAATTATTAATGTGCCTAAGTTTAGCTTAAGCAACTAGAGGAATAAGTGACTTAATTAATTAACCAGTATGATGTAATTAATTAAGCGTAATAAAATTATTACTCTAACACCCCCCCTTAAGATGAACTTAGGAAGAAGCTAAAACACTAGAATAAGATGCATGCAAGAAAAGATGGGTCCCGGCAACTAGGCCTGATCAGGTACCCATTTACAAATGCAAGAAAGAGGTAGAGAAGGAAAACCCAGAGGGACAAAACCCCCCTACAATGATATGACATGCTGCAAAGAAGCACTGGAAGAACACTGTAGAGTAACACTGGAACCGCAATCTGGCAAGCAAGGAAAGATACTTCTGTCTACAAGAAACCATATCGGAATCATAATCATGCAACAGCAGACCCGATGCCACAGAACACTCGAAAACTCCAAACGGGAACAACTCGGGAATCTATGAAGCAGCAGTCGATTATTAAATGATGTATCACTGAAAATGAAGTGCAAAGATGCAAGAGGCACTCTCCCAACTGCCAAAATATCCAGGTAATCTCCAAAACACCCATCGGGCCAAATCTGGAATAATGAAAAACCTGGGACAGATACAGAAAAAAGTGCATGGACAGCAACATAGAGCTCCTCAATACCTTTCCAACGCCGCAAAGATAGCGAAAATCGGAGATCGTGGCAAAAAGTTATGAGCTCGGAAGCATAAAAAGTACATCTTACTTCAACCAGCAATAAATGCAGTAAAACAGGAAAATACTAAAAAATAAACTGCACCAAATGAAAGTGCTCGGAACCAGCTTTCCGGCGATATCTCGTTTGCCCAATTTCGATACCGTATGCCCAAGTTATGCAAAAAAGAAAAAAACTGCTTCTTTAGAGAAAACTAGGGTTAGGAGGGGCAAGGAGAGGCCGTACGGACGCTGACGTCATGCTGACATCAGCGGTTCACGGGCATAAATTTGACGGCCTGCAGACCGTCGTCGCAAAAAATCGGCTTCCCTGCAGAAAAATTTCGGCCCCTGGTCACCCATGTGACCACGAGCGCAGAGCAGGGGGCTGGGGCGGAGCAGGTGGTTCTCCATGGGACCGGCGGCCGAGGATGAGAAGCCC